>JAFEMH010004583.1:0-202016 GCA_022495995.1 Adenophora triphylla var. japonica
AACCGTTGACATTTGTCGCAGCTTTCTCGACGAACCGGATGCGTCCGTTTCCATTGATATCCAATAGTATCCCATACGGAGAATGATCTCGTGTCAATGCTCGGGCGTTCATGTGCGGACCGCAGTTCCGTTGTGAACTTCGTTCATTAGCTCGCCGGCTTTTTCTTTGTTTACACACCGAAGGAGTGGCCCTCGTGGCGCTTCTTGTACAACATACCCCTGCTTAATGACGAAATGGGATGCCAGCGCGTTTTAATGCCATCATGTTTTTGGCTTTGATCCCTTCTTTGTATTTTCCATCTTCATTTGTGAAGGAAGCTTCTCCGCTTTGGAGGTACTCGGTAAATTTGATTGTACCAGGTTCGTCGATCGTTTCCTTTTTTATTTCGATCTCACATGCCAATAGGCGGGTGTTTCCGTCCGCCTATTCTCGAGGGGTTTTACCGTTTCCCATCGGGAATTTCGACAAGAGAGGCGAGGGTTGCCAGGCATCCGCGGCGGTTCCCGTCTCTTGGCAAATAGTGAAAAGAGATGTCCTTGAACCGAGCAATGAGCTCCTCCATGTACGCGTGGTACTTCCGAAGGCCGAATCTACCGTCTTCCATTTGTTGGACACTTGATTGATGATCAATGCCGAGTCTCCATACACATCCATTTCCGAGATGTTGCGCCGAGGGCGGCTTCCTGCACCGGCCGCACAAGCTTCGTATTCTCGCTTCGCATTGTTGGTCGCTTCAAAATTCAAACTTGATGGCTATGGAGCGTGCTCGCCCTTGGGATCGACAAGGAGCATTCCAATACCATTCCCCTTCTTGTTGGCTGGGCCGCCCATCGAAGAAGAGTTGCCGCTGTTTGCGCCAAGTCGAGTGAAAAGATTCCGTCGTCCGGAAATTGCGGATCGTGACCCTTAGGTTCACCGCTTGGGAAGTCGCGCCACTGATCTCGCCATTACTCGCCCTTTGTTGATTTTCTCGACCATGTACTTGATGTCGAACTCAGCCAGAAGAATGACCACTTGGCTAGTCGCATTGACAGGATGGCTTGTCAAAGAGATATCGGACGGGGTCCATTTGGGAGACCAGGAGCACCGAATGTGACTCGCATGTAGTGTTTCAGCTTCCCGACTACCCATACCAAGGCGGTACAAGTTTTCTCTAATGCCGAATAGCCGAGTTCACTTCCTTGAAGCTTCCGTCTTACGAAGTAGATTGCATGCTCAACCTTGGAATCTTTCTCTGTTTCTTGTGCCGCATTGCTCCGATTGACGTGTCTCTGTTACCGTCGATACAGAGTAGTGGCTTGTCTTCATGTGGCGGGCACAGTAATTGGGGATTCACCAAGTAGGTCTTGATCTTCTCAAAAGCCGTTTGGCACTCCTGAGTCCCATTTGATGTCGGCATTCTTTTTCATCGCTTGAACATGGGCTCGCAGAGAGATGTCAACCGGTTGATGAAGCGACCGATGTACAAGTCTTCCCATGAAGCTTTTCACTTCGTTAAAGTCTCGAGGCGGCTTCATATCGATGATGGCCTTGATTTTCTTGGGATCGGCTTCGATACCTCTTTCGTAACCATGTACCCCAAGACCTTGCCGCGCTTGACGCCGAAGGTGCACTTCGCAGGTTCAATCTCATGGAGTGCTTTCGAGTCTCTGTTGAAGAACTTTCTCGCATCCGTCATGTGCCGCATGTCCGATCCTCCGAGCGATGATCATGTCGTCGACATATACTTCGATTTCTTTGTGAATCATGTCATGGAAGAGGGTCGCTGCAGCCTCGCCGGTAAGTAGCCCCGCCGTTCTTCGCACCGAACGGCATGACCGTGTAATGCATGTCCCCCACGGAGTGGTGAAGGCAATCTTGGCTTGATCCTCCTGACATCTTGATCTCGTCAGATCCAGCGAACCCGTCCACGAAGGACTTTACTTCGAAATTTGCCGTGGTGTCGACCAAAGATGTCGATGTTAGGCAAGTGGGAAATCATCTTTAGGGCCGGCCTTGTTGAGATCCCGAAAATCCACGCAAAGATCTCGACCTTTCCATTGGCCTTGGTGACCGTCACGATGTTGGAGAGCCAAGTCGGGTACTCAATCACTCGATGAAACCAACTCTGAGCATCTTCTCAATTTCTTCTTTAACTTGCAAGGACCACTCGGCTTGATCTTGCGCAGCCTTCGCTTGATGTGCTTCGATTCGGGATCCAGGGGAATTCTCGTGCTCTACGATCGAGGGATCGAGTCCCGGCATGTCCCGGTATGACCAGCGAACACGTCAACATACTCCCGAGGAGGCTTATCGTGGCTTCTTTCGCATCGGCGAAGAAACCGCCCACTTGTGTCTCTTTAGGCTCTTGCACCGACCCTGTGTTCACTTTGGTCATAACCTCTTCGGCAACTTGGGCCCGGTTGTCCTCTTGGTCGACTAAACGCTCGAGAACTTCTTTAATGTATTGTTCATTTAATGTGTCTCGCTTCTTTATCAATTGAATTATTAACGTCTTTTAAGTTGTTTGTTAACTTATCGCTGTTAAAGTGGCAATGAGAGGATACTCCGAAAGGTCGACTTTTCATTAAGCAAGAACGGAAATACATGGTTGGCTACATTATCATGGTCCTCCGGCGTAAGGCCATTGGATGACTCGTAGGACTCGGACTCGACAAGGACTCGACTCAAAGGGTTTGAGACCGGGCTTAGGAGATGTGGGTGCGGGCCCAGCCTTGTCTTCCGCTTCGCCCGGCTTGCCCTCGTCCTAAGTGAAAGTTACCCAGCTTCTTCAAAGGGCATTGCCGGGCTGATGCTTGATGAGGATGCGGGGATCGAGAGGCTTGGCTTCGCCGTCCCAATCATGGCAATCATGCTGTTTTCGGAGCCCTGTGTCAATCGTGTTCGGCACCTCCATGACTTCTTCAAAGAGACTCAGAGCCGGTCCACCGAGAGCGTCTTCTATGAATTCTCGGTTCCTTCGCTTTGGAGTTACCGTCTCGAATGTGGCCTCGGTGGCTGATCCGAACAATTTGTTTCCCATGGAGAGTACCTTGAGTTGCTCTTCCAAGTCGGGATTCCTCAATGTGTACTCGTGCCGGACTCGTGGTGGCAGCTGGTCCAGTAGAGCCGTGATGTCGAGGAACGCTCCCTAATCGGATTAGCTTGAGTCCTCTCGAAACGCTTGAGGTCCCGTGCTAGCCGTTCCATTCTTTCGTAGTCTCGTGCCGACTATCCTCGCTTCTTTCTCATCTTCATCGGTTTCCACCGCCGGTCCCCTCGCCCGCTTCTGCCGCCGTCGGTCCCCGCTTCGCTGTCGCTTCCCTTGTCTGGCCCCTCGCCCGCCGTTGGTTCCCTTGGTGAAGTAATGAGCGAGGTCAAAGCCGTAAGGCCGGAGATTGGGTGTGCCGTCGGAGGTTCCCCTTTGCGGGCCGCCGCCTTGGTGCGGGCGAGCCTTTTGTCTTCCTTGATGTCGCCCTGTTGGCACGTAGCCAAGCCCCGGACCGTGGTGTGGTCCTTGACTTCAATAACTTGGTGTTGGCCTTGTAGCCTTTTGCCGAGCCCCGCCCCGGGATGAAGTTCATGAGTTTCATCATCTTCATGGCGGGAGGAATCGGGTCGTGAGATAGTGGAAGGTCCACGTTGCATATTTGGATCTTGGAGGTCTCCGTGGTGAATCCAAGCTAATGCCATGTCGTCATTATGCTTGATTTCTAACACCGGAATGTCGTTGGTGCCGGGTCCCCTTGGTGACACCGTCGCCGTAGATCGTGGTTAGCTCGTTGCCTTGCATGAACTTCGAGGCACCGATGAAGGGTGGATGCCACGCCATTGATTTGATGCAACCAGGACGCCCCAGATGGCCGTGGAAAGTGATTGGAATGTCCAATACTTGGAATTCGGTGGGGATCATCCGCTTGCCGAACCGTATGTTAAGAGTAGCAACTCCGAGAACCGTACGGGAAGTAGAGTCATAGGCTCGACAGGTGTGGACCGAAGGCTTCAGATCTCGCGGGCTTGATGTCAAGGTGTCCATCATCTTGGCGGGCAAGACATTCATTCCGTAACCTCCGTCTACCAACACGCGGGAAGGCGACGCTCGTCCACTGGATCATGATGTAGAGCGGCTCATTGTGATCAGCCCCAAATTTTGGAAGGTCCAAATCTCGTGAAGGTGATAATGTTGCCATAGCTGGATGTTGCCGATCATCCGAATGACTTCATCTCGGGGTCCGCCCACGGGGACCATGGTACGGGCCAGCTTTCCTCTAGCTTGAGCTTGTGAGGATAAGAGGAGGTGAGCAGAGACCAAAGGGAAATGTTCGCCCGAGTCCGCTTGAGCCGAGTGAGGATCGGGTCCTCTTCGTGGAACTTGCGTCTTCGGGCCGGCCGGATTGCGCTCGGCTCCGCCTGCTTTTTAGTGGCCTTGGGTGGTAATGCATGGATTTGACCCGATCGGGTTAGAACGCCGACATCGTTTGGTTCCTTCGAACAGCCGCCCGAGTTGAGCCATAGTTAGAGGAGGATTCCTCGTAGCATAGGGCCATATGCCTTCCCTCAACTCATTGATCGTGGATGTATTCCCGAAGCTTCGGCAGCTTGACGGATTCTCGTCCCCAGATACCGGCTTAGGTGCCTCTCGGGGAGGTAGCCTACGGTTTGACGCACTGCTCGAATGTCGTGCACAACAATGGTCGCCTGAGCCGAACCGTGCATTGCACACCCTCCGGGAGGTTGGAGAGTTCTAGGTTCAGCGAACAGCCTCCTTGATCTCTTCACGGTATACCGCGCTCCTTTCCTTCTTGCCGAGCATACTCAAGGCATTCTCGAGTTGGGTCCGGCGATACTCATGGTTTGCTAAGCTTCCTCCACTTGGCCCAGATTAACTTTCTTGCAGCAGAGCCTCGCGTCGAGAGTTAATGATCGCGTTTCTTCCCATGTGAGAATAGCCAGGGCTTCTTTGAACCGCATGCGGCGCCTAGATAAACTTCCACCGGGAGAGCTTTCTTTTTCGCTTTATCTCGAGTAGCGGGTATGTCTGGAAGGTGAGTACACGGCTTCCCGAACATCTCGCCCATGTAATCGTGGCCGACCCGCCGATCGTCTCGTAAACGAATGCCGTAGACTCGTGGAATCTCCCCGAGTAGTTGCTCGAGACGAATTTCCATCCTCCTCTTGTTTTTAAATAGACCTTCCTCCCCGAGTTGGCCTTTCAATTTGAGTGTGGAAATGATCCGTTTCCATCCTCCCAGACCCTCGGGAGTCCGGTTTTGTTGACTTCATGCCCGGCTTGGAAAAGAATGGTTTCATCGCTTCGTCGTCGCTTTCACAGAGAACTTGCTTTCCTCGGGAGGTAAGCGCCGGGATTCGTTCGCCGTGTCGTTCCCTCTCCTAGGTCATCGGGACCGTTGACCACCCTCGTGTGGCAGAGGGGTCTGGATGAGAACAGACGGTAGTCGAGGAAGTTGCCGTGAGCAAAACCCCGAGGTCGAACCGGCTCCAGAGTGGCCTCTAGCTTTCTCGTCCGAAGCCGCCCGTGACACTTTAAGGGCTTGGTCCCCGTAGGTCCTTCGAGCTTGGTCTTCGTCCCAAAGACGGCTTTCTTGAGCGGCTAGTTCCATGAGGGCTTTCCTTGCGAGAGCTAAACAGCCTCCGTAGGTGCGCGCCGTCCGGCTAGTGTCTAGAATCGTGATCACATCCAAATCGCCGAATGGCGGGAACACTTGGATTACGTTAACGAAGGAAGTCAGACTGGGACATTCCATGCGGCCTTCCTTGATCTCGATTACCAAGAAGTTTGCCCAATTTTGCTTGATTGAACCTACGGGGGTGTTGAACTCGCGATGTTGACAGCCTCGTGATCTCGCTCGATCGCCAAGTCTATCGTAGCTAGCGCCTACCGCGTGATGTCTCGAATCCGGCCGTGACGACCGGGAGTAGAATCGAACCGGAGCATGTTGATGCCGAGGTGGTCATTTCCAATGTCGGAAGCCGACTGCCTTGCGGGGAAGACCTTCACGTATGTTTTCTGGTGGCCGCCGAAGCGTTCCCGAGGTTGATCTCGATTCGTGACAGGTGAGGAGCTTGGTCTCCTTCGCCGTTGACCTTCGCCTCGCGGCGCTGAGGGTATAAGCTTGACCGACGGCACGGGCCGGTTGCCACCGGGCCGGTACTGAAGTAGCGATGAGCTCGAGCTCGCTGGCCAGTGGCCTCGTTTACCATGAGCAAGCAATGCCGAGGGTGACTTTGGCATTGCGTAATCCGACGATGAGGACCGGATCCTTGGTATCATCTGATATCTCGGAATAGATGATGTTGACGAAGTCGTCGTCAGCCACTTGATCGTAGGGATTCTTCGTCGTGTCAACCAAGAACTTCCAATTGTCGGATAGCCGCCTCGTACCGACGCTGAGCTTGACAATTTCCATGGTGTTGGAGCCTTGGTCATAGGTGACCCGATCGGAAGGAGTTCCGTCCTCAAACCGAGCATGTGAATGCAGAGGTCCGCCCGCGGGTCCGCGCATCCTCGACTCCGAGAGTCCCGATTCGTCGTCATCCGACGGCTCAACCCAAACGTAGGGACGTATTGCGTCCGGTGCGTTGCCGGAGCCGCTAGAAAAACATCATGCCCTTCATTGGAGAAGAGGGGTGCAGCAGTAGTTCCTCGCGGAGGACATCCCATACGACTTCCATGCATTCATCCCGAGAATGACGGTGCTTGTTGACCTTTATCACGAAGATCTCTTCACCTTGCGGGGCCAGAGAGTTGGTTTGAAGAATGCTGACGAATCTCCGATTGGAGACTGGGGGTTTACGTGCCCGCATCATGGCGATGTTCGCCGTTTCTTTCCACCCGCTCCAAATGTTGGAAACGACAGCTGAACTTGATGTATCGGACTACTTCGTGGTCTCGCCCGCTCGAGTACGTTTACATAATTAGCATCTCCGAACTCGAGGGATTCTCATGAGATTTGCCCCGATAGTCCTCGGTCGATTGAAGGAGGTAGCCCCGTGCCCGATCGCGGCACGCTGCTATTGTCTCGCTTCGTTTCCTATGAGGAAACCGTCCTCTCGATGACTTCAAGATCTCCCCGCCGGTTAATGAACTTAACACACCGATGGAGAGTGGAGGCTACGGCTTTCATGTGATGTAGCCAAGGGCGTCCCAAGAGGGCTGCGAACTCGATGGAATGTCCATCACGTGGAATTTTGTCGGCACCATTCGGGGTCTCGAACTGCAGTTCCAGAGTCACCGTCCCTGTGATGGGACGAGACGTGCCGTCATAGGCCCCGATAGTCCGGCCGACGGAATCGATGGCTTTCGTTGATGCGGAGGGCTCGCATCATGCTGAGAGGGAGAACATTAACGGCTGACCCGTTATCTACCAATACTCCGAGGAGTGATATGGTGTTGAGCTTGAGAGTGATGTACAGAGCTTCGTTGTGCCCCGAGGCATCTCTCGGTAGATCTTCGTCACATAACGTGATCATACCGCCATACGCCGGGAATCGTAGATCTCATCTCTATCCGTAGAAGGAGAGTCATCCATCCATCCGTTTCGTCTTCTTTTTGCGAGGTAAAGCCTTCAGAACCTCGGGATTGCGTTGAGGCCGCTGTGGCGGTTGCCGCCTTGGTTAGCACGTTGATCGAGTGCGAGTGCCAAGCCGACTTTGATCTTCCTTTCCGGTCCGGCTCGAAGCCGGACAAATTGAACCTTAGTTGATCCCGCTGGGGTTTTGTCTCCGACCGGCGCAAGGTTACCAAGGTCCGAGGTATTCCGAGCCCCCGGGGCCCGAACTCGGTTTCGCCGGGACTTTTCGGCTTTTCCACCCTTGTCGCTCTAAAGCCGCATGGCCCGGGAGGAAGGGAGGACTGGCTAGAGTAGAGTACATAGTAGTCGAACCTCCCGGATGGCTCTCCGAGTGTACCCACACTGGTGTCTCCAGCTTCATATCTTTCTCTCAAAGATCTCGTTGAGAGGACTTCTTCTTCGTTTCTGAGGATTGCTCCTGACCATATCTCGGGGACTCGTACCTGTGCAAAGCGGAGTGGGCCACAAACATCGTAGCTGATGTGGACATTAGATCAGGACCCAACCGGAAGAGGCGGAGGAACTGGCTCTGCGGCAATCTTCTTGGGCACCCACTCAATGGAATTCACACTGTTATTGTTCGGAAAGGGGTTTTCGACTGTATTGGGCCCACGGGGACGCTCCAATTTGCCTTCTTCTATCAAGTTCTGGATTTCGTATCGTAACCCCAAACAGTTGTCTGTGGTATGGCCGTGATACTGATGGAAGGCGCAGTATTTGTTCTTGTCCGCATTGGCTACGGGATTCTTGGGTTTGTAATTTGCAACGGGTTTAAGGAGACCTTCCTTGATTAACCCTTCCAACATCTTGCTTAGCGGCATGTCCAACTTGTCGAAGTGTACGGCAGGCTGCTTCGAAGTGGAGTTGTTGCTTTGTGGACCGGGTTTCGTTGCCCGACCGTCGTCCCCGATGGATATAGTTGACAGACGTATCTTTCCTTTGCCGGGGCCGGTGCGGGATTGAATGCAACCGCCGAGCGGTATCTCGTATGGCCGTGCAGAGCCAACTTTTCCTTGAGATCCTTCTCGAACCGTGAGCCGGCATTTACCATGGCCCGAGATCCGGGAAGAAATGATGATCGATGAGAGTTCTCCGATGGACGGTCTTAAGCAGGACTTGAAGATCCGCATCTGCTCCTCTTGGAGAGTGGCTCCATGATCTCTGAGAGTTTCCAACTCCACCTCTTGTAGAATTCCCCGACGCTTTCGTCCGCTTTCGCTCAGCGGTGATTAAGTCCTCGCGACTTGTTTCCCACTCTAAGTTGGATCGGTACTGCCCAGAAGATGTTACTAATCCGATCCTGTGTGTGGCGATCCGCAGCTTCGACCCTTAGAAACCATCGTAACGCCGAACTTTTAAGCGTATGCCGGAAGTGGTCGGCCATTTGCCGGAGGGTTGCTCCTTTTGCTCTCATGCCGAGAACGTAGGTGTCGACGTGCGTTTGAGGACATTCGGTTCCGTCGAATCGGTCCATCTCCGGCATTCCGAACTTGGCAGGAGAGGCGTGACCATTCCCGGATCCGTGGATTTGAGCGTTTCCGCTTTGAGCCGCTCATGGTGGCTTTCTGTGTCTTTCATCCGTTCGACCATCCAGCTAAGGTCGGGTCCAGGGTGGACCGTGAGGCTCGGCGCCGGTGCTACCACGTGAGCGGTAGTGATTGGAGGTGGAAGGCTTGATATATGCGGGATATATGGGGGCCTTTTCTCGAATCAGATCGGGGTTTGTCCCCGTTTTGGGATTCGTGTATAGGCAATGGGACGAACCCGGGAGGGTATTGAAGGATATTGGCATCCTGGGATGGTCCAAATGGTGCGCCGGTGGTATTGAGTGATAGGAGTAGCACCGGGCCGGCTAAATATGACAGGTTGCCCTGGGAGGTGGCAACGTGAAGCCTAGGCCTACTGTTTCCTTGATTCGAAGTCATCCCGTAAGTTGGCGGGGGAGGAACCCGATTGAAGGTTTGGTGAACTGGTTTTGGGGAATCGTCATCCTCGACTGTGACGAAAGTACCGTCCGACCGGGGATAGCCGCTATACCTCGCTCATTCGTAAGCCGTACCACGAAATTCCGCCGATCTTCTTTCTCGCCTCTTGTGAACCTCACAAGCCCTGATGGCTTCTTCCAATGTCATATCCGTTGCCGGTGGCGGGGTCCTTCCCCGTCACGATTTCTCGGTGAACTAGACATGTCGGAAATTCTCGGCCGAGGGAACCGAGGGAACCGAAGAACCGTCTCGACGCCGCCGTTATCGTGATTCCGCAAGGCGCCGACCCGGAAATCCGAACCACTTTCTCGCTCGCCGCAGTGGAACGAAAGGAAGGGTTTAGGCTTCAAAAGGGTATTTGGCTCAAGGTTTCGGGCTTGTACAATGTGCGCTACCGATTAATGTTTACTTAAAGCGTGTTTTCTCGTAGTCTTAATCGGTTGGAAAAGAGCGGGTCTTCTTTTCGCAACTAATCCTAGAGCTCTAATCGCGGGATCTCGTCACTACGCTTATAAGCCCCTCGTTTCCATTTGTAGATCATCTTTCTCGAGACGGACTATCCCGAGCGAGGTCTTATAAGGCAAGCGAGTTCCACCGACAAAGGAAAAAGTGAACTTAAGGCTAGCTGATCACGCAAACTTTCAACGTATGTGACGCACGGGCCACAGTCGAAGTCAACGTCCTTAAGTTAAGGTGGGGATCGTGCCAAAATTTTGGCATGACCTCTCCCGATTTCGCTTGCGCGAGGGACCTTAGCTTTTGGCGTTGGCCAAGTTGTGGCTGGCACGGTGGATACGGTGAGGTTTGGTGACACGGTGTCACATTGAACCTTCGGGTATATTTTTCGGCAGAGCTCCGCGTCAAAGTCAAGGCTGAAAAGCTCGAGACTTCGGGTCGGGAATGACCTTCGGTCTCAACCTCTCGAGCTTGACTCCTGAGTGGGGCCCGGCGTAAAAAACATACACTTAGGCTTTATGACACGAGCTAAGCCAAAACCAACCGGGTCTTGGACAAAGTGTGACACAAAGAGTGCATGGCTTACACGGGCTAGGATGGGATGTTTGGGACGACCCCGCGCGCCCGAAAGGTGTCTCGGCACCAATCGGGTGTAACCGATAAGGCCATCCCGGTTAGGGGGTTGTAGTGTGCAAAGGTACCGAGGCAAAGAAGTGCGCGTAGTGTGCGGTCACTAAAATTCTATTTTTTTTTTGAGTAAAACAGAGATTTTTCAGAATGTGTCTTAAAGCATTATGATGCGCAGTTCAAAAGACAGCAATGAAAATCAAACATGAATGGGAATGCACAAACATGGTATGATTTTGGAAAATGTCAATGTAATGCCTTTGAAAAAACCGTTCGAGGTTTAAAGTAACACACGCACACGAAAACGAGGAAGGGTAAACGAAAGTTTGACCCACGGAAGGCTTTTTTTTTTTTTGAAAACAACGGTAGTTTTGAAAAAAAGTATCTTCGGTCCCCAGCCGAGTCGCCAACTGAAATTACCCGGATTTCGCGCGCGGCGAAAGCGGTTGTCTTTCGCGGAGGGTTGGTGTCTGAGACCTCGCTTCATGGGAAGGAAAAAATGAGGAGTCGCCACGCGGTTTTTGTATTTTGAGCCCAAAACGTTGAGAAACGGCTTTAGTGAAAAGGTGTCGTTTTTATTGATAGCAAAAACTTAGGAAAAGGCTTTGAAAACGGGGGTCATTTTTATTGGTAGCAAAAACGAGTAAAAAGCTATTTAGTACCAGAGATTGTTAGGTTCGGAGGTCACGTTACGTTTCGGGAAGAGTATTACGAGATCACCCGAAACGCCTCGCATGACGAGTCTTTCTACCTTTCTCGAAATCGTGTGTGTGTGTGTGTGTGTTTTTGAAATGGGGGCTTGGATGACAAGCTTAATCTTGGTTTGAATGTCAAACGTTGATTAGGTGATCTTTTGAAAAAGCGATCGTTTGAATGACAAACGTCGGTTTTGAGACGGAAATGAGCGTTTGCGTGGCAAACGTCGATTTGAGTTAGAAAAGGAGTTCGAATGACGAACTTTTGGTTTTGAACCGGGCGAGTCATTGTTAACGATTTTTACGGGAAAAAACGTATTAAATGATTTTGAATGTCAAATAGCGGCTTTTAGTTTGAAAGATGAGCGTTCGGATGCCAAACGTCATTTCGCGCGTTTTTGAAAGAGAACTAGTTCGAAGGACGAACTCCGATTTTGAACCGGGCATTACATTGTTAACGATTTTTACGGGAAAAAAGCGTTTTAAATGATATGCGATCGACGAATCGGGTTGCGACTCGGACTTTGAAAGGTAAATACTATCACGATCCAAACGGGTCGGACTTTGTAAATGACAGTATTTAAAGAAGTATTAACGGAATCAAACGATCCGGAATTGTAAATGACGATCAACGAACCAAAACGGCTCGGAAGAGTAAATGACGATCAACGAGCCAAAACGGCGCGGAATTGTAAATGACAGAAAGTAAATGACAATCAACGGATCGATCGATCCGGAATGGTAAATGACAGAAAAAGTAAACGGAACGGGGTCGGAACGCCGTTTTAACCCGTGATTACTTCTCTTACGGAAAGAGAAGAGGATCGAGGGGCTAAAACGTATCGGACCCCGTTAGACGGAGGCGTCTACATTTCAGTAACGGTGTTCGGAACGGTTATAGCGACTGGCGCGTAAACCGAGACGAAACGAGAGATCAGAGAGAGGGAGTTATACCTATGGCTAGGGTCGACTCCTTTGGCTCGAAAGGTGTGTACGGGACACGGAAAGAGGTTTGAAACGGTGTTTCATAGCGATGAGTGATGTATTTGATCAAAATACGGAAGTTTCACGCGAATCGAGGCAAAACGGGAGCTCGGGATGGGTGAAATCAGTTTGGGCCGTGAGTGAGGTGAGTTTTTGGGTCAATTCTTTCTCCTTTTGGCTTTGACAGCCACTTCTATTTATAGGGTGAAAATTGCAGTAAGAGTCCGGACGGACTTAGACTGTTTTTCAGGGTTTTGTGGTATTTTGGAATTTTGAGGCGCTTGCTGGCAATTTCAGAAAATGTGCACAGGGAGTCCGGCCGGACTTTGACTGTATACCAGGGGTATTTTAGTCTTTTCCCTTTGATTTCTGATTGAAGGGTGATGGGTGGGCTGTGGCATAGCTGCCACGTGTCCCATGACTCACCAAATGTGTGGAAGTTCGTTCCCCGGTCCCGGTTTTGTCCATTTTTTAAAATAACAGTCCGGAAAATGTCCGAAATGCCCCCGGAAAGTGCCGAAAAGTGCATTTTTAAGGGAAAGCCGTACTTTTACGTGAGATGACATGTGTCAAGTACATTTCGACGTCGGGATGCACGGGGCAGTCTCGAGACGTCTCGTTGGCTTGGCAACGGGGAGTTTAACGAGTTCCGGTTAACCTGGAGCGGGCCAGTTAACGGATTTCGGTTAACTTTCTGACGGATTTTGACGATCTGGATTTGGGTACTTACAGATGTGGATATAGGGAGATCGACACTCCCTTGGCCAATAAACAACAAATCCCACAAAATCACATTATGAATATCAATGATACCAAACCAAACACATTAAACAAAGAGAAGGCAGTTGGGACTTGATAATTGGAGGCGGATATAGCCTAATTATCAAGTCCGGGAACAGATTACAATGAAGCAAACAAACGGTAAATGAGAGATAAAGGTGAGGGAAGAGATTCGTTACCCTCGTAGTCCACGTTCCTTCAACCACGTTAGGTAGAAGGATCTTCAAATCGGCTTCCGGGAACAAATTCACACTCGCAGATCCACGTTGCTGTGAAGCTACAGGTGTCTTGTGCGTGTGTGTTGGATCGGACAGAGCTCTGGAAACAGGGGAATGAGACTTCAATCGATCTTGGGGTAGAGAGCAGATAACGGCGAGGAGATTGAGAGGGCTTGATTGGCGTTGTTAGGGATGGTGGTGTTTAGCGGCTTAGGGCTCTGTAACGAAGAAAATGGCGATTGGATTTGGGTAGGGAACAGAGAACGACGAGGGAGTTTGAGGTTGGTCTTGAGAGATAGAGAATGGTGATGAGTGATTCAGGGGGCTTTGGTCACCGGGGAGAGGTCTGGAGATGAGGACCGGTGATGGAGGTTGAGGAGTTGGTTTGGTGAAGGTTGAGAGGGAAATTGGGAGAGAATAAATCAAGGAAGAAGGTAAATGAGGAAGAGGGATTTAGGTGAGGAAGAGCTAGGTTTGGGTGAGGTCGCCGGCCGGAGGGAGAGCTTGGTTGAGGAAGAAAACGACGCAGGGAGAAGGAGCAAGGTAATTCCGGATAGAGAGAGAAAGAGAGAGAGGAGTGAGAAGCTGTGTGTGTTCTGTGTGTTGAGCTCCCTTTGCAAATGAGAAGAAATTGCTATTTAAACGTATAATGGGAAAATGGATTATAATGTCGCACGACCCAACGTATCGCTTTTCCATGCCTCAAGTTGTCGAACGACTAGGCACGCCCGTAACTGTTTTTGGCGCCAAAACCTGCTTCTGGAACATTCCGAGTTAATTCTTTAAAAGCACAAAGCAGTTAATTCCCTGTAGGTCCTTTTGTCCGGAAAAATACTAAAATATACTTCCTTCGCGAGAAACTTATAAAATGTTTCCGGAAGTCTCGGAACGGACCGGGAATTTACCAAAACGCCCCTTAGTGCAATTTTATCACATTAAAATGCACCTAAAAAGGGTCGCGCGCTCAAAAGGTGTCTGGCAGACCAACCGAGTTGCAACTGAACGGTCATCCCGGGTTATGGGTCGTAGTGTGCAGTGTACCGAGACAGCAAGTGCATGTGAAGTTCGGTGTACCGAGGCAGCAAATGCGAGTAGTGTGCGGTCACTAAAATTCTTTTTCTGATTAAAACAGAGATTTTCAGAATGTGTCTTAAAGAATTTTATGCGCAGTTCAAAATGTAGCATGAAAATCAAGTATGAACGGGAATGCACGAACATGTTATGATATTGAAAAAGATAAAAAATGCAATGCCCTTTTGAAAAACCGTTCGAGGTTTAAAGTAACACACGCACACAAAAACGAGGAAGGGTAAACGAAAGTTTGACCCATAGAAGGCTTTTTTGAAAACAACGGCAGTTTTTAAAAAAGTATCCAAGTCCCCAGCAGAGTCGCCAACTGAAATTACCCGGATTTTCACACGCGGCGGAAAAGGCGGTTGTCTTTCGCGGATGTTGGTGTTTGAGACCTCGCTTTCGGGAAGGAGAGGAGTCGCCACGCGGTTTTGTATTTTGAGCCCAAACGTTGAGAAACGGCTTTTTTTTTTTGAAAATGGTGTCATTTTTATTGGTAGCAAAAACTTAGGAAAAAGCTTTGAAAAGGGGTGTCATTTTTATTGGTAGCAAAAATGAGGAAAAGGCTTTTTGAGTACCAGAGATTGTTAGGTTCGGAGGTCACGTTACGTTTTGGGAAGAGTATTTTGAGATCACCCGAAACGCCTCGTATGACGAGTCTTTCTACCTTTCTCGAAAATGCGTGCGTGTGTGTGTGTGGGTTTGCATTTTGAAAATGGGGGCTTCAATGACAAGCTTAATCTTGGTTTGAATGTCAAACGTTGATTTTGTGATTCTTTTGAAAAGGCGAGCGTTTGAATGACAAACGTCGGTTTTGAAGTTTTTTAGGAAAAGTGACACAAGTGCTGATTTTAACTGTTTAACTTAAGTGTCAAATGTTGAATTTTAAGAAAAGAGCGTTTGAATGTCAAACGTCGGATTTTTGAGTTTGAAGATGATCGTTTGGATGCCAAACATCATTTCGCGCGTTTTTGAAAGAGAGTTCAAATGTCGAACTCCGGTTTTGAACCGGGCATTACATTGTTAGCGATTTTACGGGAAAAAAGCATTAAATGATATGCGATCAACAAATCGTTTTTGTGACTCGAACTTTGATAAGTAAATACTATCACGAGCCAAACGGCTCGGACTTGTAAATGACAGTATTTAAAGTGCGGTATCGACGGAATCAAACGACCCGAAATTTGAAAGTACGATAAACGAGCCAAACGGCTCAGAATTGTAAATGACATGAAAGTAAATGACGATCGACGGATCAAACGATCCGGAATTTGTAAATGACATAAAGTAAATGACGATCCACGGATCAAACGATCCGGAATTTGTAAATGACATAAAAAGTAACGGAACGGGGCCGAAACGCCGTTTTAACCCGAGATTACTTCTCTTACGGGAAGAGAAGAGGATCAAGGACTAAAACGTATCGGACCCCGTTAGACGGTGACGTCTACATTTCAACAACGTTCGTCCGAAATGGTTGTAGCGACTGGCACGTAAACCGAGACGGAATGAGAGTTTAGGGAGAGAGAGCACTACCTATGGCTAGGGTCAGCTCCTTTGGCTCGGTGGGCGTATACGGGATACGAAAAGGTGTTTGGAACGGTGTTTCGAGGTATTTTGGTTCGTGTTTGGTTGAAACACGGAGTTTTCACGCAAATCGAGGCAAAACGGGGCTCGGGGGAAGGTGAAAAGGGTTTGGGTCGTGGCTGTGGTGAATTTGGGTGAGTTTTTATTGTTGTCAAAATGTTTGACAGCCCTCTGTATTTATAGGGTAAATTTGCAAAAAGAGTCCGGACGGACTTAGGCTGAATTCCAGGGGGTTTTGTGAAACTTTGGAAACTGGAGGGACTTGCTGACAATTCTGAATTGTCTGCAAAAGAGTCTGGCCGAACTTGGACTGCATACCAGGGGTATTTTAGTCTTTTCACACTGAAATGTGATTGAGGTTGACAAGGGAGCTGTGGCATGCGTGCCACGTGTCCTGTGACTCACCAAGTTATGGGATTTTGTGCCATTATTCCCGGTTTGTCCGTTTTTTAAATAACTGTCCGGAAAATGTCCGAAACGCCCTCGGAAAGTGCGATTTTCAGGAGAAGCTGTACTTTTACGTGTGATGACGTGTGTTGAGTACGCTTTGACGTTGGGATGCACGGGGCAGTCCCGAGACGTCTCGTTGGCTTGAGAACGGGGAGCTTAACGGGTTCCGGTTAACCTGGAGTGGGCCAGTTAACAGATTCCGGTTAACTTCTAACGGATTTTGGCAATCCGGATTTGGGTACTTACATAGTGTTATCAAAAACTTCACAAGTATTCCTATTAAATTTTACCTCCAAATCGTCATCACATAATTGTCTAATGCTAATTAGATTAGCAACCAATCCATCTACATGCAAGACGTTTTTTAAGGGAGGAAAACCGATCACATCAAGTGTTCGTTTTCCTATTATGTTACTCTTGCCTCCACCTCCATAGGTTACTGAGCCTCCGTGAATAGGTTGGTATTCCTTCAAAAAGGATCTTGTTCCCGTCATGTAACGTGAACAACCACTATCAAAGTATCAAGCACCTGAAACGTTAGTCCTTAAAGCAGTGTAGATAACATTATATTTCAGATTAGATTTGGTAAACCAAACTTTTCTATTTGAATTTCTATTTTTCTGACCTCCTGTGTTGTCCCGAGTGTTGTCTTGAGAATTTGACAACACTTGAGGCAACACTTGAGAACTGGACTTTTTCTTTTGAAGAATAAAGCATTCTGATTTATTTTGTCCAGCTTTGTGACAGTATTCACACTCAAATGTATGATCAGAAATATTACTAGAAGAACTACCTTTTTCCTTAACAAGTTCTTTTATAAAGCTAGTTTTAGTTTCCTCATATTAAACAAGGTAGAAGTAATTTTTTCTAGCGATTCATGAAATCCAATACCTGCTTTTAGAGGCTTACTCAAGTTAAGTATCTCATCCAGTTTTGAAGTACTTGTGCTGAGCTTCTTGAAGGTTGATTCGGCTAGGTTGAGTTTGAACTTGAATTTATCAAGTTCTGCATCCTTCTTAGTGAGTTTAATCTCTAGTCGAGTCAAGGAGTCCTTAAGCTCCTGGTTCTCCTTGGTCAAGAATACCACCATCTTTTACTCCTTTTTCCATTCTATGAGAAGTGACTCATAGAGAATTTTTAATTCATCAATGAGCTCATCTTTACCAAGCTCATCCTCTAATGACTCATCTGTATTAAGACTAACAGAACTATGAAAGCATATATCATTAGAAGAATTTAACGAATTATACCTGCTAAGTGTTGTGTCAGGTGTTGTCATGTGTTGGACAACACTAAAGGCAACACATCCTAACGAAGACATAAGTGTTGTGTCAGGTGTTGTCATATGCTGGACAACACTTGAGGCAACACATCCTGACGAAGACAGTTCCTCCATCGTGGCCAACATAACCACTTGCTCAAGGTTTTCACTTTTTTCAGTACCTTCCTCTTCTTCATCACTAAGAGACACCCATATATTTTTGCCCACCTTTCTCAAGGTGTTTGCACATTTATTTGCATAGTTACCCCAACCGGAACAAGCGTGACATTGAATGGATTCAATGTATTTGGGCTCAGATCTGGACTTCTTTGAGGATGCTTTCCTTAGTGATGTGTCTCTTTGGTTCGGAGGAATGGCTCTCTTGGGCACAAAACTATGCACTTTGGATTGTTGATCCTTAGCTTTAACCTGCACATTATTAAACTTTCTATGCATGAAATTATATTTCTTAGCAAGTAAAGCTACACTAGTATTCTCGTCTAATTCCTCAAAGGATTCATCTTCATCATACACAACCGTGTCCGAAGATTCAACTTTTAAGGCAATATTTTTGCCTTTTGAAGCTTCGGTTTGCTCATTAAGATTTAATTCAAAAAAATTCAAAATGCTCATCAAGGAATTAATATCCATAGGTGAAAGATTATGGGCCTCTTCAATGGCAGAAACTTTAATATTAAAACGTTCGGGAAGAGTACGAATAGCTTTTGAAATAAGTTGTTTGTTAGTAAAAGGTTCTTCTAATACTTGACACTCATTTGAAATATCAATCAACTTTTTAAAATAAGAAGAAATATCTTCGTTTTTACCCATTCTTAATCTTTCAAACCTACTAGTGAGACCCCTAATCTTCGTTTCTCGGACACTACCATCACCTTCACAAAATTTTTGTAAAGTATTCCAATCATCTTTTGCAGTGAGACTATTTTGAATGAGTTTAAACATATGCATGTCAACCCATTTATAAATGGCATTTAGTGCCTTTTCATTGAAACTTGCTAGATTATTCTCTTCATTTGTCCATTCGGATTCAGGTTTGACTTGTACGTCACCATCTTCATCCGCAGGAAGCAACGGAACAGAATAACCATTAATTACAGATCGCCATGCTCGAAGATCAATTGATTTGATCTTCGAGCGAATATAAATCTTCCAATAAGCATAATTTGACCCATCTAAAACAGTAAGCCTCTTTTGATTAGGATTAGCAGGATCATAAGCCATGACTAATGGATCAAAACACTTAGTATATCAAGTGATAGGCTCTAATTCCAATTGAAATTGTCAATGACTTAGACAAGTGAGATAAATTCACAAGTGTTATCAATGTTAAGAACAACACAGTTCACACCAATTCAAAAATAAAATAATTGAGATTTTTAAAGCAACGAAAATAATAAAAATAAACACAAAAAATATATTTTTCTCAAGTTATATATATATATATATATATATATATATATATATATATATATATATATATATATATATATATATATATATATATATATATATATATATATATATATATATATATGTGGTCACGCTCCAACGAGAACCGTTTAAAATGAGAACCGTGAGAACCACTTGTATACGTAGATATTTAGCTACCGTATACATATACAATAGGATCGTATACATATACGGTAGATACTTAGCTACGTATACAAGTGTATACGTATGGTTATACACTTGTATACGGTAGATACTTAACTATCGTATATATATACGATCAGAGTATATGTATACGGTAGCTAAGTATCTACCTGTAAACAAGTGTATACAGTGGTTTTCACGGTTCTCATTTTGTTATGGTTCTCATTAGAGCACCTACCTATATATATATATATATATATATATATATATATATATATAGGGGGGCTCAGGTGGCAAGACCTTTTTTAATGAAAATACTTTCGTTACAAGGTCGAAAAGTTCCCTAAAAATTTTCTATCAAATGCTTAGTAGAACAACTATTCTAGAACACATTGTTTACAAGAACTCACTATCTAACACTCAAAAACACTATATGAATAAAAGTTATTCGTGATAACTTACTGGTGTTGGACAGTGTGTTGCCAACACTGAAGAGTTGTGTTCTTGACTTGTGCAAATCTCAACTTCTGAATTGGGTAAGTGAAGATGTCGAATACTTGCACTATTTATAGGCTCCTATAACTTGGAGTCTACTCAAACTAACCAGAAAATCAGTCATGAGATAAAATCCACCTTTTTAGCTCCACTTTCCTTGTTTGTTGAATACTAAGTCATCCTATGATTCACCACTTGTAACGTCAAGCTGTATCAGCCTTGTACGCCTTATCTTCAGCTCCCCCGAGTAGATAACAATCTAACAACAATTACTTGGTATCCACAATTACACATAAATAAAAATTTTATATGTAACTATCTTTTCTCCCTCGTAAGTCACGCCTAGAGCCTTGTCTTTGACATGTTCAACCATAAACCAAATAAACTAATAGCAGATATATAATAATTAGTTATCACTTTGTAATTTATGAATAATATGTAGTAACTATCCATATTTTAAACTGCCAACACAATGTCAATACATGAGGCAAGACCAGTAACAACACTGGTGTAGCAACACTGGAGACAACACCTATGGCAACACTGGTGTAACACTAATATTTGGGACGAGCCTTCGTTGATGTGAAGCGCCGTCTTGATTTTCAGTAATACAAGTATGTTTTATTTGCTTTAAAAAACATTAGTATTGATGTTTTTTTAATATTATTATCGATATTCTTTATAACACTATCATTGACACTATTAAATATTATAACTGACACTCTTTAACATACACATGCTACTGTTTAAGGCATACAGTGACACTTTTTAACACACATATTGACACTATTAAACACGCATACTAGCACTTTTTAAAACACATCTTTTCAAATTGTGAGTGCTAGTATTATAAAGTGTCATTGATTTCAAACTGGCATATTGTAATATTTTCACTTGAACTTTATAACACTATCACAAACATTTATGAAAAACTCGCTTTATTATTGCTAAAAAAAACTGAATTTTCATAAGAAATTTAAATAAAAATAATTAATATAATTCTATTATGATACAAATATATATAGTATAAATGAGGGGGCGTTTTGAACAGTAGTATGAATAGTTTCACTTGTCGAAATTTTCATTTTTCCCTCACTATTTTGTCCCTTTCCCATTTTGCCCTTAAATTTTTTTTATTTTTTTAAAAATTTAAAAAAAAAAAAAAAAACAAAAAAAAAAAACAAACAAAAACGTGGCCTTGAACACGGGCTTAGGCTAGTAAATAAACAAGTAAACACTTTTTTGTAATTTTTTTGTTTTTCTTGTTCCATTTCTCACTTTATGCCATGTTTCCTAATCATCAATCAAAAACCTAAGTTGACTCTGTAAAATCTTCAATATCAAGTCAAACTTTAATTTTAATTATGAAGAAAAAAATTAAGACAAAAAAAAAAAAAAAAAAGTCATTAAATAGTCCAATTTCAAAGGTAATCCCCAAAACCGGACCTCATCTCCAGCACGTGATCCCCCACCCATCGCTTTCCTTATTACAAACCTCCCAATTCCCTTCCTCCACAACATTTCAATCCCAACTCCTTTCCTTTCTTTGGCCATCCGTAAAAGCACTTTCTCTCTCTAGCATCGTCAATGGCGACCGGAATCACCAAATCCCTCCTCCTCCTGTCGATCATCCTCCCTCTCCTCTCAATTTCCGCCGCCGCAAGACCATGCAAAACCATCTTCTTCATCACAACCACCACGTATTACCCCTCCTCCGATCAATTTCAAAACCCCCTTCTTCATCAAAACCCTAACCCTAATCCCAATTCCAACCAACACCTCACTTTCTTCATCACCGAGGTCCACCGTTTCCATAACCCCACCAGACCTTTCCCTCGCAATTTCCACCACCCCATCTTCCTCGATCGCGCCGACGTGTCGAAGCCCCAAATCGCGCAGCAGCAGCCGTTCGATGTGTATTCGTCCGTCAGCTCCTCGATTCGCGATCGCACCATGGATATCATGAGCATAGTTGGGGCTTTGCTGTTTGGGGTTGGATGTGGGGCGTTGACCGCTGCTACCATGTACCTGATTTGGTCTTTGTTTTCTCCCAGGCGTTTCGATTTTGGGGATTCTGATGATGAGTTTGATGGTGTTGATGAGGATGATGCTAGCCCTAAGAAGATGGGTTACGTTGCTATTCCGACTGCTGGTGCTGTCACCACCGCTGATTTTCCGGCTGCTGCTGCTCCTCCCCCTGCCAAAGAGGTCTAAATTTCGAATGAGAATGCAATGAAAAATGCATTCATTAGGTGGTTTGATTTTATGTCTTTCTATAAATGTATTACTGCTATTGTCCATACATTGTCGTTGTCAAAATATATTGACGAATTCGGCTGTTAGAATTCCTTCTTTTCAAGCTTTTACGTGATGTGTCAATTTGATTAGTACTTGGTAACATGGGTTTATCAAAACAAGGTTGTTCGTGTGAATATACGATGAATGCCTTTCTACCGAAGCATTGTTTTCTTAATTTATAATCACCATTGTGTTATATTCCTGCTAAAGATTATGTTACCATGAAATTGTTTTTTTTTTTAATTTATGATTGCCATTGTGTTATATTCCTGCTAAAGATTACGTTACAAAGAAATTCTTGGCTTGCATTTATTGTTGGGGCTTGCTTGCCTTTTTGGAGTTCCTTCACCAGAATATTTTGCTGTTTTACTTTTTCCAATGGGATCTTGAATATATGATAAATGCCTTTCTGAAACGTTGATTTCTGCTTCTTGAGGTTTATGATCACCATTGTGCTACATTCCTTCTAATGATTAAGTTGTGATAAAAAATTTGCCCTGCATTTATAGTTGGGGCTTGCGTGCTTTTTTTGAGTTCCTCTACCAGAATTCTTTGATGTTTTATATTTTCCTATTGGGTCTTGAATATATGATAAATGCGTATCCACCGAAGCATTGTTTTCTATGTGTTATGGTTTATGATCACCATTGTGCTACATTCCTGCTAATGATTACGCTGCAATGAAATTCTTGTCTTGCATTTATAATTGGGGCTTGCTTGCTTTTGGGGGGTTCCTTTACCATAGTTCTTTGATGTCTTCTGTTTTACAATTGGGTCTTGATTTTAGGGAATTTTCATTGACTTTTTTTTTTTTCATTTTCGTGGGTGTGCTTTGCGGTTGCTCTATGCTCCATAAATATCTTTGTTTATTATCTAGGGGCCTCTAATTAGTCAGTAAGCTGATCTTCTTCAACCAGATAATCGGATGCATGAATTGACAAAATACTTCCTTGATTAGCGTAAGCATGCGAGAGAAAAGGCTTATTATCTTCTTCCACTTTTCGCTTTATTCTTTTGCCCATATCTTGTGTTTCCTATGCATATTTTTGTTCGCTTCTCCCTTTCGTAGGCTTCTTGATTATTGAAATGGGGCTTCAGCTCAGGAAGTTATGTTACCAACTATGGGATGCGGTGCAGTCATTAAAGATTGATCATTACGCTGATTATTTATACCTATATAATTAGAGGGATTAAACAAATGTCTCTTTGGTTGGTTAAAGCTCACAACGGGAAATGCATGCTTCTTGTATTATTTGTTTGTTTTGTTGAACATGGAAAATGAATACTCCAGACTGAAATTGTTTGTGGATGGAGGAAGTTAATTGTATCAATTCCAGCACAAAGAGCTTGTTCTCGTTTAAAATTGTGTTTCCTTTTAATAGAAGTTTTCCTGCATTTTGTCTTGTATTGACCATCAAGGTTTAATCTTGTTACCAATGATTTTGCACGGAATGTCCTCCTTGATTGTTGTGTATAGTTTCTCTACTTTGTTTGTGAGCACCCCAATTTTCGAAACCTAATACGTGTCCCGAGCTGGAGATGATGCCTAAACTAAAAAAGACTACCTAGAAATTTTAAAAACTTTTGACTTAACTTGGAAAGAAACTAAACTTTAACAATACCCTTCAAGTACTAACTTGAATCATCTCCACTTGGAGGAAATATAACCTAACTTTGCAACATACTTAAAAGGATACACAACATTTTAAGTTACAAAAGTTTTCAAATAAAAACTTTACAAAAGTTGTTTTATAAACAAACTCCAACAAATGAGTAATATCAAAATACAATCATAATCCCATCTAAAACATACCTACTCAACAACCCAAAATACGCGTACAAACTCCTCCCCGTCCTCACTGGCCGGGTCCTCCTGTCTCAGGCCGATCTAAAACATTAAATGGAGAAGGGTGAAAATAAATCTCAATAAGCTATTATGAATGCAACAATATGCCAAGTAAGATGCAACACATAGATGGTACATATAACACATTGGAAAAGTTGAAAACACCTTACATTACCTTGGTTTATCATTTCCCGTCTGACCAATAAGTCGTACAACATTGGGAGATAAAACTCCACTCATTTGTGAACTGCTTGAGCATATTCACATCTTATAAGACCCGTTTTTCAGGGAACCTAAGGCTTTTGGCTCAATACAGATGCTGTAACCCCAATATGTGGCCACAGACGGGGACAGTCACAGGTATAACGTAATCCGATCACATTAGGTCACACTTTTCATAATTGATCGTATTCCGTTATACCCCTAAACATCAGCTGATTAACACAAATTCAAGCACATAATAGTTACTTGAAATGAAATCCACCAAAAGGATAAGAATATAACAACATGGTAACTCATACTCATGTTCAAATCAATGACAAAGTGCAACATACATTTCATACACTATTTATATCTCAAACCATGGATATGAACTCAAGTAAGGCAACAAGGTATCATAAACCAGCCCTACATAATCAATGAGCAACAATACATAACCTCTATAAAGGTCCAAGTTCAAATTACCAAGTTGGATTCATATTGGTTAAGTGACGAAACAAGGCTGTCAAGCATTTTTCGAACAATATTTAAAGTCCTTCCACAATTCCATTTTAACCAAGTAAGACATCATTATGTAGCTAAAGTATTCTACTTTAATCTAAAGTTAAAGAGGGTTCATTTATATCCTAGGTAGATTAGGTTTCTAGGCCTTGGAAAAAGCTTCAGAAGCTGCAGGGCAGGGCACGACTCGTGCCCCTGGGCATGACTCGTACCCCTTTGACACCCCACCAGAAACACTCGTCCCCACATAGGCACGACTTAGGCAATTTCCAAGGGACGACTCGTGCACGAGTCGTGCCACAGAGCACGAGTCGTGCCACAGAGCACGAGTCGTGCCCTCTGTCCAGAAACCAGAATTCAGTAGTCAATTCAGCAACCAACTACCAAGTAACCCAAACCAAGTTTCCTCTGTTTTCAAAGTGACCAAAATCAGTACCAAACATCAGCAATACAACTCCCAAACTATTCCATACCTCTTCCAAACTAATCCAACACCAACCAACATCATTTTAGTACCAAACTTTTGTCATTTTGCCATGCAATAATTTCTATCAAGGCATTAACACCCTAAGTACCATTCTAACCATCTTTCTTGTTACTACAACAACTACACCATAACCCATTCAAGTCAACTTTTCCAAAACAATTCAAACTCCATAAAAATGTTCCCAAAACACCAAAACTCATTTATAAACCGTCCATAACAACTATAATCATAAAATGAACAACTTTTGAAATAAAATCATAATAACTTACTTAAATAGTGCGAAATAAAATAATTATTTGACGGGCTCTACGCGATCCCCTCGTCACCACGAACAAGAATCCGCAATTGATTTTGAAAACGAAGAAGTATTGAAGGTGGTAGAATTTCTAGAAAGCTAGCTAGGGTTTTGGTCTTTCATGGAGGTTTTAGAAGAAGAAGGATACTGAGAAAGTAAATAATGAATTTCTTTTGATAAATCCATAGATAATTATCATACTTTTACACTAAGGCTCCTCTAAGATCCAAGGCACAAGCACTAACACTTTTAACTATCAATCTTTACCACTAAGCACCTCCACCACAAATAAACATTTTACTTTAAATTTCCAAATATTATAAAATCATTACACACTTTATTTTTATTCCACTTAGATCCTTTTTTAATTAAGATTAATTCATTTCACCCTAACTTCACATAATTCAACAAAAGCATAAAATGAACACATAAACTTAGCAAGAAATATAAATAGCATAAATATCATAAAATGAGATACTACCACCTGAACCCCACGTGCTCAACGTGTGCTAAAATAGTGCCTAATATTGGGGTCGTGACACTCACTCCCCCTTAAAGAAAATTCGCCCCGAATTTTAGGTAAACTTACTTGCACTCTCAAATAACGAAGGGTACTTTTCTCTCATCTCCGACTCTAGCTCTCATGTAGCCTCTTCAATGGTATGATTCCTTCATAGAACTTTCACTACCGGGATGCTTTTAGTTCTCAACTCTTTCACTTGGAACTCCAAGATTCTCAAAGGTTCTTCAACATAGGACATATCCGCTTGAATCTCTTCGGGAGGTGAACTCAAAATGTGGGAGGGATCATGACAATATTTTCTCAACATCGAAACGTGGAACATATCATGAAGCAAGGAGAAAGATGGAGGCAACGCTAAACGATAAGCAATTCCCCAACCTTCTCTAAGATCTCAAATGGCCCAACAAACCTTGGAGCTAGTTTCCCTTTGTTCCCAAACCTTTTTATCCCAGTCCTCGGAGAAATCTTCAAGAATACTAAGTCACCAACTTAGAAAGATAGGTCCCGTCTTCTGTTGTCGGCGTAGCTCTTTTGCCTACTCTGAGCCGTCTTCAACCGATCTCGGATTACCTTGATCTTTTCCGTCGAATCTCTAACCAAATTCGGACCCCAAAGTTTAGCTTCACCAACCTCATCCCAACACATAGGCGATCTGCACTTCCTACCATACAACGCTTCATAAGGAGCCATCTCAATGCTAGATTGGTAACTGTTGTTGTAGGCAAACTCAACCAACGGTAGATGATCCTCCCAAGACAACTGAAAATCCATCACACAAGCCCGAAGCATATCCTCAAGTATCTGAATAGTTCGTTCCGTCTGCCCATCTGTTTGAGGATGAAACGCCGTGCTAAAACATAATTTAGATCCCAAAGCTTCATGTAATGCCCTCCAAAATCTAGAAGTGAACCTCGGATCTCTATCTGAAACGATGCTAACTGGAACTCTATGAAGTCTAACAATCTCTTTAATATATAACTGATCTAACCTCTCCATTGAAAATTTAGTTGACACGGGAAGAAAATGAGCCGATTTCGTCAATCTATCCACGATAACCCAAATAGCATCCATCTTCTTCGCGGTAAGAGGCAAACCCGTTACAAAATCCATTGAAATCCCTTCCCATATCCACTTCGGAATGTCTAAAGGTTGAAGTAACCCCGTCGGTCTCTGGTGCTCGACTTTGACTTGTTGACAAGTTAAACATTTAGACACGAAATCCGCTATCACTTTCTTCATCCCATTCCACCAATATCCTCGTTTCAAGTCTTGATACATTTTCGTACTACCCGGATGAATGGCAAATTTAGACTTATGACCATCCTCTAGAACACGCCTCTTGATCTCCGGTGATGAAGGAACACAAATCCGGCCTTGGAAAGTTAAAATTCCATCTCTATTCAACGTAAATTCCCCGGCTTTACCATCTTGAACTTGCCCCAAAATTTTCTTCAACTCCGGGTCAATTTATTGAGCTTCCCTCAAATCTCCATACAAGGTTGGAACGGCTAGGACATTGGCAAAAACCAACTCATGTCTTGTCTCTCGGGAACTCAAAGTTGACAAATAAGCCTTTCGGCTAATCGCATCCGTAACAACATTTGCCTTCCCCGGATGATGTGAAATCACACAATCAAAATCCTTCAAGAATTCTAACCATCTTCGTTGTCGATTATTCAACTCCTTTTGAGTAAACAAATACTTCAAGCTCTTATGGTCCATGAAGATCTCAAATCTCGCCCCATAAAGATAGTGTTTCCACTTGTGCAACGCAAAAATAATCGCAGCCAATTCCATGTCATGGGTAGGGTAATTCTGTTCAGCCGGTGACAACTTCCGAGAGGCATAAGCAATCACTTTCCCACCTTGCATTAGAACACACCCCAAACCCTCCTTCGAGGCGTCACTGAAAATGACAAAATTCTCGCAACCATCCGGAAGGGTAAGAACAGGAGCTGATGTCAACCTTTTCTTCAACTCATTAAAACTTGCTTCACATTTAGAATCCCATATAAAAGATACATCTTTCCGAGTCAATCTAGTTAACGGAGTAGCAATTCTAGAGAAACCCTCAATAAACCTTCTGTAGTACCCTGCTAACCCAAGAAAGCTACGAACCTCTGTCACAGTTGAAGGTTGCTTCCAATTGACAATGGCTTCAATCTTGGAAGGATCAACGGATATCCCCGAACTAGAAACCATGTGCCCCAAGAAAGATATCTGCTCAAGCCAAAACTCGCACTTGCTGAACTTGGCGAACAACTGCTTCTCACGAAGAAGAGAGAGAACAATCCTCAAATGAGTCTCGTGCTCCTCCCGGGACTTGGAATAAACAAGAATGTCGTCGATGAAAACCACGACAAAGCTATCAAGGTACGGCTTGAAGATATGGTTCATCATATCCATGAATACGGCCGGAGTGTTAGTCAACCCAAAAGGCATAACCACGAACTCATAATGACCATATCTCGTCCTGAAAGCTGTCTTGGAAATGTCATCTGGTCTAATCTTCAACTGATGATATCCGCTTCTCAAATCAAGCTTTGAGTAGATAACGGAACCTTGGAGTTGATCAAACAGGTCATCAATGTGCGTGAGAGGATATTTGTTCTTGACGGTTGCTTGATTCAACAGACGGTAATCTATACACAATCTCAAGGTGCCATCTTTTTTTCGGACAAACAAAACAGGCGCTCCCCACGGAGACACACTTGGACGGATAAATCCCCGATCTAACAACTCTTGCAATTGAGTCTTTAACTCCTTCAACTCAGCCGGAGCCATTCTATAGGGCGCTTTAGAGATAGGTGAAGTACCGGGCACTAGATCAATACAAAACTCGATCTCCCTATCAGGAGGCATAGAGTACTCGGTGGAAAACACATCACCAAATTCATTTACAACAGGGACATGAGCTAATTCAGGGGACTATTTACTTGAATCTACCACATAAGCCAAATACCCCGCACACCCCTTAGAAAGCATTTTTCTAGCCTTTAAAGCAGAAATAACATGTATGCCAAACATAGACTTATCCACATCAAAGACAAAAGTAGGCATATCAGGCATAGCAAATGAGACCTTCTTCCTACGACAATCAACCAAAGCATGGTAATGACTCAACCAGTCCATACCAAAAACAACATCAAAGTCCCGGATTTGTAACTCTACTAAATCCACCGGCATTACATGCCCACAAATTTGCACATCACAACCATAATAGATCAAAGAATAAGTGAGGCACTCTCCCATAAGAGTCGAAACCTCAAGCACATAAGGCATAATTTCAGGTAGCTTATGCAATGCAAATGCAAAATGAGACGCGACAAACGAATGGAAAGACCCGGGATCTATAAGAATGCAGGCCTTGACTCCTGAGACAGGAACAATATCTCTAATGACAGCGTTAGGGTCAACCTCTCCTCTTTCTAAGGCAAACACTCGCCCCTAAACCTTATCTTTAGGCTTCCCTTCATTATCTCTTTTGATTCCTCCTCTCTGCCCACCTTGCACACTACCCGATGCTTGCCCTCGCAGCTTAGGACAATTCTTCCGGAAATGACCATCTGCTCCACATTCTAAACATTTTCCAAGCTTGATCCAACATCTATCTTCCGAGTGACCCATCCTCTTGCAAAACCCACAAGTAACCCCAAACTGTCTTGAATGAGTACGAGCCGCTGGAGTCACCACACTTCCACCTCCTGCTACTCCCGGGTTTGAGAACCTTGGTTGTCCTCTACTTTGTCCCGAACCTTGACCTTGAAATTTCTTCTTACTGTCACTTGCACCTTCAGACTTGCCTCTATGCTCCTCTATATCATTCTCTATTCTGTAGGCTCTATTCACCGCTGCTTGAAAATTCGTGAAGTCGTGAGTCAATAACTGTTTCTGGAACTCCAGCCTTAACCCTTTCACGAACCGGTATACCCGCCTTTCTTCTTCCGGCACCAAATGTGGACAATAGCAAGCTAGCTCCGTAAACTTTGCCGAGTACTGTGCTACAGTTATTGTTCCTTGCTCCAATCTCAGAAATTCCACCTTCTTCTTGTCTCTTGTCACCATAGGAATGAAGTGATCCCGAAACTTGCGTGTGAAGTTTTCCCACGTCTGCGGTGTATGGTCTCAGTCCCAACTGTCCTTCACTATGTGCCACCAATGCTCGGCCGGTCCCTCCAACTTAAAGACAGCGCACCTTACCTTTTCGTCATCCGGGCTCTCCATTGTTGCGAAGATCTTGTTCATTGCTTCAAGCCACCTCTCCGCCTTTAACGGATCCGGATCCCCATTGAAACTCGGGGGTGCCATCTTCACAAATTTTTCTAGTCCGTGCCCTTGCCTACCTTCCGGTTGCTGTTGAGCTCTACCTTGATTTGCCATATTTTGTAAAAACACCCGAAACATGTCCATCATTTCAGCATTAGGATTGCCATTTCCCCCTTCATTACCAACATTACCCTATGCCCGATGCTGATCATCCTCATTCCCAGCCATTAGAACAAACACCTGCATCAAACACTCGGCGTCAGTTATCACATACTCCCCCTTAAACTAGACATCTACCCTTGACCTCTAGACGAGGCTCTGATACCAACTGTGAGCACCCCAACTCGGAACCTAACACGTGTCCCGAGCTGGAGAGGCCCAAACTAAAAAAGACCACCTGGAAATTTTAAAAACTTTTGACTTAACTTGGAAAGAAACTAAACTTTAACAATACCCTTCAAGTACTAACTTGAATCATCTCCACCTAGAGGAAACATAACATAACCTAACTTTGAAACATACTTAAAAGGATACACAACATTTTAAGTTACAAAAGTTTCCAAATAAAAGCTTTACAAAAGTTGTTTTATAAACAAACTCCAACAAAGGAGTAATACTAAAATACAACCATAATCCCATCTAAAACATACGTACCCAACAACCCAAAATACGCGTACAAACTCCTCCCCGTCCTCACTGGCCGGGTCCTCCTGTCTCAGGCCAATCTAAAACATTAAAGGGAGAAGGGTGAGAATAAATCTCAATAAGCTATTATGAATGCAACAATATGCCAAGTAAGATGCAACACATATATGGTTGCATATAACACATTGGAAAAGCTGTAAACACCTTACATTACCTTGGTTTACCTTTTTCCGTCTGACCAATAAGTCGTACAACATTGGAAGATAAAACTCCACTTATTTGTGAACTGCTTGAGCATATTCACATCTTATAAGACCCATTTTTCAGGAAACCATATAAGATACTAGCAACTCTATAAGGCTTTTGGCTTAATACAGATGCTATAACCCCAATTTGTGGCCACGGACGGGGACAGTCACAGGTATAACGTAATCCGATCACATTAGGTCACACTTTTCATAATTGATCGTATTCCGTTATACCCCTAAACATCATCAGATTAACACAAATTCAAGCACATAATAGTTACTTGAAATGAAATCCACCAAAGGGATAAGAATATAACAACATGGAAACTCATACTCATGTTCAAATCAATGACATAGTGCAACATACATTTCATACACTATTTATATCTCAAACCATGGATATGAACTCAAGTAAGGCAACAAGGTATCATAAACCAGCCCTACATAATCAATGAGCAACAATACATAACTTCTATAAAGGTCCAAGTTCAAATTACCAAGTTGGATTCACTTTGGTTAAGTGACGAATCAAGGCTGTCAAGCATTTTCCGAACAATATTTAAAGCCCTTCCACAATTTCATTTTAACCAAGTAAGACATCATTATGTAGCTAAAGTATTCTACTTTAATCTAAGTTAAAGAGGGTTCATTTATATCCTAGGTAGATTAGGTTTCTAGGCCTTGGAAAAAGCTTCAGAGCTGCAGGGCAAGGCACGATTCGTGCCCCTGGGCACGACTCGTGCCCCTTTGACACCCCACCAGAAACAATCGTCCCCACATAGGCACGACTTAGGCAATTTCCAAGGGACGACTCGTGCACGACTCATGCCACAGAGCACGAGTCGTGCCCTCTGTCCAGAAACCAGAATTCAGCAACCAATTCAGCAACGAACTACCAAGTAACCCAAATCAAGTTTCCTCCGTATTCAAAGTGACCAAAATCAGTACCAAATATCAGCAATACAACTCCCAAACTATTCCATACCCCTTCCAAACTAATCCAATACCAACCAACATCATTTTAGTACCAAACTTTATATCATTTTGCCATGCAATAATTTCTATCAAGGCATTAACACCCTAAGTACCATTCTAACCATCTTTCTTGTTACTACAACAACTACACCATAACCCATTCAAGTCAACTTTTCCAAAACAATTCAAACTCCATAAAAATGTTCCCAAAACACCAAAACTCATTTATAAACCGTCCATAACAACTATTATTATAAAATGAACAACTTTTGAAAGAAAATATAATAACTTACTTAAATAGTGCGAAATAAAATAATTATTTGACGGGCTCTACGCGATCCCCTCGTCACCACGAACAAGAATCCGCAATTGATTTTGAAAACGAAGAAGTATTGAAGGTGGTAGAATTTCTAGAAAGCTAGCTAGGGTTTTGGTCTTTCATGGAGGTTTTAGAAGAAGAAGGATACTGAGAAAGTAAATAATGAATTTCTTTTGATAAATTCATAGATAATTATCATACTTTTACACTAAGGCTCCTCTAAGATCCAAGGCACAAGCACTAACACTTTTAACTATCAATCTTTATCACTAAGCATCTCCACCACATGTAAACATTTTACTTTAAATTTCCAAATATTATAAAATCATTACACACTTTATTTTTATTCCACTTAGATCCTTTTTTAATTAAGATTAATTCATTTTTACCCTAACTTCACATAATTCAACAAAAGCATAAAATGAACACATAAACTTAGCAAGAAATATAAATAGCATAAATATCATAAAATGAAATGAGATACTACCACCACAAATAAACACTTAGATCCTTCTTTTTCTTCTTTTTTATTTTCCGCTCGTATTTTTTGTTGCCTATGTACTTTTGATTCTCCCTTTTGAAAAAAAAAAAAAGGAGGAAACCACTTTTTATGACAAACTCACCTCCTTGTTGTTTCCAGGGTTTATATTTTTTTTTTCCTGAGTTTTGGTAGTAAGCATTGGGTGGATAATGGTTTTTTTCCTTACTGATATTGGGCTTCTCCAGTTGTTTAATGGACCGATAAGGCTATAAATCATCACAAAATTGACATATTCTAGTTTTCAGAGGCTATAACAATGTGCGCCGGTCATACCTTTACAATGCTCCAATGGGTCTGTTCCTTGATTGTGGAAATCCTTCTGAAGCTTATGCTCTACCTCTTGCCAGTTTGTGCTTAAAACAATGGTGATCCATGTTGTACTTCTAGCAGCCTTTGTTTAGCTTTAAGTTTCATTTGACCTTAGTTGGAGTACTTCACTTCCTAAGCATCATGGTTTCGTGATATAGTTGAACTTCTTTGTGTCTGTTGCATCTTTTTTAACGGACAAAATTTTGAAACTATGGCCTAAGCATTTTACATTTAATTCCCTGGGGAGAAACTTGTATACCGATCAAAGTGTTTCCATGGCCACCCTGAAGTGTACAGATCAACGCTCGGTTAAACTTAAGCAGTTACAGTTGTTTTTTTACCCATACCCCATGTTTGTATTTACGGTGGATGCTCTGTAACTTGTTGTTTGATGCAAACAGCATCTTGATAGATGGCCGGCGGCCCCATGACTTTACTAGGCTCTTCATGTGGGTGGGTCCTATATTTTGCGGGGTATACCTCGATAGCTGTTTCATTGCACTTTTGGGAGGTAGACATTAGGGTATGGAGCCCTAAGATAGATGATGCCCTATTAAATTTAATTTCAAGTTGGCAACAGTCAATTGTCTCCGGTGGCTAGCTGGAGCAAGTTTCTGATAAGAAAACCTTGGTCATTACTTGCTTTCGGTAGATTGGAGCTCTGATAGTAACTTATAACGATGCATTTTAGGGTTCAATTTTGCTCCATTGTTCAGATTCATGCCCTCGGCCCCACCATTAGGCAAGTGAAATTGTGTGTAAGTGAGCATTTGCCATTGCCAACAGTTACATCTGCTGGCGAGAAAGTTTGATAGACGTTAATGGCGTCTAGTCACCATTCACCAACAATCTATTGCACCTGTTGGCAGCTTGCAATGTGATTTCAACAGCAGTAAAAAATAAAAATAAAAATAAAAAAATCAACAACAATAAATATATATATGTGTGTAAAAAAAGAGGCAATCTCGTGCTACTGAAATTCCCACTAGACATGGGTTTCAGGCAAGGGTGAGGACCATCTGCGATTTTAACAACAGTTTAACGTGGAAAAGCCGAAGGCATTAGGTTTTCAAACTTACACCTCAAGGTCTCATTCACATTAAGCACATCGGTCCCCCATCTCAGGCGTACTACAGAGCATCATCTCTCTGACAACACAACTGAGCTAGCCACGACGAGCACTTGTTATAAATAACTGACAAGATATATGTACTGTATTTGTTTCGGTACCCTGAAACCCCACAACTGAATAATTCACCGTAGAAAACAGCTCCATACAATCCCTAATACCCAATACTTGACCGGACACCATGATCGTTTTAGACTGTTATCCGTTCGTTGACCATGAAGACGGTAAATAAGGACAATTAGATGTGGAAAAGTACATACTTCAACTTATTTATGAATGCTACACATTAAATTATTTCTGGCAGAGGACAGAGTACATACTTTGCCTCACCTCCTGTTTTGTTATACCAAAAATAAAGTATGAATCCCATTTATGAGAATCTCTACAGTACTCCTCTAATCCTCTTGTATACTCCCTCCGTCCCATTAAGCTTAAAAAGATTCCATTTTGCGCGGGAATTAAGGAATATTATTATAGTATTAGGAGAGAGAATGAGTGGAAGAAGTGTTGTGAGTGTGAAAAATTAAATAGGAGAGAGAATGAGTGGAGGAAATAGTAAATTATAATGTGTTGTGAGTATTAAAATAATGTAGGAGAGAGAATGAGTGGAGAGAATAGTGATTTAAGGTTTCCTTTTTGGGATTTTTTAAGACTTATGGGACGCCCAAAATGGAAAGTTTTCTTAAGACTTATGGGACAGAGGGAGTATGATAGAAGGAACAAGTATGCTACTAACATCAATGATGTAAAGGTACAATAATTAGAGCCTATATATAACAATGCAACTATTTGGGCAGCATAAAGTCATTTACCTCAGGTTGTACCTCAGATCACAGCAAATTGACCGCACGTTTCACCACATGTACTATTCATTCACTTGTCGCTGTTATTCAACGATACGACTGGAGGAGAGTCGCACGGATCTAGGGTCTGTGAAATCGAACTGCACACAAGTCCGACTTTTATAGTAAATGAGTTAAATCTTCTAATAGCATGGGTTACATTTCACTAGCGTGTGAAAACATCATAGTAACCTGAGTTACATCATATATAGGAAGTATTTCGGGCTTCTACGCAGTTGGACTTGGACTGAACAAACCTCAAATTCATTTATGTACCATCTGAAAATGCAAAATTGGATCATTGTCAACATCAAGGCAACGGGACTTCAAGTGCATGTCAATCCTTGGTAACAACAGTTCAATCTCCTCCATAAACCTATGTGACTTGTCTCCTGCAACAAATTCACAAACCACACCATCTACTTCAATAAAACTACAACCTGGTACCTTCTTCACTTTCTTCTCTCCCATTCTTGCCCTCACCTGTTCCACCTCGTCCCATTGGTTAGCCGACGCGTGCATGTTCGAAAGAAGAATGTGGACCCCACTCTTGTCAAGACTCCTCTTAGCTAAACTCTCAACCATTTCTTTACCCAAATCAACATCATCATGAACTCTACAAGCGTTTAATAGAGCACCCAATACATAAGAGTCGGGGTCCATAGGCATTTCGCTTACAACCTTCTTTGCTGCATCCAGCATCCCTGCACCACCTAAGAGATCGACCAAGCATCCATAGTGCTGAACCCCTGGTTCAATTCCGTAAACACTTTTCATGGTTTTGAAAATTCTTAACCCTTCTTCCACCAGTCCTTTTCGACTACATGCATTTAATACACATATAAATGCAACTTCATTTGGTCTAATTCCCTCCTCCTTCATCCTTGAGAACAACTCAACTGCTCTAGCACTCTCACCATGATTTGCTAAACCCGAAATCAAAGAAGTATAAGCAAAAACATCCCTACGTGGCATTTCTTCAAACACCCGATAAGCCATCTCCACACACCCACACTTGGCATACATATCAATTAATGCCGACCCCAGTACCATATCCATCACCATCTTATTCTTCTCAACATAAGCATGAATCCATCTACCCTGATCCAGAGCACCAAGAAAACCACAAGCCGATAATGCAACAACAACTGCAGCATGATTAGGCCGAAACCCATCAATCAACATGTCATTAAAAACTTCCAAGGCCTCCTTAAACAACCCAACTTGCGCGTACCCATTAATCATAGCACTCCAAGAAACACTATTTCTAATAGGCATTTCATCAAACAGTTGTCTAGCAACCTGGACTTGCCCACTTTTCGCATACCCATAAATCAAACTTGTCCAAGTAATGACATCCTTGTTCAGGCTATAATCGAATAATTTATGTGCAGAGTCCATACGGTTACATATTGCATACAAATTAACCAACCCATTCAATACAAAATCGTAACTTTCCCAACCCAATTTAACAACTTGACAATGATAAACCAAACCCAATTCACAATCACAAAGATCAGCGCAAGCTCTTAGTATGAATGAAAATGTGCGATTATTAGGCATAAAATTACTACCAATCATATGTTTATAGAACAATAACGCACTGATAAATTCTTTTTTATCAACAAAAGCTTGGATCATGGTATTCCACATAAAAGCTGATCGATGGGGCAATTTATCAAACAGGTTATGTGCGTGTGGAAGACTCCAGTTTGTGAACAACGCAACAAGTTTGCCGGCGGCAAATGGGTCGGAAATGTAACCGGAGACGATGAGGTGGGAGTGTATTTGGTTGAGTTTTGTGAGGGTTAGACATGGTTGGTTGAGGAGGGCAAGTGCTTTGTGACTTGATTTTATGTATCTTGGGGCAATTTGGGACACCATAATAGGACCACGCAGCCTAAGCCGACTGAACCAGTTGTAAGTGAGATGTTTGTATGGGAAGAAGAGGGGGAGATTTGGAGTTGGGACTGTGGGACCATTCAACTAAATCAAATGTTCAAAATCATTTCAAACAAATCTAACCTACATCTCAAGAAAATAAATAATCATCTGCAAAAGGTTTTTATACTCCTTCTGTCTAATAGTAATATGTAAAAAGATTTCTTTTGATTGACATAAAATAATCAGCAAAGCAAAGTTCCAAAAGAAAAATGAAATACTCTTGTAATACTAAGTTACAACAAATATCCACTTACTTCATTTTCTATTTAATATCCAACCATCTACATTAATCAGTGTTCTAAAAGATTCCGCCTAAGGGCGCCTAGGTCTCGCCTAAGCGTTAAGCCCCTCTCCAACGCCTAGTTCTGAGCCTCACCTAGGTCTCGACTAATCCCGACTAGTCCTCGCCTAAGCGCTAGGCCCGACTCCGCCGCTTAGCGCTATTTAGAACCTTGACATTAACAATACATCACATCACGTTTTAAACTTTTTTTTTTTCGATTTTTATGCCAAGTAAAATTGTGTAAATGGAGTATTACCTTAGATTGGGGCACACTCACTTAGTATCGGTGCCCCCAAGATTTGGTATCGGTGCCCAAGATTTGGATTTACTCATACCTCCCCTCTGATGCACTATACTCCCTCTGTCCGTCCACTCGAAAGTTTAAAAAATGAGTTGGTTCGAAAAAAAATTAAAAAAAATTGAAAAAAGTGATGTGGTGTGACTTGTGAGCGTAAATAAATAAGAAATAGTTAGTGAATAATTGTTGTAATTATAACATGTGAAACCCACAAATGAAAAAGTAGTAAAAAAATTTCATTTTAAAATTTTGAACTTTCGAATGAAACAACATTTTGAAAAACTTTAAACTTTCAGTAGACGAAAGGAGTATGACTTATAATTGATTACATGTCCTTGTTAATGTATGGACGGTCAGAATTATTTTGACATAAATTGTCGGTCCTTACTCCTTGCCAAACTTAAAAAAGAAGAAAATATTCAATCAGAACAATGTTACTGATGTTGCCCGGATTTTCCTCGTCGGCAACATACCCGTTGTAGTTCAAAAATGATGCTCCGGCTCCTTCTTCTCCGTTCGATCTACACACAAACAGACAAAAAAACTAAGCCGGGGGCGTCTCCGGCTTAAGCCCCTCCGGCGTGCGAATAAGAACGATATTTTCATAACATAATAACCAAAACTTTAGAGAGAACGTTGGGGGTGGGAGAGAGATGGAGAGATTATACTTACAAATTCATACCAGAGCGATCGCTATTGCCGTGGAGATCGTAGACTGGAAACTCAAGCTTAGCCCAAAAACCTCCGTTTCGTGCCTCTTCTACCATTCTTTCCGTTTCTCTTTCTCTATTGCCTCCGCCTTCTTCAGATCCCCTTTCCCTCCATCGCCCCTCGCTCACGTTTTTTCCCACTTAACTCAGAATCCTCCCCCTTTTCTCAGTATAGTATTCTTTTTATTTAACCTCCGCCCTTCTTGGGCTTTTGGGCCCAAAACACCTATGGGCCAAATCATTGGTATATGGTTATATCACCTCCCATTTCACGTGTCATCGTTTAATTGGTTCCATGTTATAGATATTTACATGCCGCTTCCTCTATGTCGCATACAATTAATTTCTCGTCATCATTTCCTGCCGGATATATCGCTCACTATTTATCTCGCCATGCTTGCCGTAACATAAATCTCGCGGTTTACTACTTACTTGATTAATGCGAGATACTTTTGCCGCCATTATCTCCTTTATTCGACTTACCCTTTAACCGACGGGATACCCTTGACCATATTTCCCGCGACTTTCTTCTTGGGCCTATCTTGAGGTGGGCCCTTTATAACCAATTATCATTCGAGGGCTTGTAAGCCCGAATTACTATTTTTTTTAGGCAGCATCAGAAGCCCCCAAGTTTGAGGCGGGATTCATTTATGGTCCCGCCGATAACTTAATTTTCTGTGACATTCATTTCCCTTTTCATACATTGATTTACATACCCGTCTTGTAACCCGACAGTCCGGGATGCGAGCATTTTTTAAGCCATCAATTCTTTCTTGTAATGACATCTTTACATGTTCTTCAGGCGAGATGTACTTTTTCTTTTTTATAGTCCGTGGACTTTCATTTTTATAATCCATAAACTCTTACATTTTTCATCATCCATAAATTGACTCGCATCATTTATCACGACTTACATTGACTCGCAACATTTATAGTCCGTCGACTTTCAACATTTATAGTCCGTCGACTTTCAACATTTATAGTCCGTCGACTTTCTACATTTATAGTCCGTCGACTTTCTACATTTATAGTCCGTCGACTTTCAACATTTATAGTCCGTCGACTTTCTACATTTATGGTCCGTCGACTTTCAACATTTATTGTCCGTCGACTTTCAACATTTATAGTCCGTCGACTTTCAACATTTATAGTCCGTCGACTTTCAACATTTATAGTCCGTCGACTTTCAACATTTATAGTCCGTCGACTTTCTACATTTATAGTCCGTCGACTTTCTACATTTATAGTCCGTCGACTTTCAACATTTATAGTCCGTCGACTTTCTACATTTATAGTCCGTCGACTTTCAACATTTATAGTCCGTCGACTTTCAACATTTATAGTCCGTCGACTTTCAACATTTATAGTCCGTCGACTTTCTTTGACTCGCATATTTTATAGTCCGTAGACTTTCTTTGACTCGCATATTTTATAGTCCGTAGACTCGTTTTTATAGTGGTCCCGCCACTTTCTCGACAGTTCGGGATGTGAGCCCCCAACATTCGGGATGTGGTTCCCCACACCCGGGATGTGGTTCCCCCACAATTCGGGATGTGGTTCCCTTTTAATAATGTATAGCACCACCTTTACATATTACAGAAATTAATTGACGAAACGCTTATTTGGCTTTTGCTTTTTTATTTCTCTACACTACTGACTTTTCTCTTTTCTCGTCACTTTGTTTTGATAATTCATCAAAAATCCCTTACACTCTTTCTTTATCGCGAGATAGCTCCATATCCTTATACTCCCATCGAAAAGTGAGGTTGTCTTTAGGCAACCTTACTCCAAGCGACCTTCCTTCTTGACTTTATTCTTTATTCGTCTTGACCTCCCCTTTCGCATTTACCGCATATTCGAGTCATTATCTCGCCGTTCATATGCAAAACAAAAATACCATAAAAAGCAAGTCAAATACTAAACCCGACAATTTCATACTTTCATTTCTTTCAATATTTACGCAACATACAAAAACAATCATTTCCATAACTTTCTGTCAATTCACAACCCCCTTTCGTACATTCATAATAAACGACTTGAAATGATCCCACCAAGAATAAAATTGAATAAATGACATTGTCTCACCTTTATCGTTTTTCAACATTTCCCTTCTTAGGACTACACATAAAAACATAGCAGGTCAACGTACTCTTATATTATACTATGAAGCTTTCCCCTCACAAGTCACATTAGCACATCTTCCCATAACTTCAATATAATTTGTGCACATAAACAAAAAAGCACCAAGCTCGCGCAGTTAACTTCATTAAATATTAATTTTCTTGCATAACATAACAATTCCTTCCTTCATTTCAAGCGACAAGTAAGCATGCAACATACCCTCGTTCTTTTAAAATTATGCAACTTAATCCAAGCATAATTATAACATACAAAATATTCTCCCTTTAACATACATGGTATATCACTTTCTAACAAACAAATATGTTTCACAATATAACAAACTAGCATTTCATTCTTGATTTATTTAGACTTGTTCCGTATTCGCACATGCTATAACATGTATTTATCTTAATCATAATCAATTAGTGATAAATAAGTCCCAAGGTATCTTTCCCACTTCAAGATTAAAATTCACCCAAACTTGCTTCAATTAATTAAGGACTATCAAATTTTGAACGCCCAATTCGTACATATTATCATTATTTATAAGCATAAGTTAACATATAAACAAAGAAAATAAAACTCGCACAACACTTTTAATTGGATCTCATTTTCCTCGTACCATAATTCTTTTATACTCAGCCAAGATGCGTAATTCACTAATTTTAGTAATTCCCAATTAAGCAACTAAATCAAGGCACAATTTATGAATCGACAAACAACTATTTCAATGTCATATCCTTTTTAATATATTGACTATCATATTACATCCACCTTAAAAGTGTTTTAACCACATTTATTGCATACACATGTAAATAACTTATTTCTGTACTTTTATGTAAATCAGCATTTTTGTGTTAATACCTTATATAAATACATATATTATATTACACAACATATTTATGCACACTGTACCTATTGCAACACACGGCACGCAAGCATTATCACCATTACATGGTTACACTAAACACCATTAATCACACCTAATCACGTTATATATATATATATATTTTTTTTTTTATTTATTTATTTTTTTTTTTTGAACCATGTATGAACTATCACACATATTAACAAGTTACATAAAATAAACTTTAACTAATTACAATACCACATTTAACCTTATGCTGACTTTAACCACTAAGCAATGACTCTTCAGTTTTTGCACATGCACCAAACATACATCATAATTTTTTACCATTATTTTATTGACAAGCACATAGAAAAACACATTATACATACAAAATATTACAGAATATATTTATGCTACTTACATAAAGCACACACATAAAGAAACCTACACATTATACTTGCACATATTTTACACATACACGATAAATTTTACACAGACAAACAATATTAACAACAATTTGCATTGTTAACACTTTTACAAATACCACACTAACAATATTATTCCATATAATATGACACTTTTTTACATGCACATTATACACAATACATTTTAGCAGACTCAACAACAACAAACACAGAACACACAATAACCATGGAGATCAATGCAGTAACTACATTCAAATTCTTGCAGAACCCAGCTTTTAAACAATAACCATAAAGAGATTTCCCTATTAAAGTATCACCTAAATCATTACTAGCACACAGAACACACAAAACTGTGCTGGAACCTATGCCAAACCCTGAATCACTCCTACACAACCGCCTAAACAAATCCAAAACCAAGAAAACATGCGCACACACACAAAAATTACACAGTGAAGCACAAATTTCACATAATAAACATAACTGCTCCAGTTGCTTTCGAAAAGTCAAATTGATAACAATAAAAGTCAATATCTAGACTCCAGTGAGAGAAAAAGAAATGAATTGAAATTGCATACATCTCCAAACATGAATATATGCACATACAGATACAATATATACCGAAATGAACTGCTTTCGAGAATTGGCATGAACTTCCCACTAAAACAGTACTATAAACTATCACCATCACTCTGAGAAAAATCTAAGATATAACATGTAAACAACTGAGATATCATGCTACCAGATCAGATTCACATCAAATTCTCTAAAATCAATATTCACAGACAACTGCATGTTAATTGTACACTCTTATTTTTTGAGATAGCGAAAAAACATTTACATAGCCTACTGAAACCAAAACCTAACTGCAACAACGGGTCATGATTAGCTGCTTATGAATGATATCCATTTCAATTAAAATTCATTTCCAATGCCCACAAGCGTCTAAACGGAGGAATCAATCCAATAACTCACATTATATTTCATTTTGGTTCACTTGTTGATTCACTGTATCAATAAACAAACAATTGACACCAAAACATATTTTCACTAAAAAAGGGGGGGGTAGCTTTTGCACGATTTCCATTTCTATTCAAATTCATTTCCTTCCGTCTCCTTAAAACCACCAAGGCACAGAAACAAACAATACATTTTATATACTTATAGCCAGAAATCTAGTTATAGCATCAATCTGATCACCGAATGCTGACTAAAATCATCTAAGATTAAAAATTAATTAGACATCACAAAAACACCCAGAGACACAAACACACATTGCACCATTTACAGAACAACAGAACACATTGACAAACAAGAGACATATTAATACGTAAGCAACGAGGAGAGAGAGTAATTATAGTGCTTCGTCTCTCGCAAGAAGAACGGCCAATCCGAAAGCAATGATGTCGAAAATGGCGACCAGAATGAGCAGTAACTTGGAAGCTACCATTGGAGGGAAACTGACTTTTTCCTTTGCCCAGAAAAACCGAAAACTGTTGATTGCCCACTCCAGTTGCTCTGCCCGTCCAGATTCGTTGTCCAAAACACCCATAAATTACCGAAACGGAGAAGAGGTTCAAGTCCCGGCAAAGGAACCAATTGATGTTGCCCGGATTTTCCTCGTCGGCAACATACCCGTTGTAGTTCAAAAATGATGCTCCGGCTCCTTCTTCTCCGTTCGATCTACACACAAACAGACAAAAAAACTAAGCCGGGGGCGTCTCCGGCTTAAGCCCCTCCGGCGTGCGAATAAGAACGATATTTTCATAACATAATAACCAACACTTTAGAGAGAACGTTGGGGGTGGGAGAGAGATGGAGAGATTATACTTACAAATTCATACCATAGCGATCGCTATTGCCGTGGAGATCGTAGACTGGAAACTCAAGCTTAGCCCAAAAACCTCCGTTTCGTGCCTCTTCTACCATTCTTTCCGTTTCTCTTTCTCTATTGCCTCCGCCTTCTTCAGATCCCCTTTCCCTCCATCGCCCCTCCCTCACGTTTTTTCCCACTTAACTCAGAAACCTCCCCCTTTTCTCAGTATAGTATTCTTTTTATTTAACCTCCGCCCTTCTTGGGCTTTTGGGCCCAAAACACCTATGGGCCAAATCATTGGTATATGGTTATATCACCTCCCATTTCACGTGTCATCGTTTAATTGGTTCCATGTTATAGATATTTACATGCCGCTTCCTCTATGTCGCATACAATTAATTTCTCGTCATCATTTCCTGCCGGATATATCGCTCACTATTTATCTCGCCATGCTTGCCGTAACATAAATCTCGCGGTTTACTACTTACTTGATTAATGTGAGATACTTTTGCCGCCATTATCTCCTTTATTCGACTTACCCTTTAACCGACGGGATACCCTTGACCATATTTCCCGCGACTTTCTTCTTGGGCCTATCTTGAGGTGGGCCCTTTATAACCAATTATCATTCGAGGGCTTGTAAGCCCGAATTACTATTTTTTTTAGGCAGCATCAGTTACGTATTGCTCTAGACCACAAAAAATGTTGCACCATGGTAGGATTATGCTAGGATATTTTATTTTTCTTAGTTTCAAACCAGTAGTTTCGATTGGGAAGGCAAGATTTTGGTGTCTGCAGCGCAGCGTCGTGTAAATATTGCCCAGTCTATTAGAAATAAATCAGAAATACGACTTGCCTTATTTGGCTTGTAGATCCGGAACCAAGTACCTCCCATACGGAAAATTCTTATTGGGACTACGAATACCGCTTGATGATCAGAAGGTGTTTGATATTTGAATTTAAAAAAATAAAATCATCAACTAAATTTTCAAACTGTTCTATTCTCATGTTCGTATTATAATCGAAATTCAAGATTTTGTTTCAAAATACTCCACTTGTTCTTGAGGATAAAGGAAATGGCAGATCAACAAAGATTTCATTGAGTAGGAAGGATTGAAGAGGGTAGTTGTCCCTCAAAATCTTTCATTGCTCCATTATTGTTTATGCCAGTTTGCTGTAACAATAATCTTGATGACATATAGGAAATATTTATTTTTAAAAAATGGTCAAACAATTTTATAATTGTAACGTTCCATATGTGTCTCTTTCTTTTTAAATTGTACAATATATATATATATATATATATATATATATATATATATATATATATATATATATATATATATACTCCCTCCCTTTCAAAATATTTATTTCATTTGATTTTTTTTTGTTAAACTTTGACCACAAATTTATGAAAGATTAATCATGTTCATGAAATTCTAAAAGTTGTTGTTGATAATATTATTAATGGTGAATCAATAAAAAATTTTAAAATTTCATGAACATAATTAAATTGTCATATATTTGTGATCAAAGTTCAACAAAAAGTCAAATGGGACAAACATTTTGAGTCGGAGGGAGTATATATATATATACACACACAAAAACAAAACAAACAAACAAAAACACACACACACACACACACCCACCCAACCCCCCACCCCCTTGAATTAGGATATTTTGTTATTTTCGATGTTCCTCTAAAAATTGGACAATCCCAAAATGGCAATTTTTTTATTTATTTGAGGCTCGCTTTCAAACTCACAATAATTTTACACTCATTATTCTCTACCTTACATTTTCTTTATTACCTCATTTTTCATACCGGATGACGTTTGAGCAGCTGAGCTAAAGATTTTTTACAACAAATAATAAATAAGTGCTCCCTACATTTGTTGGAAAATGAATCACTTTTGATAGAAGTATGATTTTAACTAATTCTCCAAAAAAAAAAATGAAGTTTTATGCTTCGTTAGTCTCGATTTAAAATTCTTATTTTCCTTTTTGGTCTATCATCTCGATTTAAAATTTTTATTTTCCTTTTTGGTCTATTCCAGTTTAAGATTTTTAATTGTTTTATTACCTAAAATGGACAATAGAACCCACTTGACATTTTCCCAACAAACTCCCTATCCACTTTCTCTTTCCTATTTTATTTTTCATAATTACAACATTTATTTTTTCTTAATCCTGGAGTCAAGTCAAATTAAGAAACTTAAATCGGGACGGAGAGAGTAACTTCTAACAGTTTAAACACAATCACTTTTGGCATTCTAACACTCTTAAAAGTAATTTTGACCTTTAAAAATAATATTAATTTAATTAATTAGTTAGTTAGTTAGTTATTATGCTAGGTAAAATAAATAAGTGGTGCAATACTTGTCACAATCTTAATGCTTTTCATGCGAGTTGAATATATTTACCAACAATAAATATTGACAACCACATAAATTGAGGTGGGCATCATTATTTTAAAATTTATGCAGAGTTCTATCCAATTGTTATTTGTACCAAGAAAATATTTAAAAAAAATGCTTAAAAAGCATCTTAATATGGTTTTGGTAGTTTACTATAAATAGTTTTGCTTTGTCTATTGAAGATTTTTTTTTTTCATTTTATTTGTTTTTAAAAAAATATTTCTCTAAATGACATTAAAAGTATTTTTCAAATTAACCAGATTTTGTGAAACTCGCTACTCAAGAAAAATGATAAACTCACTACTGCCATTAGCGAGTTTCACAAAAATCGCTACTAAGAAAAGCGAATTTTAGCGAGAAACTTGATCATTTTTGCAAATACTTTTTAAGGCTTGTTATTTAGGAAAATAATTTTTTTTAAAAGATTTAAAAAGAAAGAAAGTGTCTATTGAAGCTACCAATAATTTGCTTTTGTCTCTCTTTTTATACTTTTATTATTTTCTGAATTTTCAGTATCTGAACATTACATTAATTGTCGATAAATTTGGTTTGAGCCGAATAAGATTACAAGGAGGCAAAGTTTGCTTGTATAATAACTAGTACTCTCTTGTCCGTGTCAATGGCACGATGACAGTACGAAAGTGATTGGTCCTATAAAAATGTATAACATACTCTGCAATTGAGAGATTAGAGAGAAATCGATTATTTCAATAAATAGTTAAAATTTTACACCATCACAAACAGGAAAACGAAAATATTTACTAAACAGCAATAAGCTTGTAATCTTGCATTGATAATACTCATAAACCAAAAGTTCAAAATAGAATGAGCCGCACACAACTCATAAGCCACAACCACAGTGATGCTTAATAATGCCTTCATTTTTCATAAACCACATAATTTAATATTCATGAACAACCATTAAATTAGAATTGTGTATCAGCTATAACATTAACAAAATAAATTTAAATATTACACTAATTTCAACATTATTTTATATAACTCAACTCAAAAGCCTCTTATTCTACACGTACCATTGTAGATGGGACATTTACTTTATTAATTCAAGCAATGCAAATATAAATAAAACATAGAAATGTCAACTGATCTTGCGTAAGCCCCTCTTCACACAATTTTTTGAATTTGTCGATACAACTGTCGGTGCCATTTTGATATGGTCCAGACACCAACGACATATTATTACCAACTGAATCATCTGCTCCTTTCCTTCCTGAATTTTGACCATCATGAACCATGTTCTTGCAATGAACCTTGTAGCATTTCTCTGTTTCTGTAAACACAACAACAATGTCAAGAATCAAATATGTTTCAATTGTCTATAAAATAACGAACTAAAAAAAAACATGATAAATATATTTTTTTCTATCCAAAGCAAAGCTTTCGGTGAAAAAAACGTACAAAGATCAAGGGTAACAATCAAAGCTTGAAAGAGCAATGAAACCAAAATCAATCTTGACCATAATTTTCAAATACCAGCTATCAAGTGACAGGCATGACATATAGAGACTATAAGAGAGGATAGATAGATTAGAGATATAAGAGTACAATCAAATACACTAAATCCAAATACATTAGTTTACCATAACCCAAGTTGTATCAATAGTGAATGGAGATGTGTACATGATTCCTAGAATGAATAACATGCATGTTTTGCAGCAACCTTGAAGCAGTTATTAGCAAGGGAAGAAGAGAATAAACTGCAACCAAATACCTCCTCAATTACTTGAACCAAATAGGAAAAATTAAAGAAAAAAAATACTGCAATTGAATCAAAAGAAAGTCATTTGAAAGGAGTGAGAGGTTAGAACCTGAAGGCAAGAGGGCTTTTTACAGATCTCGAAACACACATCATGCGAAAATGAATTGTAAGCCAAAAAAAGAAGAGGGAGACAGGAGGATGACAACCTGACTGGGTAGAGGAATGTGTTTGAGGAAGAGGAGAGGTTATTTTTGGTTAATGATGAAATGAGTTTTAAAAAACTGCCTTGCCTTTTGTGGAGGAGAGGAGTGAGGGAGTTTAAAAATGATTTAGAGCGGAAGAATTCAGGCCGTCGGATCAAATTGTTGAGAATGAATCTCAGCCTCTTTTTATCTTGGCGGTTTCCTCCGTTCCCTATTGTAATATAGATAACACAATGATCAGAAAAATATTCACTTAACCAAGGCAAAATATTGAGTGTAATTGAATTTGTTTATTTTTAGAGCCTACAACTTTGCTATTCTAAGTAAAATAAGAATGGAATCGTGTACAATTTTTCATCATGGAGGAGGAGGCACACAAATCATTATTTGGAACCATAATTGTGTAGTTCCTTTTTTGTAACAAGAAGTTTGTTTTCAAAAAAAATGTTGTCTAAAGCATTGGAGAGTTGTAAAAGGCCAAGTGTTCTATCATTTTGTTGAGTACTAAGTCAACTACTCTAAATATTTGAAAACCAAAAGTCAATATATAAAGTAAAATTTTATTATGACAAAGTCCTAATATGTTTTTTTTTATTTTTATTTTATTTTTTATGATTTTCCAAGACAGGAGGCGAAAAAAGTGTTCGAACCCTAGACTTAACTGAGGGTAAGGCTTCACTTTATCACTATTCCACTCATTTGAGGATATGTTTGGAAATGTGCTTATTTTACGCTAAATTATTATTTTGTTAAATTAAAGGCAATTCAACTTAACAAGAAAAGAATAATTATGGTTTCAAAGCTTGAAAGCTTGATGTTTCATTGATTTTAGAAAGTATATACTCCCTCCTTCCCATATTAATATAGACTTTTGCCAATGCACGAGAATTAAGGAGGAAGTATTATATTGAAAGTGTTGTGAGTGTGAAAATAAAATAGGAGAGAGAATGAGTGGAAAGAATAGTAAATTATAATGGTGATGTGAGTATTAAAATAATGTAGGAGAGAGAAAGAGTGGAGGGAATAGTAAAGATTTTTTTCCATTTTGGGAAAGTTATATATTATTGTGGGACGCCCAAAATAGAAATTTTATATATTATTGTGGGACGGGGAGAGTATAATACAATAAAGAGAATTCAATTTAGAAAAAGATTATAGAAATTCTAATTTGAGTAGGCAACAATAAAAGAAAACTAGTAATCAATAATAACAAGTAAATTGTATCTCCTAATTACGTTAGAGGATCCCATATCGTAACACCACCCCCCCTCAAGTTGGAGCATGAGGATTCAAAATGCCCAACTTGATAAGGAGAAAATCAAATTACTTCTTGTCATGAGCTTGGGTAAAGATATTCCCCAACTGTGTATATGTAGGAACGAAGGAAGTGGCAATGAGACCCTCTTTGACCGCATCACGAATAAAATGACAATCAACCTCAATGTACTTTGATTTTTCATGAAAAATTGGAATTTGATCAAGATATATAGTCGATTAACTATCACAGAAAAGAGGAATAGTCTTCGGATGATGAACTCCCAAAATAAGTAAAAGACCCTTTAACCATTTCAATTCACAAGTAAGTGTCGCCACAGATCTATACTCGGCCTCTGCAGAAGACCGTGATATTGTATCATGTTTCTTGGTTTTCCACGAAACATGTGAATTACCAAGAAAAATCAGCCATCCTGTGAGGGACTTATGAGTGAGAGGGCATGTTGCCCAATTCGAATCACACCAACCGGTTAAAGTCATGTTACTGTCACTTGTCAAGACAATGCCCTAACTAGGTGTTCCCTTAAGGTATCGAATTACTCGAAAGGCAGCTTTTCAATGTTCAACCCAAAGAGTTTGCATAAACTGAGATAGAATATGTACGGAATAAGCCAAATCTGGACGTGTAACAACAAGATAAATGAGACGACCCACAAAATGTATGTATCTATAAATAATTAATAATAATTATAATCCATAACACATCCCCTATCCTATTTTTACCTAAGGTTCGAAACAAAAAACTTAAGTAATCATGACGAACGATTTTTTAATTGATTTAGGTACAAACATTTTTCTAAAATCAGTTTTTTTTTTGAAAGATTCTAAAATCGTTAAAAAAATTAATTATATATAATAGTAATTATTATGTTAAGATACACTCCTTAAATAAATTATCCTGATAAAATAAAAGAGAAAAATAAATAAATCAAATTGTAATACACATAAATAAAAAAGAAAAAAAAATACCCTTCAATTTTTTTTTGAAAGAAAGAGTATATATAAACCCTAAACCTTATTTTAAGGAGTATACTAAATAATTAAAAAAAACAAAAAAAAGATCATTTATTTATAATCGGTTACCAACAAAATACAAATCACCCCTAAAGAACACAAAATAATATACTCCAATATGTTCCAAAATAACTATCTATTTTTTTTAAAAAAAAAAATATCACAAATTGAATCTCTCTTTCTTACAAATTTTGATTCTAAATGATTTTTTATCAATTATCACTAATTATATATTTGCAAAACAAAAAATTTTAAAAGTGAATAGAAATATTATTTATGAATCTTTGCTATAAATATTTATAAAAAAACTATTTTAAAATAAAACTTAAATAAAAATTATTCATTACCATTATTCTTTTTTTGTAACCCCAATCCAACCCATTAATCATATAAATAATTAATAATTATTATAATTCATAACTCACCCCCTATCCCATTTTTACCCAAGGTTCGAAACAAAAAACTTAAGTAATCATGACAAATGATTTTTTAATTGATTTAGGTACAAACATTTTTCTAAATTTTTTTTTTTTTTTGAAAGATTCTAAAATCGTTCAAAAACTTAAATAAATGATCCTATAAAATAAAAGAGAAAAATAAATAAATCAAATTGGAATACACATAAATAAAAAACAAAAAAAAATACCCAAGTCAATTTTTTTTCAAAGAAAGAGTATATATAAACCCTAAACCTTTTTTTAAGGAGTATACTAAATAATTAAAAAAAAGATCATTTATCTATAATCGATTTTTCAGTTAAAAAAAAAGAATCTTAACAAAAAAAACTTAAGTCATCTGCAAAAAGAAATAATAGTTAAAAAGGAAAATCAAAAGGAGAAAATGGAAAAGGAAGGTTAAAAAAGAAAATAGGAGAGTGTTTAATTTCAGTCGTTGAATAACTTTTGTAACTTTAAATCTGAACCATCACTTATGTGATAGATAAGAAGAAGTTTTTTGACCTTATATTGTATTATAGATTAGTAATCATACCCGTGCCAATGGCACGGGACAGTATACGTGATGGTTAAACGTTGAAAATATAAAGAACCTCTTTTAATTTTGTCGTTCTCACATAAATCCCCACCCCACAGCCATTTTCGTCTTTCCTACATCAATCCTGAATCATACATTCGTACCCATTAACAAATAAGAAAATTATGTTGTCTATAGCTAACAGCAAAAGAAAATCAATTCTAAACTTCTAACATAAATTGGTGATTTCAGTTTTCACTAACCAAATTAAATAGAAAATAATAATACCAATTTCTCTAAATTATCAGTTCTAAACTTCTAATCCAGTGATAAAGTCAAGCCCCACCGTCAGTGACTCTCTTTTCAAATATACTTAGCTTTGCCACTCTTTAGTACCAAATCACTGCCTCTACTACTGATTGAAACAGTGGCAACCGGGGAAGGGAGGGGAGTTTACGATTCAAAAGAAAAGTGGGGTCATCATCTTCTCTTTTGATCTGTGAGAGAATGACTGAAATGGCAAGTGACCGTAGGGGTAGGTGTTCACAGCCACTCATTGCACAACTTCATGTACGTTATTCCTTGGTTGTACACTTCCAACTCCAAAGCTTCATTCGCCATCTTAAGCCTGGAACATGAACACATATAAAACAGACTTCAATTAGTGAAATGCAGTTGCAAAATTGACTTCCAAAAAAATTATAGAAATTATCTAAAACCGATTGTCTCAAACTCAAAAACTTATATTTGATGACCTTTGCTGATACTCTTGTTGGGTTTCGAGGATCCATGCGCAGCGGAATAATGCAAATTAACTCGAAAACCCGAAGCCCTAGAATCCGTTCTAGATGATTAATTAAGAAGAATGATTTAGAATTACTAACCTTGTGTGCTTTTGTCGTTGATAAACGCGTTCCAACTCCAGATTGAAGAACTAGCGAATCTTCGATGAACGATTCTTGAATCACGAATGTTAGATCTTGATTGGCGAAGATCCTCTATGTGTATCCACGCGTTGAACGAACCCTAGAACAATTCTAGGCGGATTGCTAGATCCTTGATTGAAACTCTTTTCAATCGATGAGGAATAATGGAATTGAATGTTGTTTTTGATTCTCAATTCTCAATTGAAATCTCTCTTTTGTATTTCTCTAAACCCAAAAACATGAGAGTTACGGCTAGGGAAACCAGGGGTTTGTATTTGTACGTTATATAAATTTTCCCCTTGCGAAAACCCTAATTTAAGTCAATTTCGCGTCAGTCCAGCGCCGACGGAACGACTCGTCCCCCAGGGCACGAGTCGTCCCCTTGCACCCAGCTTCTGAATCTGGCATCCCCCTTAAAGGGAATAATTGGTTCAAGCCCAGGGCACGAGTCGTCCCTATGGGCACGACTCGTCTCCATGGGCACGAGTCGTCCCTCAGGACTCTTCCTCTGAATCATTCGTCCCAGGCCAAGGGAATAGTTAGTTCAGTCCTGGGGACGAGTCGTCCCCTGAGAACAAAAACTCCATATTCTTCATTTTGACAATTCGTTCGATGTGTGTGACCCCATAGGACTATATTAAGTTGGCAATGAGTTCGATCACATCGATCCTCATAAGACATGAGCGGACTCTAGCAAGCCATCATGCCTACCCAATTAATATAATATCAAGTTCGATTTTCCTACATAGAACATATCACAATCCCTTTGTCACACGATGTTATATTGAACATGAGTCATGGTCTACGTCAACTCATATTGTTCAATGCTTTCTCGTTACTAAGTAAATTGATTAATCGAATGATATTAATCACATTAATTCATTCGGGCATGGCCATGCACTACATCAATCTTACTTACGAGTGACCTAGCAAACATCTCTCTTTACGAGGGACAAATTTCCATCTTGACTTATCATTCTTCCCAACAAGAATCATATCATGCCAATAGTAGCCCTTATTGTTATCCGGTTAAAGACAACGTTAAACTATATCAAACATGATATTCATCGAGTGGAAGACGATGATAATCTCAGGTCAAAGGATATCAATGATATAACTATATGAGAATTATTTATGACATACAACCATGACATAAATCTCATAATGGGTCAAGTCCAGTACCTTGTTCTCTAACAAGTATCCATGAATCTAATGTGCATCTCCATGCATATAATCATCACATGATTATCCATTAGACTTCATACTAGTGCTTCATAAGTACTGGGGACACGATTATTAAAGTAAACATGCAAACACATCTAATAATCAAAGAAACAATCTCTTATATAAATGAATAATGACATTACAAATAAGTCTATCTCTATAGCCTAGGGCACTAACACCTACAACTCTTGACTACAGAAATATCATTAGCAAATGTTTGGCACTATTATTTATACCTGTTTGGACCGCACGATAACTACGGAATCTATGCGAAAATGAAAATAAAACTGAATAAACAAAAAAAAAAAGGAAGTGAGGCAAGAAAATTTCCATGGTAATAAAAAAGACACTTTCTTAACTTCCCACCCCATTCACTACTCTCTTTTTGTAACTACAACCCAACTAATTATCCTTGTAATTCAAAACCCATCTACTCTTCTATTTTTATTGTAGTTTAAAAACAAAAAGGAGAACACGGATGATTTTTTAAAAAAATTAATGATAAAGCAATACAATTATTTTAAATAAATAATCCTAATATATATGAGCAAATAATAAGATTGAAAAACACCTAAATAAAGGGAAAAAAAACTCAATATGTCTTTCTCCCGTGAACCTACAACCTCACTCACTTCCCTATTTTCCATCAAAAGTCCCACCCCAACCCACTACCCTCATCCCTCTTTCAGTTAACCTAAAAAAAAAAAAGCAAAAACAAAAAACCTCCCATCCACTTCCCTTATTTTTATCCAACCTTCCTACCCTTCAAAATAGACAACCATCAAACAATAATTCGTAAGTATTTTGATACATCATCATTATACATTTGTCACAATTTGTATTTGTATGTATGGATAAAAGGAAGTAGGTTGCCTATAATTTTTATATACGGTTTAAAATTAATGAAGACTTCGTATACTAATTTGAATCTGCGTGTTTCTGATCATAATTTAAAATCCGAAAAATGTGAAAGGAACCTGAAATCAGAGCTCTGCTGGGATTAATACGCGTAAGCCATTTAATTTGGTAGACAAAAAACAGCCGAAGAGTGCAAAAGTAAGGAAAAGTTAGTAAATTGTCATCCACCATCTTGTTGTCCAGGTGAGTACAGAAACCTAGAAATGAAACCTAGGATTCTGATTTAAGGTTGCGACATTCGGCAAGGGTTGCAGATAGGACGATGGGAAAATCACCATTACTGTGGACTTATCATATTAATTGGGTTCATCAGTCTGCATAGTTTCCCATATCTCTGTGTTTTTCCCGTTATGAGTGCCAAATATTTGTGTGTGTATGGGTGAGAAATGGTTATGTTAAGGTTATGTAGATTGATAAACTTTCAGAGAAAGCTATTACCCTAATTTAGACCATCCAATAAATGTAAACTTGAGTAGTAAACCGACATGTCACCACCAATCCATAACCGTCTCCTCCCACCACTAATAACTTCCCCACCATATTAACTTTTATTAGTTTTATGGTCGTCGGATCGAATTTGGGAGATTCAATCTCAGCCGCTTTTTGTCTTGGCAATTTTTTCCATTGCCTATTGTAATATAGACTAGTACTTAAAAAGCCCGTGCCAGTGGCACGGGTCAGTACAAAAGGGTAAGCAGTAGGAAAAATAATAAGTGAAAAAAAAAGCAGTTTCTCCATCTATATATTGTTCTTTGTCTGACTATCAATGTACATCAATTATGCACTCTACATTCAATTTCACCAAATATTCAAAGATCATTGGCATTAAACATCAACTATCAATTTTTATGCACAAAAATATAGTAAAAGATTTAGAGAAAGATAAAAAGAAAAAATTGTTAACTTCGACTCTCAAACGACAAACCCTAACAAAGACATTAGAAATAAGTAACTTGCTCTCTGCATGCAGCAACAATCATCTTAAATCGAAAGCAACCCCTCTCTACGCTAGCCTCTCTTGCAGCAACCTTTCGGTCGACCTGCTCCAACCAAAGTCCTCCAACAACCCCCTTTTTTATCTTCTCTATACAAAAAAAAGAAACAAACTAACAAAGCTTTGATGATCAGATGGCTCTACTGCCGTCAGAGTGAGAAGAGTGGCAGGGTGTGTGAGATAGAGTGATTACCTGAGGTTGAGGGATGCAAAAGGAGAGGTAGTTTTCCTTTGAGTATTTGCTACAATGTTGCCAATGGATGAAGGTAAGATAAATAATGAAAGAAAAATATTTAATCAAAATGGTTTATGGACATGAGATAAAAAACAAAACATACTATTGATTATAACCGTGTTTCATCAACACACTTCTTCAAACTTTATTGCACCCTATAATAAAAATAAGAAAAACTCATATCTAAACCGGAAAAGCATGACATGAAAGTGGAGAATGACATGAGTGAAACCATATAAAATACACATTTTTCTTCCCAGGAACCAATGTTAAAACAAATTAAATCAAATGTAGCACTAACATATTTTAGAATATGAATTTCAAAAGATGAAAAATACACATTTCAGAACAAAGACTATATCCACGAAATTTAGTCATTTATAACTCTATAAGTGGCTGACAGAAAGACAATCTCTAAAAACAAATAAAACTAATATTGACTCTCAAAAAATAAGTTTGTGTAAAAGACATCAGAAGTAAAAAACAGAGAGAGGGAAAGGCCAATTTAAGTGGAAACATAGTCATTTAACGTGAGAAATTACTGTGTAACCAAATTGAGAGAGAGAGAGGGAGTAATCATTTGAGATTCGTAAATTAGGGATCTAAAAGCAATTTAGCAACTGGTACATGAGAATGTAATAAGAATGCATGTATCTTCTATTTTTTTTGTACACATTGTATCTATATTACAGTACAAAAATTTTAACATTTGAAATATAAATAAACACCCTTACCATACATAGTAAATAATAGAGTAGTTTTCTAAGTAAATAACTGAAAATATCAAGATTAGAAAACTTTATGTAAACATCACATGCTAACTCTTATACTCCCCGTCCCTAATGATAGAAAACTTTAAGTACTATATATAAAACACATCTTTACTTGCACAATAGAACCATACTATCTCCACCCCCCACGCCGAGGAACAAAAACAAAGAGGGACACAGTTAAAAGAAAACATACATCAAAATTGGACCTTTATGAACTACTCTATAAACATAAGAAAAATGTTGATACCATTACTACTTGCAGTTCAAATTTTCTACAATACTCTCTCTCTCTCTCTCTCTCTCTCTCTCTCTCTCTCTCTCTCTCTCTCTCTCTCTCTCTCTCTCTCTCTCTCTCTCTCTCTCTTTCCTAAAATGAATTCTCAAATTTTCTCCTTGAATAATTAACTTAAACATTTATTTTAAGACAAAGGGAGTACATTTTAACATAGTGTTCTACAAATGCAATAAGAATCAAATTAAGTGTTCCAAATGAAGATAAGAGGCACAATTTAGAAAAATGACAATCAGTAATGGTTGGACCAAAAATGAAATATGCACTTCAAACCTCTTAACTGCAAAACTTACTTCTCTAACCATAAGAATTGATCTCCATAAACCTGACAGCTTGAATTAAAAACAAATAATAGAATACCTCCTTGGCCAATGTTGGCATCCTGCCTGGCTCATAATTGACACACGTGTTCCTCGATTCCAAAAATGATTAGAAGATTGCAAAATAAAGAATGATATCAATCAAAGAGCATGGTGCAAAAACTAAGCATTTGAATAAACGATTAAATATAATGTAGACAATATTCAATCGCGATATGACAATATTGTTACTCAACTGAATGTTGTTACCCCTCCCCTCTCTCTCCGCACCACCAGATTAACGCCTCCTCCTCCTCCCCCTCTTTAACTAAGATAATTCCAACAACGGAACATCTTTGGTGGTGGAGGAAGCAGAAACTATCAACACAAAACATACATAAACAAATTAAAAAACAAACTCTAACTTGCCGATTCGGCGCCGGAAAGAGCTTTAAGAATAGACTTTCAAGCTATTCAAACCCTTACTCATTATTTTAGTCGCACTGCCGCCAACAATTAGAAAGTATAGAAGTTTTTATTCTAAGTGGGAAGTAGAATTGAGAGGCAGAGATCATGTAACTGCAATGGGTAGTGGGGGTTGATTGGTTATTTGGGTAATTTGTAAGCGTCAGATCAATTTTTTAATTCAATCCTGGATATTGCTGGATGATCTGATGTTGGAAAAGGATCAAGAACCAATAATGGAGATATATGATTTGATAATATTGGTTTCCAGTTACAGAAAGAATATCGAGAGAGGAGAACAATAGAAGACGGCAATGATCATTAAGCATTTCTGGTTTAGGTTGCTGGGTTGAGCATTAGGCGTATAGGGGAGTGGGGTAGTGGAGGAAGTTAGGGGTTCAAGATTCATTTTCAGCCGTTGAATCAATTTTTCAAGAATAAATCATGTCCACTCTTTATGTGAAGATAAGAGACAGTTAAACCCTCTGTGTATTGTATTATAGATAATTACCTATTATTTTCTCCATTCTTAAATTATTCAGTTTAAATTTGAAGGAATACCTTAAAATTTTAACTTTATAGCTATTAAGTCAATTGGTATCGTTGATGTATCATTAAATAATTTTTTTTAAAAATAAAATAATTAAATTTTCACTGTTTTTTTGAAAAAAATTGATATAAAAATTGAATCACACCTCTTTAAATAAGAAGAGAGAGAGAGAGAGAGAGAGAGAGAGAGAGAGAGAGAGAGAGAGAATAAAATTGTATAATAAAACACCTTATTATATTGCATTCCACATTATAATTATGAGATATTGTAGGTAAACCTCAAAATATGATATTTGTTCCCTATATCTATGTGATAAAATTTTATTTTTGTTTAATCATTTCAATATAAATGTTATATCATCAGGAAAACAATTTTAAGCAATGTTATAATGCTTCAAATAACAAATAAAAGTAAAAATATTCCTTCAAAATATTACCCCTTAAGTCCAAAATATCCATTATTTTTGGACCAATTTTTTATTCAAAATAATTATCACTTTTAAATTAAAAATATATAAAAAATTACCTTATTTTGGAATTTATTGCAATTTACTAATTATTTTATTATAAAAAATATAGATAAGCTAGACAACTAATATTTAATAAGGATATACTTGGTAATTTCCCAATTAAATTTTAGTATTGATTGATTTTTTTAAAACTTGTAAAAAATGTTAAAATGATAACTATTTTAAATCGGGGATAGTACTAATATAAGTATTGTATTTATTTTTACATTCAATTATTAAACTAAATTCAATCACAAATATCAGAAAAAACCTATTTTACACTCGCTTTGTGTAAAACGTGTTTTCACATGCGCGATAACATTTTTATAAATAAATGAAACTTTTTTTTAAAACGCTCAGTGACATTTTTATAAATAATCAGAACTTATAAAAATTCACTGACACTTTTCTACACTGTAACCGAAACTTTTAAATTTTATAACCTGCACTTTTTAATTAGGACCGACACTATTTTAAAAAATATTATCGAAACTATTTAACACTATCAGCAACACTGTTTAACAATAAAACTGACAATCATTAACAGTAATACCAATAATATTTAACACTACCACTAGTCCTATTTTAGAAAGTGTTAAAAGTATTTATTTTAATATTTATAAATATTATTTTAAATATTTACCACATTATAATATTAAAATCGAGAATTTATAATATTAAAACTAATACCTACCAAAACAAATCTACCTCTACTAAATTCTCCAATCCATTTAACCGTATTTTCCACACGCACACGGACACACATATACACAGACACTACACGCAGTTGCATTAATACTACAAGTAGTGTTATAAATAAATAAAATAAAAAATAGCAGATAGATGGAACAGTCAATTAATTGATAATATAAAAGTGATGTAAATATTTTGTAGGAGGGCTTTTTTGTTTGGGGTTAGGAGTATAAGTCGTGTTGACTAACTCGGGCATATCCTATTTGGGGTCAGAAGTATAAGTGGTGCTGTCACCCTGGCTAACTCGGACATATTCCATCAGTCACTGAGAAGGCGGTAGCTGGTGGTCCATTCGGCGAAGCTGTAACCTGAGTATAAAAAATTAAAAATAAAATAAAATAAAATATTGAAGCTCCGTACTCTGACAACGACCATTGAAGGATGGTGGCACATGCCTTCTGTCCTTTCCTTCCACCTCTCAACGGTCCCGATCTCCACGTACGGCCCCTTCCACGGCCACGATTTCACCCAATCTCCCCCCATATCAAAACACACACTACACGCACACACTTACACACACTGCACACACACCGTCTTTCTCTCTCTACTGTTCTCAGGTCGACCATGGTCGTCGGGGTGCCGCATATATACACCTCCCCAATTCCCTTCTTCAATTTTCCACTCACTTTCTCACTCTAAAACTCTCCACCACGTTCTCTCTCTAAACGTACAGCAGCTAGCTAGTTAGCTTAGCTACCTTAGCTAAGCTTCGTTCATGGGGCCCGCCGGTTGATTTCTACTGAAGTCGGTTAGTGTTGTGTGTGTGTTTGGTGAAGCTAGGGTTTCCGTACTGAATAATTGAAGTTCCGGAAGCTTCGATTGTTGAATTGGTAATAATCTATGGAATGCTTGTGGTGAAGATGAAGTTTGGGATGGTGTTAATTGAAGAGGAATTCTGGAGATACTGTGGGTTAGGGTTTAGGATTATGGATTTTGTTAGCTTTAGTTTTGGTTTTAGTTGTGGTTTATTGTGTGTTTAATTTCTAATAATTGTTGTAGATTTTGTTATAATTAAATATATAGCCAAATAATTGTTGGTGGATAAAATAATATGAAGCTTTCAACATCAGGGCTGGGTCAGCAGCCGCATGAAGGTATTCTCCTATTTTGATTCAATGTTTATTTTTTTTAATTAAATTAAATTAAATTAATTTGTTTTGTTTTGTTTTGTTTGATTACCTTTTCTTTTTCTTTTTCTTTTGCTTTGACTTTTGGTTTGTGCTTGTCCTTTTCGCTGATTTTTGATGGTTGTATGTTTTCTGCTTTCTCTGTGTTTGAGTACATTGTTTATTTTTCATGTATTTCTGGAAGAATGTTTTGTGAAATTATTGTTAGGTGTGAACTGATGTTTTTTTTTGTGATTTTGACTATTGTTTATGGTAGGAGAAAAGAAATGCTTGAATTCGGAGCTGTGGCATGCTTGCGCTGGCCCTCTTGTCTCCCTACCAACAGTCGGCAGTCGAGTGGTTTACTTCCCGCAGGGTCATAGTGAGCAGGTGTTTTCTTCCTGATGGCACTGTTATTTATTTAATTTTTTGTTAATGCCTTGAGATAAGATTATGGATAATGTTTCAGGTGTGCTTTAAGTTACTCTTACAAGATAGTTATATTATGAATTGAAGAATTTAAGTTCTAATGGAGTCCATTTGATATTGGAAGCCAGGTTTCTGCAACGACTAATAAAGAAGTCGATGCTCACATTCCGAATTATCCCAGCTTGCCTCCTCAGTTGATCTGCCAGCTTCATAATCTCACAATGCATGTGGGTAATTTTTTACACGTCGTTCCCTTTCATATGTTTCTATAGATTTCAAAAGATTTTTGATATTTCTTCTATTGTATGTTTAAGTTAATTGATTTTTTGAAACTACAGGCAGATGTTGAAACTGATGAAGTTTATGCTCAAATGACGTTGCAACCTTTGACGCCGGTAATCATGATATAGAAGTTTGTTATTTGAGCCTTGTTAATTTTGTATATTCGTAAGGTTGTCTGCCTAGTCACAAGTTAATTTGCTGGATATATTTTAGCAAGAGCAAAAGGATACATTTCTTCCTGTTGAGCTGGGTATTCCAAGCAGGCAGCCCACAAACTATTTCTGCAAGACATTAACAGCTAGTGATACTAGTACCCATGGGGGGTTTTCTGTCCCTCGACGTGCAGCAGAAAAAGTTTTCCCTCCACTGGTAAGACAAGTTCTATCCTTCTGCTGATTTTCAACCAGAACTAATGACCATACTCTTTGAGCAAAAGAATGATAATTAGTTTGTTTGCTGTTTCTTGTTCCCATCCAGGATTTCTCACAGCAGCCACCTGCCCAAGAACTAATAGCTCGGGATCTTCATGACGTTGAATGGAAGTTTAGGCATATTTTTCGAGGTAGGTTCTGGAGCCTTCATTTATCACCTGAATTTTGAAGGTCTTCTCAAGTTTCTCTGCTTCTCTGTATATCTTTGAGGTTAGACCATATCTGGGGCCAACATGAAAATGGCAAAGATGAATATGTGAAATTAAGTTTTCTCTAGTTTATTAGAATTCTAAAGTGGCAGATGCACAATTTTACCTGTTAATGTTAAAATTTATCATTTGAACTAGTTTCTATCTCAATTTACTGAGGCAACCATTATGTAAGGTACTTCATCATCTGGGTAACTTTCGTTCGGAGGTGATTTGTCCAAGAGAGGTCTATTGAAGGAGGACCAGTTCATGAATTGATGACTACTCAGATGATCGATTTTGTAGCCTTACATGGCCATCTGTCGGTCAATATGACTTCAAAACCGTGACTTCCAACTTTTTCAGTGGTCCTAAGAATTTTGATAAGATATAAAAAAAAATATATATAGACAATATGTATGAAAAAAAAAAAGAATGATTGAATTCTTGATAATTTGAAAAGTAAATGATGCTTATTCCGTGGCCTCGTCAAAATGTTGAATGCGCCCTTATTAGGTCACTATGCCAATCCCTTCAATGTTGATAGAAAACTTTCTCTGCATTATATCACTATTGGTGGTTTCTCTAGTTCTTCGAATTGGGATATATGGGAAATTTATGGTGATGAACTCAGATTTTTCACCATTTCCAATTCAATATGTGCCGGCTTAGATAAACATGATGCAATTTATGTTGGTGTATATGGGGAGCACTAATCTTCAGAACAATCTGGTTACAGTGCCTTGTATTTAAGATTTGGATTGGATACTGTTAAAAGGTTGCAGAATTGCTGTTACTGTAACGGTGCAGTTGGCTCAATCTGATTCATAATACGTAAAGTATGCAAAAATCGATTTAAGGTTCTTGCAGACTGTGATCTAGGAAAGTAGCACTTGCTTCAACTTGCAGAACCTTTTACAAAACAGAGTGACAAAGGATTCATGTAATTGACCATGTGTAGTTGGGGCAAAGGTGGAGTAGATTTCCATCTTCCACGGGCCTTGATTATTTTATCAAGAAGGATGGAGGAATTATGGAAATCAATCATATATAAAGAGGGACACAGATAACTGGTCTTCCAGACCTTTGCGAAATTCAGATACAGGACATTTTAATTCCTTAGTCTCTAATTCATAATAGAAAGAAAAATGTAAAATGCAAGAATTTTAAGCGGAAGAGCCAAGTAGCACTGCCATAAATCTCTTGATTAGACTGAGTAAAAGTCAAGTACGGGTCTTTGGATGGTCGGAACTGAATGAAATAGGAGTGTATGAACTTGGCAAACACTTGTGTTCTTGGCAGTCCAGCTACACCTTTATTTGTCTCTTTAGGGAGTCCCTCTAGTGCTTTGATGGAAGCTTTTAACTCATCCTCATGGTAATGTCGGTGAATTATTAATATTGACAGGTTTTCTTTTTTACCTCACCATGCAGGGCAGCCCAAACGGCATCTTCTTACTACCGGGTGGAGTGTATTTGTCAGTGCCAAGAGACTTGTTACTGGGGATTCTGTTCTGTTTATCTGGTAAGACTGGTATTCAGCTAAATATTAATGTTAATATACATTCAATCTCCGCTATGCCTGTGGAGTAGCCAGTTCTTTACATTGTTTGAGATTTCATTTTCAATTTGCGCAGGAATGAAAAAAATCAGCTTCTTTTAGGAATTCGTCGTGCTACTCGTCCACAGACTGTGATGCCATCATCTGTTCTGTCAAGTGATAGCATGCATATTGGATTGCTAGCGGCTGCTGCTCATGCTGCCGCTACCAATAGTTGTTTCACAATTTTTTTTAATCCAAGGTAACAACTGTCTTGCACAGTTCACATTTTCACTTCAGCTTTGATATTCACTGTATACTTACAACATTATTACATCAGGGCTAGTCCATCAGAGTTTGTCATACCCCTTTCAAAATATGTCAAAGCTGTATATCATACACGAGTTTCTGTTGGGATGCGTTTTCGGATGCTTTTTGAAACTGAAGAATCAAGTGTCCGCAGGTATGGTACTGATTCAACTTTTTTTTTGCTTGATGCAGATGCTCTGACATGACACAACCAGTGTATATGTTGTGAGCTTAAGCATCAGATGACACTGTTTGGTACTTGCATCCTGACTTCATGACATTTCATTGAACTATTATTATTATCTTGTCTTCAAGTTTACTGCACCTAACCACTGTTATTTATTGCATAGCCGGCATCAACTTCTCGGCACTGACTTGTACACATAATTCCCCAGTAAACATTTACCTTTTGCTTGGTTGACTGATAATTCTAGCAAACCCCATCAGTCTTCAGCTCTGTCAACGAGTCTGTGGCGAACTATGTAGTAATTCAACAAGGAATGTAATTTTATTTTTGCATGTATTTATTTATAGGGGTACGCGATCAATTTATGTTTGTTAGGGATTGGAAACTCGCGTGTGTTTGGCTGTTTTCCCTTTCTGCTGGTTGGTAGGATTACTATTGGTAGGATACAGCAGTTCTCGATGTCATGTGATGTAATGGTGTCACTCTTATTGGATGTGACCCTTGCTCTTGCTGTTTCTTATGGGGACACTTGTTCTCTCGTGTGGATTTTTTGTTCAGATACATGGGCACAATTACTGGCATTGGTGACTTGGATCCTGTTCGCTGGGCCAATTCCCATTGGCGATCTGTCAAGGTATGTGAACTTACTGTGAATATTATTTTCCTTTTTTTTTCTTTTTGTATTTTTGATAGGTATATGCAATGCCTGTATTAATAAAATGATACGCGCTGTTGAGTTCTACGATTAAATTTTCTACTGCTATCTAATTGTTTTTCCACATCTAAAGTATTACTCTAATCTGAATGTGATTGTTTGCTTCTGATACTGATCTGGTCTCGGTCAAAGAAAAAGGAGAAGATGTTAGTTGAATGATGTCTCACTATATACCTAGTCAGACCATGCCATTGAAAGAGAAAGTAGCAAAAAATGAAATGAAACCGTAAGGCATAAAATATCTAATAGCATTCAGAGTACTCTTCCGCCACTCCAATGACATTGTGTTAATTCTCCATATCTTGTTAAATAGCGTTGTTAACCAATCTATTCCCCTCTCCCCTAAATATCTCCAAACCTCAATTGGTATTCCATACTATGAAACTTTGGGAAAGAGTGATTGCACAAAGGCTGAGAAAAATTGTGGATATTTCGGAAAATCAATTTGGGTTTATGCCGGGAAGATCGACTATGGAGGCGATATATCTTATGAGACAAACCATGAAGAAATATCGGGATCAAAAGAAAGATTTGTATATGGTTTTCATTGATTTGGAGAAGGCGTATGATAAAGTGCCAAGAGAGGTACTTTGGTGGGCATTAGTAAAGAAGGGTGTTTCAAAAAAGTATATCGATATTATCAAGGACATGTATAATGGAGTTAGTACTTGTGTACAGACTAGTGTTGGGAAGACTGAAGAGTTCCCTATAAAGATTGGAGTGCATCAAGGTTCCGCACTTAGCCCCTTCCTTTTTGCTTTGATAATGGGCGAATTGACGAGGTCAATCCAAGATGATATACCAAGGTGTATGTTGTTCGCAGATGATATTGTGCTGATTGATGAGACAAGAGAGGGTGTTGAAAGTAAATTGGAGTTGTGGAGACACACTTTGGAATCTCGAGGTTTTAGACTGAGCATGAGCAAGACTGAATATTTGGAGTGTAAGTTTAGCAGAGTTGAAAGTAGGGAGGCAGGCAAGGGCGGTCACATTTGATGGAAATATTGTCCAAGCTTTTGAGTTTTTTCGCTATCTTGGATCCATTATTCAAAATGATGGAGAATTAGATGGAGATGTGGCTCATAGGATTAAAGCAGGTTGGTTGAAGTGGAAGAGTGCCATAGGGTTTCTATGTGATTGCGGCATGCCCCATAGATTAAAGGGAAAATTCTACTGCACGGCAATTAAGCTGGCACTGCTTTACGACACCGAATGTTGGGCCGTGAAATAGTGTCACGTGCATAAGATGAATGTGGCGGAGATGCGTATGCTTCGATGGATGTGCGGTCATACAAGAAATGATCGATTGGGGAATGAGGTGATCAGAGGTAAAGTAGGAGTTGCGCCCATTGAGGATAAAATGAGGGAAAATCGTCTAAGGTAGTTTGGACATGTGAGAAAGAGACCGAGTGACGCACCGGTTAGGAGGCCGAAATAGTGGAGAAATGATAAAATGGCGAGGGTAGGGGAAGACCCAAACAAACTTGGATTAGAGTGATTGAAAATGATATGAGTTTACTTGGAGTGGATGAAAGTATGGCGTTGAAGAGGCCGGAGTGGAGGGCAAAAACCCATGTGGGGGGTTGATTTTTTGTTTATTTATTTATTTTTTTTCAACAACCTTTTTACACGATGACATATGAGGATTCATGTTAGCCGACCCCAAATTATTTTGGGACTAAGGCTTTGTTGTTGTTGTTGTTGTTGTTGTATTCAGAAGAGGCTATAGAGCTACCATAAATATTAATGCACCATGTAACATACATTCCTTTGCAGCTTTAATTCATGTACCTATTCATTCTACATCTCAAGAGCATCTCCTAAATTTGTTTAAAAAACTTATGGAGGCGTTGTTATGCTTTTGACATTAAGGTTGATAAATCTCATTCTTCTTATGGCTCTCCAGCAGAGTACTTCCAACTGACCCTTTTCAGCTCTATTCACCTTCAGAAAACAGTTTAGATTTTAAAAATGACCTCATAGTAGTGGTAGTTGCTTTTCTTTCATTGAATTTACTAATTCCTGAATGCGACAAAGAAACATAATACTCCCTCCGTCTCATTATGTTTGACCACATTTCCATTTTTGTTTCTCATTTTGTTTGGCCACTTATAAACACAATGCAAATTTATATCTTATTTTCCTTTTATACCCTTATTTATGTTTTATATATAACTAATATATTTGACATGCACAAATTCTCATGCCATAATTAAGGAGGCTATAACTGGAAATGTAAAAATTAAACAAGATATTTATTAAGGTTTCTTAAACTATGTGATTTTGTCTTATGGTCAAACATATTGAGACCGAGGGAGTAAGAATGGAAAGCACCAAATAAGATTGGAAGGTTTGAGGGGGAGTAAATTTTAGCCTAAGTTTCTTTGTGGAAGAACATAAGTGATCAGTGACCACTTTATGAACTGACAAGCATACTGGAAGAAACCCAAATGTTTTGCAAGCTTTTCTAGTATTTGGCCTGTACTACATCTTAGGATTTCTTCCTCAACTTGGGTGCTTATATTTTTGGTAGAAGCAACGTTATTGAATGGAACACTACAGTTAATAAAAAAAAAATATATGTGCAACATTGTTACTTCTCTCCCATGCTATTCTAGTGAACATATGAGTTGTATGGTACAAAAAGGCATCCTTTGACTCCAGTCTAGCTGGCAACTGCATGATGATTTATACTGAAGGGCACACAAATTTACCATACAAATTGCCATACAAATTGGTCTCTCTCACACAAACACAGACACACACATGCCCACACAAACACACTATACTAGCAAGCACCCCAGAGAGGAGGAGGATGTCAGCCAATTTAACCTGTTTTGGGTGGTAATGCGTGACAATTTAACTAAAAGAGCATAGAGTAGAGGTTGTAATGTGTGGGGTGGCTATGGGGTAATAAAGTGGATGCATGTTTTGCATTTCCAACCGTGGAATTTTCTTTAATTATATATCACCTCCAAATAATGAATGGTAGCACAAAATGCTCTTTAAAATTTGAGGAGTTTAAACATGATAATCTGCTCAAGAGAATCTGTAGTGTTTGGGGGTTGAAGATGGCCAATGTTGATATTGCTTTCACTTCTTCTAGATGATATACTATACTTATGAAAAGTTGTGTTTAGGAGTGCTATTACTCTGTTTGAGATATGCATATGTTTATATGTACATACACACTCTCATCAGGGAAAACTAATTTCCCCTCTATTTTAAGATTTGCCTCCTCCCTATCTTTTTATTCCAAGATTACCCCAATTCCGGACTGAAATAGCTAACATTAGTGCCTTTGTAGGATTTTCTTTCACCTTCTTAGTCAAATTTTATTCAAAAGGTCCCTCATCATTATTTGTGTATCATGCTTGTTGATCTCAATCTATCTATTTTCTCGCCTGTTTTTTCATTTCTTCTGTCCCCTTCCATGCAAGTTTCTTGCTGGACGCAGACTATCAGCAGCCTTTATTATCCCACAAGTTTATACTCCTCGGTCGCAGGGATCTACATATCTGGTGTAATGTTGAAGCACTGGGAGATCCAGTTAGGATAAACAAGGGTTATAATCACTGCTGTTGTGATTCAGTGTTGAAAAGTTCTTATTTGGTTACAATGTCACGGTTGAACTCATTTGTGTTTCATACCTTTAGTCTCTTTCAACTACAATATGGCTAGTGGCCTTGTTCCTTTTTGGTTGATGCGTTTGCTGCTAAACCATTTATTAACAAAAAATAAAAAATAAAAAATTCCTGTTCTGTTAGTTGTTCTGCTTATTTATATCTACTACTGCGCTGTTCACATTCAGTGCTTATGAACACTAAAGTTTGACCTATATGCACTTCTGGTTTCCTAATGATTTCAAAGCTTGGCATATACGATATTCATAATTGGATTCATGCCATGAGAACGTGACCAAGTTTAACGCGGCTGCACAGGCCTACCGCAACCCTCCTTTTCCTGGCTTGGGACATGCAAGGATAGTGCCTTGGCAGAGTTAAGCAAGAAGAACCAATAAAATAAGAAATAGAATTGGCCGAGGTTAGGTCTGAATCAGCCAGTTGGAGATCTGATGGTGTGAATAGTTCATAGTTCATAGATTGTATGATTTGTCTTTTGTATTTTCTACTACTTAGGATCCTAATTTTTATTTTTTTGTGTTCATTGTGATGGCTGTTTTTTTCAAAAAGAAAGGTGGATGAGGAGGACATGAAAAATTGTCTCAATCCGATTATGCCTTGAAAGCTACACAAGAGGGGGCCTATAAATAGGCTAAGGAGATATCTTCAACAGGATAACAATTTATCCATAATTGTGCCTATTATGAAATTTGAACCCTTAACTTCCTCGATAGAAGAGAGAAAAGAATACCACTAGAGCAAGAGCTCTTTGTTCATTGTGTTTTCTAGCTGTAGCTTGTCTTATCCTATTAGAAGTTTAAACTCTAATGCTATTATGAATGTGAAATGATTGATGTTTTTTATTTGGCTATACCAATTGATGAATGGAGGTAGCATATAGATTCCTCTAAAGGAGAGGAGATGGTTAGCCTTATCAGATGGAAACATTCCCTCAGTTAAATAGAAACAAATTCTACATTTGCTATAAAATACCATATGTTTAGTCCCACTTTGCCTTTGGAAAAAAAAACTCCGTAAATAAGAAAAGAACGAATTCACCAAGACTTCATGTCACTCATCCAATGTGACATGATGTGATTTGTCGGTCCAAGGCCTCTCATATGTTGAGATGTCAGTTTCTTTGTCCGAATTTGTTAGTAAAAGCTTCCTTGTGATATCTGTTTAGTGTAGGGACTTAGGATTCTCCCTTCTCCCTTCCCCCTTCTTTGTTGTCTGTAATGTGTTTATGTGTAGGGAGGTGCTAGGGTTTGGGAGCTGGAATTGAACCAATCACCTTAAGTGGTATCTGGGGACTTTATGAGCTGGGTTAGGTTAGAGAGCATTGATAGGAAGATTGTCACTTTAACTTTTGAAGTTTTTGGAATTTTGCTGTTTTTTTAGTTTCACAACTTAAATCTCCCCAATAACCACATTTGATTCTTCCTGTACAGATTTGCACCTTCTACATAGTTTTCTGTTATTCCTGTTTAGTTGCCATCTCCGTCCTCATTTTGTTTAATTCCTTTTGACATGTAGGTTGGTTGGGATGAGTCAACTGCAGGTGAGAGACAGCCCCGTGTATCATTATGGGAAATTGAACCTTTGACAACATTTCCCATGTATCCATCATTATTCCCTCTCCGGCTAAAACGGCCCTGGTATCCTGGAGCTTCTTCTTTTCAAGGTATTGGGTGCCATATACTTTAATTGTTGTGCATTTGCCTTTCTGGTATCATCTGCCTTGTAGTGATTGCATAATCTATGTGAACTTTACACCCTGTTTTATCTAGTATAGGCCTTACGTCTTATATTTAATGTTCATCGCTAATCTATTTTCTTCTATCATTTGAAGAAAATTTGAGCAGTCATTGCTCCAGTGTTGAATCTATGCATCATTAAAGGAGTCTGGTCACACATCAATGTGCCTCAAGTTGTTGAATGCTTGTACTGTTGAATGTTTATTCGTTGTAGATACTAGATAGCACCCATTTCATTTGGTAGATCACATACTGTATTAAGGAGAAATAAGTCAATGATAAATAAGCTGGATTCTTACTAGCATAGGAAGACTAAATATCATATGGTAGTGGAGAATTTGAGGTAAAACAAAGCAATGAAGGTGTTTAAGAAACTACTCCCTCCGTCCCATTATAAATTTAACACTTTCGTTTTTAGTCCATCCCAAAATAAATGTCATGTTTCTAAATAAGGAAATAGTCTTAGTGCAATTTTAAAAAGGTACAAGCAACGTACAAACAAATAGAGCGCATCCTTAAACGTTGACAAGTCAAATGCGATATTTCTTATGGAAAGGAGGGAGTATTATTTTCTTTTCCTATCGATGCCTGCTTCTGTGGAAGGATTAACTATCCAGTCAGAGCAAGAGAAGCCAAGAAACATCATCTTTCACCCCATTATGGTTAATATCCCGTAGACTCTGAAATCGGAAATTCATTTATTAAACACCATTAGCTGGATTTGTGCAGTTCTCTGCGTTTTGTTCCGTTGATCCCCGCTAGCAAGCTAAACAGTTACTGAGGAAGTTGATGTAGGCAGCTCATTTCAGTCTCCAAAGAATGTTCTTCTTGCAGCAAATGCATGTGACGTTTGGGGATCTGTCCATTGTTAGTTTAGAACTGACTGAATTGTGTTGATGGGGATAAGTAGCCTAAAAGGTCAATTTGTCAATTATGATAAATATAGATGAAGGCAAAGATAAAACATACCTGTAAATGGAAGCTCATCATGAAAATCAAGGTTTCCGCTATCTCCTAAATCATAAAATCTGGCGGACTTATAAGATATCATGCAACTATCAGTTGATCTATGTCAACTGTCTATTTGTTTCACTTATGCTTCTCAAAGCAAGAGATATCATTTTGAATATGTTTTGTCTGCTTTTACCGCCTTGGATTGAGCTGTGTTGGTCTTACCAGCTCAAAAATTATCAAAAAATATAATAGGAGAGCTATAAATCTAGCTGATAACGCGAACCGAAGTTATATGATAATGAGAGGAATGACTGAACGGAATTTAAGAAAACAAGACGGGATTTAAACCCTCAATAATAGTTGCTCACAGCAAAACTATATTTCATAAATCAAATATCAAAGTCTGCGAATACAAGAGTCCTAACACTCTTTAAATACTAATCCTAGGAATACTCTAGAACCCTACCAAAATAATCCTAATTAAAATAACTCAAAATATCAGTAAAATAATAGTCTAAAAATACTAGCAATGAAATAAGGAAAACAATGAAATAAGAAAAGGAAACAACGCAAACAGCCAGTCCGAGATTGATGGTTGCTCACAGCAATACTATTTTCATAAAAATCAATATCAAAAGTCTGTCGATTACAATGACCCTAGCTTCTTATTTATACAACTCCTAAGATTATTCTAGAACACTACCAAAATAAACCTAATTAAAATCAATTAAAAATCAATCAAAATAAATTTCTGAAAATACCATCAAACTAAATAAGGAAACTTTGAAATCAGAAAAGGGAACACATCAGTAAAATAAAACAACGAGCAATTAGGAAACTGGTATTCTTGCTTGAGGCGGCGCGCCGCGAAGCCCTACGCGGCCGCCTGTCGTGGCGTGCTACTCCTTTGGCCATTGTTGAGGCGGGCGCCTGGCCATGGATGAGGCGGGCGCCTGGCTTCCAGCTCGTTGTTCAGCACATGCCTCATTTGATGTTGCTGCCTCTGTTGCACACGATACTGTATCATCCTCCCCTCCTTAGAAAAAATTCGACCTCGAATTTTGAGTGTCGTACCGGGAAAGACTGTTTGAAATTTACCTCTGAATCGACGAAGAACTGTATACTTCATTCCTTTCATCCCAACATCCATCCAATCACACCATTGGAATGAGACAAAAAACTCACTAAGCAACTTCTGGATGATGTGTCGAACCGAAGAACGTGGGATATACCTGTCAAACGGATCTTCATACGGAGGAAAAAACATGGTTTCACAAATAAAATGTGGACCAAACATCTGCACCTTTGATGCGGAAACTCCCCCGTCAATGAGGCGCTCCCCTGGCTTCCCATGAGGCGCTTGCCTCGACTCCGGAATCTCGGCCGTGAATTCCTCCACGTGAGTTGTCACAACATGACAAATCTCGCACTCACACTTATCAAACATCGGTGGTATAGACCAATCAACAAACTTTTCAGGCTGTGACTCACCTTCTAACTCCGGAATCTCGGTCTTCATGTCGCCGATAACCCTAGAAGGATATGTCCACTTTCTGTCACCAAGTTCGAGATCCCTAGCGAAGGGATTGGTCACCGCTAAACCCTCTTCATCAGACGATATGTCTGAATCCGAGTCCTCCAACCGCGCTAGTTGTCGTTGGATTCGTCGACCCTCCACCCGATCAAAGTATCGTTGGAGTTCTCGAATCTCGGAACGCAACAAACGAAGCTTGAGATCTTGAATCTTTCTTCGCAATTCGTCCTTCTCGATTTCATATAAGTCACGTTCGTGATGGGGATCGTATTTCTGGGGATTCGCTTCACGAACCCTACTACGAACACCATGAACACCACGACCACGCCTTCGTTCAGCCATCAATTCGACCAGGAAACTTATACCAAATGATAACGACTGAAAGGTTATATGATAAACTTAGGAATGACTGAACGGAATTTAAGAAAACAAGACGGGATTTAAACCCTCAATAATAGTTGCTCACAGCAAAACTATATTTCATAAATCAAATATCAAAGTCTGCGAATACAAGAGTCCTAACACTCTTTAAATACTAATCCTAGGAATACTCTAGAACCCTACCAAAATAATCCTAATTAAAATAACTCAAAATATCAGTAAAATAATAGTCTAAAAATACTAGCAATGAAATAAGGAAAACAATGAAATAAGAAAAGGAAACAACGCAAACAGCCAGCCCGAGATTGATGCGTTTGCTGAAGTTTGGCTGCTTGCCCGTCTGACCACCAGGCGCCCACCTGGCTAGGGGTGAGGCGCCCGCCTCAAGCCCAGCGCCCCTGTTCTGATTGCTGCCCTTGTTGCTGCCTCTGTTGCTGTTTGATGTTGCTGCCTCTGTTGCACACGATATCGTATCACTAGAGGTGGTTTTGCAGATTCTGCTATTTAAAACTTGAGAAGACCATATCTTCAGTGTTTATTACGTCTCTTAAGTAAAAATGTTGGAATATTGTAATCTAACCCAAGCATAAGTGTAATAGGCGGTGAGGTCCAAAAACTTCCTTAACCTCTAGATCGATCCATGCTTTTTCCTTTCAGCTTGAAGAAGCTAAATCTGTATGTAGATACTTGGACAAGTGGTGAGAGTCTTAAAGGGTTCATGTGGTTGGCTTCCTTTCTGCTAGCTGGATGGTTAGATTATGGCAGTTCTAGTTAGTATGTACTTGCTAATGCATCTTTGGTATGTGAACCCTTTGTGATAACCCAAAGTTCTTGAAATGATTTTTGTTGGAAAAAAAAAGACCTGTTTTTCTGCAATGGTTTCTCAATGACAATACCCCCTGTCAGGTGGCAGACATCTTGGCTTAATCCTCCCACCTATACTCTCATCACTAGTTGGATAATGTGGTGGTTGAATTAGTGATGTGGAATTGCTTGTAGAAGCATTTGGTTGCAGCTTAGTGGAGCTTATCTTGTTTACAGTTACTAGGCTTTCTGCGGTACTAAAAAAATATAAGGATCACCCAAGGGGAGTACTTAATTTCAGGAAGGTTACAATTTATTCTTCTAACTTGTGGGAACAGGATGAGCAGAATGTGAACTGGGGATATGGATGGTGGAGCAAAAAACCTTTGCTTCAAGTAGGTTTTAACTCAAAGAAGGTTTCTGAATCCGCTTCTTCTTCAATATCCATGATCATTCTGTGTACTCGTGAAAAAGAAACGCAAGGAAAAGGAAACTAGCGAGAAATGGGAATGGAATTGCGTTCATAAATTAACTCATTAACATATAGTGGTTGTGGCGTTAGCTTTAACCTTGTATTATTATTTTTCTTATGATTTTACAATCTTATTCTGGAAGGATAACTTTCCACATGCATTGAGCTAGTTAACTGTTGTGTAGATGTTTGTAAGTGAGTGCGAAAACATTCAAGATCATGTATAAGGTTCTAGATAGTTTCTGTACACAGTGGAAATTTTCTCTTGGAGTTCAGAGCATTCTGAGCAGGGCTGAACTAACCTCAATATTTTTAATAATAGTATATCAGCTGAAAAGGCCTCCCTAGGGTCAAATTGAATCTGCCTCTATCCAAATTGATAGTCTCTTTAACTTTTAAGTAATAATGTAGACTCTCGCACTTAGTTCCGACTCCTCGGTCCCATAGCATGATAGTCCCATTCTAACATTTTAACAACATATTTTCATTTCCATCAATAACCTTAATGAGGTTCACTTATTACCCCATTACTCCCTCTTCTTTCTTGGTTGGCTTTCATCCTCTCTTATAGCTTCCTCTTCTTCCTTTGCAATTTTGGAAGTTCAATGATTTTAGCCTAACAAATTTGGAAATGGGACTTATCTTTTTGGAAAAAACAAAAATCACAAATGGGAACATCTTTATGGGACGGAGGGAGTATTTGATTTGGTTTCTGGCATTTTCAAAATGAAGCTTCTCACTCGTGTGCTTTGATCACAGACGGCAGAGATGAAGCTGTTAATGGCATGACTTGGTTAAGAGGAGAAACTGGTGACCCAGGACTTCAGTCTCTTAATTTTCAGTCTGTTGGCATGTTTCCCTGGATGCAGCAGAGAGTAGATCCAGCTTTTCTCCGAAACGATCTTAATCAGCAGTACCAAGCCATGCTGGCAGCAGGCTTGCAGAATGTAGGGGGTGGAGATGCACTTAAGCAGCAAATGATGCAGTTTCAGCAGCCTGTTCAATATCTTCAGCAGTCAGGCACACACAACTCGCTTTTGCAACAGTCGCAGCAACAAGCAATGCAGCAGGCAGTGCCATCGCATATCCTGCAAGGTCGAACCCAAATTTTGACCGAGAACCTGGCTCAGCCAATGCAGCAGCAGCAAGTCAACAATCAACCAGAAGAACAGCAGCAGCAAAATGCATATCCGGAGGCATTTCTTCTTCAAAATGATCAACTCCAGCCAAGGCAGCAAACAAATGTACCTTTTCTTTCATTTTCAAGACAGACTTATCTGATTCAAATGCTAAATTTGCAGCCTCAGTTAGTACTCCTTTTATGCAGAATATGTTGGGTTCGTTATGCTCTGATGGGAGTGGCAGCCTACTCAATTACTCAAGAACTACTCAGTCCATGCTTAATGAGCATCAGGGAGTTCAACAACAATCCTGGGTATCGAAGTTTTCTCATTCACAAGCCAATAACTCTTCCAGTTCAACGACGCTTTCATCATATCCTGGCAAAGATACTGGCATGGAGCAGGAAAGTTGTAGCTTGGATGCCCAGAATGCTCTTTATGGTTCAAATATTGACTCCTCAGCTCTGCTACTTCCTACCACCGTGTCAAATATCGGAACTTCTTCAATTGACGCTGATTTGTCCTCCGTGCCACTAGGAGTTTCTGGTTTTCAGAGTTCTCCCTACAGTAATTTCATGCAAGACTCCTCTGAGTTGTTGCATACTGTAGGACAAATTGACCCACCAAACCCTACCCTAACATTTGTAAAGGTAGAAGCCAGATGTAGATAAATGTGTATTCTGTTGAAGACTTAATTTTTTGTGTGATATTTGTGTGATTTCTAAAAAAAAAATCATGACATGAAAAGATGTAATGCTTGTGCAGGTTTACAAATCAGGGTCGGTTGGGAGGTCATTGGACATCTCCCGGTTCAACAGCTATCATGAGCTGCGAGAGGAGCTGGGTCAGATGTTCGGGATCGAAGGGTTTCTTGAAGACCCTCAAAGATCAGGCTGGCAGCTTGTATTTGTTGACAGGGAGAACGATGTGCTTCTCCTTGGCGACGACCCATGGGAGTAAGTTCTTGATTAAAATTTATGTGGACCTTTGGCTTATTGCATGGATTTGGGCGTGTGTTTGTGTTTGTGTTTGTGTTCGGGAAGAGTAGTCAATTCCTGTGTTACATTACGGATTCATGTCTTTCTCACTGTATTATTTCTAGAACTGATTTTGAACAAAAACAAAGATAAGAGTATAGAACTGCATTGATAATATTTTCTGAAATAAAACCATTAATTTTCATTACACGGAGTATTATGAAAAAAAAATTGAACTTTTTGGATATTCCTAAAAGTGTGTGGAAGCATATCACGAGATTTTAGAGAACAAACAGGAATTAATGTTATACTAGTTAAAAGTTTTTATCTTCTTTCCCAAATTGGTCAGCAGACAGGCTGTTTTTTTCAGACAAAAACTGGTATCATGTTTAACTGAAATGGCTTTGCACTTTGTATGTATCTTTATGCCAAATGACATCCTCCCCCCACCCCACCATCCCTGTTGGCGGTCTTGTCTTCTTTGCTACAAAGGTCAGTTTTAAGAGTTTGAAAGAAGGCACCATTCCTGTTTTGTGTTAAATCTATGTGAAAGGCTCAAGCATAGTAGTTTTGCTTGGTTCACCCGGGGCTCACTTTATCTATAACGACCATGTGCAGGGCATTTGTAAATAATGTCTGGTACATAAAGATACTTTCCCCCGAAGATGTTCTCAAACTGGGGAAGCAAGAGTTAGAATCTTTTGGCCAACAGGCAGAAGGTGAAAGGATGAACAAGTCTGGAAATGATGGTCGATTTCTCTCAGGACTACATTCTATAGGATCGCTCGAGTACTGATAAAAGCCGAGAGGAAATTTGCCATTGATCTGAATGTTTGGACAGTTGGGGAAGGTTTCTAGTCCCTTGTCATCCTCTGGTCTGGCTGTTGCTTTCTTTTATGCCGAGTGAGCACTAGGTGTATCTATGTGTGTACTATACAATCCCTGTTTACTATGAGTTTAATTCTTTTTAATGTTCATCTGTTGCGGTAATTAAGCAGATATGAGATTTTTAAGCAAGGTTCGAGATTTAGAACTTGTTGAAACATAATTAGTCAATGTGGGCTTCTGTGATGAAGCTAAAGTCATGAGATGTTAATTGCTGTGGAACCATATCTTGTTTATTCCTAAGTTGGCTTTCCTTTTCTGTATCGGCTTATGTTATTGGATTGGTTGTGATATTCCTCATCCTACACCGGAAAAAAAATGTGGGCTTTGATTGTGATATATAAGCTTTCACTCCACTACTACTAGACACCAATAACATCCATGGATTTTTTGGTGGGCATGTGGGAAGTCAGTGGACCCAAGTTGTTTGTGCTTAGTGGGTTGGGTCCAGTGGGTGGTACTTATGTAGCCGACTGGGTTTTCGGGCTGGGCTAAGTATAACATAATTGTGCAGTTCTTGGCCTAGAGGCTAGATAGATCTTCTATTGCATTTCTTGGCCTAGAGGCTAGATAGATCTCCTGTTGCATTGCATTGCCAGACTGCCAGTGTGAAATTCCTTATACAGTTGAGGTTTGTTTTTCTTTTTATGTTCATTGACAATGCTGCAGCACTTAAGAGTACACTCTTGGGAATATGATTATGTTAAAATGTGGAGAGGAGTAGGATTATAATTTCTATATTATTTCACTCTCATCTTTTACAATTGTCCAAAACACCTATTTATACTAATTTTAGAGTCCTAATTCTAATAGGAGATACAATCCTATGTATATACAATAATTCTTCTTTGACTAGGATTCTTATTCTAGCTACATATTCTACTTTCCTACTTAATTAAGGAGTCTTCCTAAAATACAAAGCTAACATCAGGAAACAAGTATTTCCTTGCAAACTCGGTCCGCTCCATCGGTCTAGATCCGTTTCACTCGGTCCGATCCATCTCGCTCCACCATATTCTCCAACTCCCCCCCTCAAGTTGGAGTGTCTACAACGTAGATACCCAACTTGCCAAATAAAAATTAAAACGTTTAAAAAAAAAAAAAATTCTTTCACTTCGACATGCAACATCTGCGCCAAGTTCTTCCTTTTTCGTGTTGCAGTTCAAGCAACCTCGGGTTCGTCTTTTTTTTTTTTTCAACAACAACAAAAATTTGTTCCAATATCTGAAGAGTCATCCACATCAGGTCTTCTTTTTTCAATTCTGTGCACAATTTGTGCTCGCACATATCTTCTTTTTCTTCAATCTCCGTTTTTAGAGTGAACGACACTCGATAATCGTTTTTATAGTGAACGACACTCGATCATCGTTTTTATAGTGAACGACACTCAATCATCGTTTTTATAGTGAACGACACTCGATTATCGTTTTTATAGTGGACGACACTCGATCATCGTTTTTATAGTGAACGACACTCGATTATCGTTTTTATAGTGGACGACACTCATTCATCGTTTTTATAGTGAACGACACTCCATTATCGTTTTTATAGTGGACGACACTCGATCATCGTTTTTATAGTGGACGACACTCAATATTTTTTATTTTTTTTTCAAGGGATAGTGAAGTTGGTATAATCAAAGGGATAAAGCAACAATCGGAACCCTAGGTTTTAGGAATTCGTTGCGGAAGCGAATTGGGTAATCATGAAGGAGACATTAAAGATAAGTTCACCATGTCACAATTCTCCCCCTCAAAGAGATGACCAAATTGAGAAAGAGAGTCATTTTGAGAAAAATAATTTAAGAAAATAATTTGAGAGAAGTATTAGAATTGAAAGAAGAAGAGAGTTAAGAAAAAGAATTACCTTTAAGAATTTAGGATAAAAAAAAGAGGAGAAGAAGAATAAAGGACAAGGGGTTTAGTGGTTTGATCATGAATGGAGAAAAAGTGTCGAAACCAGCGCCGGCTTGGCTCTTCCTTGCGAGGTCGGCTTCCTTAAACGGCTGCCGGAGTCGAAAGTTTTGGGGATACTCATGTTTTCCAGCGTTGCATGACTTGCTTGAGGTGAACAATTTGACTGATCTTGTTGACTTTCTTCATTGAAAAAAAAAAAGATAAATCTAGATTTTGGATCTAGGCTTTGATACCATGTTAGAATGTGGAGAGGAGTAGGATTATAATTTCTATATTATTTCCGTCTCATCTTTTACAATTGTCCAAAACACCTATTTATACTAATTTTAGAGTCCTAATTCTAATAGGAGATACAATCCTATGTATACACAATAATTCTTCTTTGACTAGGATTCTTATTCTAGCTACATATTCTACTTTCCTACTTAATTAAGGAGTCTTCCTAAAATACAAAGCTAACATCAGGAAACAAGTATTTCCTTGCAAACTCGGTCCGCTCCATCGGTCTAGATCCGTTTCACTCGATCCGATCCATTTCGCTCCACCATATTCTCCAACTGATTACAAGCCAAACTATTGTTCAACTAGGTGGTATTAACCTCTTTCTATTGTGAATGTGGTCAGAACTGATCTTTACTCAAGAATGATACATATCTCGAGGTAAGTGACATTCGATTGCATATCTCGAGGTAAGTGACATTGGACTAGCTAGGTCGGTGACATTCTAAGTTGGTAACATTCAATTCTCTAGGTTGGTGGCATATGAGTTAGTGACATTACGACTCTCTAGGCGGTGACATTGGACTGCATAGTATTCAGAACGTTAACCATCGGATCTTATTTGAATTTAAGGGCATGACGTGGCTGTTAAACTTTTTCATTCCCATCAGTGTTTAATGAAGATTGATTGTCATGATGAATGATATACTGAAGAAAATGATCATAATCCAAGAAGCGAACCGTCCAAATATTGCCTGGTTCACAACTTGACCTCTGCTCCCTACATTCCAAATGTTTAATGTCTATTTTCAAGAAAAAATTGTCCTTTTTCATTATGGACTTCCACCTATGTTCGTCGTGCCTACTCGTTATTTTTCATTATGTCGAACTAGACATAATAAAGCGATTTTATGACTAATGTAGCAATGTTGAAATATGCCGAACAAGGAGTACATGGATGCCCACCAAGGCAACCTCAGATGCCGACCAAGGCGTCCCCAAATGACAATCAGGGCCTACTCGGCCACCATAAAGACAAGGGGGAATGGGCTTCCCTGCCCTTGATCACCTCCTTACATGGCATACACATATGTCGATCAACATTTTATGTCGAGGAGGAAACATTCTAGGCATACGTATAGAAGGCTCTTATAATCCCACTACAATAAGAATTGTGGGAAATTAGGATCCGAGTAAGATTCAACTCCTTATCCCACCTAACTTTCTATCCAATGCAATGTTCTATATCCTACACCTATAAATACAAGTCACAAATCACACAATTCTGGTACACGCATTCTCTTGACCCTAAACTTTTGTCAATTGATTTGCTTTCCAATACAAAATACTTGCTCTTACGCCGGATTGCTTTCGCCGGTGAAGTCCCGTCTTAGTTAACTTAGTTTACGTATTTGTTCGTCTTTTTCAGGCTATTCAAACATCCAATATACAACTTGCCGATTGATTTGGGCTGATACGACGTTTTTGCCATCATCAAAACTTTTGTAATTGAGTATTGGGCGGTGTTATTCATAACCATAAAAATTTAGTTTATCCTGCTTGACATTTTAAATTGCTACAACTGTGAAGCGCAGTTATAAACATATGAACCGGTTCAACCACGCAACAATTCAGGGGTAGGATAGAAATAGGACAAGAAGCAATTAAACGGGTACAAAATGACGAGTTGGGCGTAATAATCAAAATGTCAGTAATAAATAGCAAAAATGAAAGCCGTCCATATGTAGATATGTAAATAGACGATTTAGATTGCGGATTCACCGAAATGCCGTGGGGTCGAATCACACGGCACCCGATCCAGAAATAACTAAAGTAGGAATGTATCCGAACGCCAAACGAATGAGATAAAAGCCAACAATGTCGGCAAACCCATCTCCTCCCAACTTAAACAACCGCGTCATCGCATACACCACGCCGGGTCACTACGCCGCCCGGCTGAGCCACCTTATCCACCTCAAAAACTGGACACCACTATGGTGTCCCACCGTCTCCGTTCAATCCACCCCCAAAACCAAATCTTCTCTCCAACAATACCTCCAGCCCAACACCCAATCCCCCATTGAAGATTTCTCCGCAATTGCCTTCACATCAAGAGCAGGAATTTTAGGATTCTTAGAAGCCCTAACTGAGATTAAATCCCCACCTCTCGCGCCGACCGGAGATGAATTTACAATCGCCGCCCTTGGAAAGGATTCCGAACTTCTGAATGATTCTTTCATCGAGAAAATCTGTACTAATTTTGCGAGAATCAAGGTTTTAGTTCCGCCAATAGCGACGCCGTCGGGTATGGTGGAGGCGCTTGGAAGCGGAAACGGGAGGAGAATTATGTGTCCGGTTCCATTGGTAGTTGGATTAGAAGAGCCACCGGTGGTTCCCGATTTTATTCGAGATCTTGGATTGAAAGGATGGGCGGCGGTGAGAGTGGACGGTTATGAGACGCGGTGGTTGGGGCCGTGGTGCGCGGAGGCGGTTGTGGAGAGGAGTGGTGGGTTGGATGCGGTGGTGTTTACGAGTACTGGGGAGGTGGAGGGGATGTTGAAGAGTTTGAGGGAAATGGGTTTGGAGTGGGGGGCGGTGAGGAAACGGTGGCCGAGAATGGTGGTTGCGGCGCATGGGCCGGTGACGGCGGCGGGGGCGGAGAGATTGGGGGTGAGTGTCGATGTGGTTAGTGGTAGGTTTGGTAGTTTTGACGGGGTTGTCGATGCTCTTGCTTTGCTATGGCAATAATAGTAATTAATGTTTCTTTTAGCACTCGAAATTAAATACTCCGTCCGTCCCAGCGAAAGAGCCACTAAATTAGCCGGGCATGCAAAATAAGAAATGTGATGTAGAAAAGAGAAAAAGTTTAAATGTTGTGAGTATGAAAAATTAAATAGGAGAGAGAATGAGTGGGAGGTGATGTAAGAAAGAGAATGTTGTGAGTGTAAAAGTAAAGTAGGAGAGAGAATGAGTAGAGAGAATAGTGATTTAAAGTTTCCTTTTTAGGAAAGTGGCTTTTTAAATGGGACGCCCAAAAAGGAAATAAATGGCTTTTTCGTTGGGACGGAGAGAGTATGTGAAATGAGTATTATTATTTGTTTTTTAAAAATAAATTCATTTTAATTTTAATAATTAATTTAATTAGCCAAAAACTTGTAAAAAACGCGTTTTTTGTTAACTTAACAAAAAACGTGTTTTACCGTCTTCCTCAATAACAACACACAGATAATAACCTCTCTCTCTCTCCTCTCTCTCTCTCTATACGCAAAGGGGAAGATCTCTGCGTCTTCTTCGTCCTCACCGATCTCCCTCACCAAATTCATTACCGGCGACCTTTCCAATTTCCCCAATTGCAATCGCCTTCACCGTCTTCTCCTTCTCCGGCAACACCAATCCCCTCTCCGATCCCAGAAACCAACCGGCGACCTCCAACTCTCCTTCAATCGCCAACAACTGACCTTCTCCACCATCTTCTCCGGCCCTATTCTAGCCCTAAGCCGACGCCCTCCTACTCCGGCCAAGCAACCTCCGTCTTCTCCGGCCCAAATCCCTCTCAATAACACCAAAAACCAATCGTCTTCATCCCTATTCTAGCCCTAAGCCGTCATCTAACGCTGGTTCCTTTGCTGAGAATGATCCGAACAGAGAGCCGAACAAATCATTTGGGATTTTTGAGTGCCAGCCTACCTGATTTTGAATGCCAGTGTAGGTTATTTTGAAGTGCCAGTATATGTTTTTATGAGTGCCAGTGTTTGTGTTTTTTGAGAGCCATCAGACAGTTCATGTATTTTTCAATGCCAGTTTATGTAATTTTGAATGCCAGTTTATGTAATTTTGAATGCCAGTTCATGTAATTTTTGAATGCCATGTATTTTTGAATGCCAGTTCATGTAATTTTGAATGTCAGTCCATTTTTTTTTGAATGCCAGTTCATGTTTTTTTGAATATCAGCAAAAATAATTATCAGTGTTTTTTAGTGCCAGTATATGCATTTTTGAGTGCCAGTAAATGTGTTTTCAAATGCCAGTCCATGTATTTTTGAATGCCAGTGCTTGTATTTTTGAGAGCCAGCAAAAATATTAGTGTAACAAAGTGCCAGTGTTAGTGTAACAGAGTGCCAGTATGAAGAGTGTCAGTTCATGTATATAAAAGTGCCCGTGTAAAAAGTGTCAGTTTCATGTTTATAAAATGCCATTATGAAATCACTGATCATTTGTAATATTAACACTGACATTTATCATGGTTGCCAGTAATTACAAAAATGCCACCGTTTATTTTGAACATGGTTGCCAGTAATTACAAAATTGCCACCGTTTATTTTGAACAGCTCTTTGGAAAACACGTTTTTCCTTATCTTAAGAAAAAACTAGTTTTTTATAAGACCAACTCATTTAATTAGGCGTTGAACATGATTTTATGAAAATATAATTATTTAATTATATTATTTAAAAAATAAAAATTGTTAACAATACATTATTACTATCAATAATCAATAATGATAAATGATTTTAAAATTACTATAATTATTTAATTTAAGAAAAAACTAGTTTTTATAAGACCAACTCATTTAATTAGGCGTTGAACATGATTTTATGAAAATATAATTATTTAATTATATTATTTAAAAAATAAAAATTGTTAACAATACATTATTACTATCAATAATCAATAATGATAAATGATTTTAAAATTACTATAATTATTTAATTTTTGTAAAAAAAAAAAAATCATCAAAATCCAATTAGGTTTTGATGATATAATTAGGTTAAGGGTTGTGAAGTGATATTTATATGTCCGTGGCAAAATCGTGGTTTACCACATGTTCACATAATTATTTGGCTATAAAATGATGGCACTCATCTTACAGTAGAAAGAATAGACAATATCATTTTTACTGAGATTCTAGATCTGTCTGCTTATCCATATTACTATACGGAAGTGAAGTAGTTAATGTTGCATGAATCTTGTGGCAAAGATTGACCAAACTCCAAGTGTATGGTTGAGGGACGTTGCAATAAATATTTTCCCAAAAATTTCTGTGAGAAAACGGTCATTAATGAAGATGTGTATGCTATCTATAAGCGTCCTGATAATGGTCGAACAATAATTGTGAAGGGAACAACTCTTTACAACAAGTATGTGGTCCCTCGCAATCCTAAATTATTGATGAAACATGAGGCTCACATTAATGTTAAATATTGTAATCAAGCTAAATCGATTAAATATCTTTGAAGTACGTAAGTACTCCCTCCATCCCGGACCTACATACCTAGTTTGACTTTTCACGTAAATTAAGAAGAGAGTATTATATTGAAAGTGTTGTGAGTGTGAAAATAAAATAGGAGAGAGAATGAGTGGAGGGAATAGTAAATTATAATGGTGTTGTGAGTATTAAAATAATGTAGGAGAGAGAATGAGTGGAGGGAATAGTAAAGATTCCTTTCCATTTTAGGAAATGTGCACGTAGGTTTGAGACGCCAAAAATGGAAAGTGTGCACGTAGGTATGGGACGGAGGGAGTAAATGTTAAGATAAAGTAACTGTAAAGTTTTGTCAGAACGACAGTGTAAGGAAAAAAACTGTTGATGAGATACAAAATTACGTGAATTGTCGATATATATCACCTTTTGAGGCCACTTGGAGGTTATAGAAACCCTTCGATTAAAAGATTGTCTTTCCATTTGAAAGGTGAACAAAACGTAGTATTTGATGATTATGATGAAATTGAAGAAGTTGTTGAACGTCAACATCAAGAGAAATTATGTTCATAACATGGATGGATGCAAATATTATATATAATGATGTGGATGAACAGTTGACTTACGCTGAGTTTTCAATGAAATTTGTTTGGAATAGGAAAGAAAGAAAGTGGCCGCAAAGGGCACGTGATTTTAAAATAGGCCGCATTTTTTATATTGCACCTGATTAGGGAGAGCTGTATTACATACGAACTTTGTTGAATTTTGTTTGGGGGCCAACATCTTATGCTGATATAAGACGCATTAATGGTGTCCAATATTAATCATTTAGAGATGTTTGCTATGCTCTGGGTTGATTGATGATGATTAAGGAATGGTAAATACTAAATACAGGGAACTAAAAATTCAGGAAAGAAGTAAATTACCAAAATACCCTTTTATATACCTAATTTTTTTTCCCTCATTCAATTTTACGCCTTCCCATTCTCTCTCTAATCGCTCAGTCTCCCTCTTACGACCCCTACCAGATCCGGTGACCACACCCCACCCTCCTCTCTCTCTCTCTCTATCATCTCTCTCTTCTCAAGGTCGCCTTCATTAATTCCGGCGACCACACCCCACTTTCATTAATTTCGGCGAGCAAACCCCACCTTCATTAATTGCAGCAAAATATAAAGCGAAATCGGGATACGATTAAGCCACAATCTTGATGAATACAAGTAGCTGAGTTCACACGAGATATTGAGACATTTTTTAATATACACAATACCCAACTCTAGCGTAGTTAAACACCCAGGAAGTAGACAGAAGATGATAACTGACTTATAATTGGGTCTATAGTTTGAATTAACAATGGAATTAACCAAATTAGAAACGAGCGGCTGTAGTTAAGGAAACGAAAGATTTACCTTTTGACAGGTTTAGGGTTTTCGGTGGCCGGAGTGAGAGGGACGACGTACTTTTCCATGGGAGGATAGATAGAGAGACTGGATTTCTTCACTTCCGATAAGCAAATAACGAAACCGTATGCGTTGATTCAACGTTTCAGAAGTTGAAGAATTGGTGAAAATGAAACAACGACGCTGCGGTGTGAGTTATGTCGTATGAACTCACACGAGATGTGTGTCATCTCGTGTGAGTTCACACGAGATGTGTCTCGTGTATACTTACACGAGACGGGAAAGGGCATTGTTGGAATATTTCGTTCCCTGTATTTAACTATATCCTTAAGGAATACATAGAGGGTATTCTTGAAGCAAGTTATTGGGGATCTGGTTATCACTTGAGGAGCCTATTTGTCACATTGTTGATGTCTGGATCAATTTCTCGACCTGAGTATGTATGGGAAAGTTGTGTGGATTATTTGTCAGACAACGTTATCTATATACATAGACGTGTTTTAGGATATCAAGGTAAAAACAAATTTATTACTATTTATTTTATAAGTTTTAATTCATATTTTTTTTTGGGGATTTTACAATTAATCTACTTTATATAATTTTCTTGTAAATATACCAGGTTTACAGCTTAGTGCGGAAGAAATAAAAAATTTCAATTTGATGGAAATTGAAAAGATATTTCGCAACAGGGGTAAATGCCTTAAAAATTTCCCACCCATGCCTTATCCTGAGGATTATGATCCGTCAATACTCAATAATAGTCTTATATCGGATGAATTGGACTATAACCGAGATTCATTATCAGATGAATGCAATAAGTTATTAGGTTTGTGTACGGACGAGCAAAAATATGCTTTTGATACGATCATAAATATTGTTGATGCTGGTAGTGGAGGGATGTTTTTCCTATATGGTTTTGGTGGTACATGCAAAACTTTTTTATAGAGGATTCTTTCAGCTGCTTTAAGATCAAAGTCCGAAATAGTTTTGAATGTGACATCCAGTGGAATAGCATCTTTTTTGCTGCCTAAAGGTCAAACCGGTCATTCTAGATTTATTATTCCCTTAGTTTTTGTTGAGGATTCAACAAGTAATATTAAACATGGCAGACGACTTGCTAAGCTAATGGTAAGACCAAAGCTTATCATTTGGGCGAGGCACCAATGGTTCACAGACATTGTTTTGAAGTACTTGACAGAACTTTACGAGATATAATGCGGGTCAAAAATCCTGATAGTTTTAATCAACCCTTTGGGGGGAAAAACTATAGTTTGGGCGGAGATTTTCGTCAGATCCTTCCGGTGATTCCCAAAGATACCATACAAGATATTGTGATGGCGACGATCAATTCATCGCATTTATGGTCGCATTGCAAAGTTTTGAGGCTTAATAAAAATATGCGACTTAAAGCTTTGGAGAATGATCTGAGTGGATTGGAGCTTAAAAAAATTCTCTAAATGGATTTTAAGTATCGGAGATGAGACTTTTGGGGACGCTAATGATGGTGTTGCAACTATAAAAGTTCACAACGACCTTCTTGTGCAATCATCTGTCGATTTGATCAAGGCTATTGATGATACTACATATCCTTCGTTCACTGATCATTTTGATGACATCGCTTATTTACAGGGAAGAGCCATACTTGTACCAACTTTTGATGTTGTTGAGAAAATAAGCGAGTACATTGCCTCTCACAATCAATTGGATGGTAAAAGTTATTTGAGTTCAGACTCAATTTGTAGGTTAGAGAATAATTCCATTTTTTTTGCCGACATCCATTTGACTGAGTTTTTGAATACAATAAAGTCTTCCGGTTTACCAAATCATAAGTTAAATCTTAAAGTCGGTGTTTCAATTATGTTATTGAGGAAGATTGACCATACTGCAGAGTTATGCAATGGAACGAGACTAATTACTATAAGGCTCGGTGAACATGTTGTAGAAGCAAAAAATTTAAACGGCAGTAATGCTGGTGATAAAGTTTTTGTTCCGGGGATGTCATTAAATCCTAATCTCAGTTTGCCATTCAAGTTTCAGAGAACACAGTTTTCGTTGATTGTATCATATGTAATGACAATCAACTAGTCAGAGTCAATCACTGACATATGTCAGTTTGTTTCTAAAAAGACACGTGTTCAGCCATGGTCAATTGTATGTTGCTTTGTCTAGGGTAACCACTCGCGCTGAATTGAAGATATTAGTGTGTAACGAATATGGAAAGACTGTGGATGAAACAACAAATGTTGTTTACTAGAAAATTTTTCAAAATTTGTAATTGTTACTGTTAATTTCATTATGAATATTTTTAATGACATTTTTTGAGACTTTTTTTTATTTGAATTTTCTTATTTATCAAAGTTTTTTGGCCATGTGTTATACTAGTTTTTACAAAATAGTAGTGATTTTTATGGTACAACGATAGAACAGTTCTAAATCCCTATTTTTCTACTTCTACATAAGAGTTGGTCTTACAAAAAACACGATTTTTTCTAAGCTTAGGAAAAACACGTTTTACACTGACACTTAATAACACTAACAATGACACTTTTTTACACTGACACTTTGTTACACTAACACTGACTTTTTTTTACACTGACACTTAATATACATGCACTGACACTTTTTTACACTGACACTTTGTTACACTAACACTGACACTTTTTACACTGTCACTTAATATACATGCACTGACACTTTTTTATACTGGCACTTTGTTACACTAACTGGCACTTTGTTACACTAACACTTTTTACACTGGCACTTAATATACATGTACTGACATTTTTTTACACTGGCACTTTTTTACACTGACATTTTTTTACACTGGCACTTTGTTACTCATGCACTGGCACTTTGTTACACTGAAACTGAAACTGAAACTGAAACTGACAATAGCGGGGGAAACAAAACGCGTTTTTTCTAAGCTTAAGGAAAAACGCATTTTTTGTAAGATTTTGGCTCTACATAAAGACATTTTGACAATGTATTCTTCTTATAAAACTAGTGGGTAGCCCATGCTCCGCACGGAAAATTAATTTGTCATTTTTATATTACTTATTTTATGTTTTTATTTGATAAAGTATCATGACATTTTTTTGGTGATAGAAATCTATTTTATATCAATCAAAATATTTACATTTATAAATTCAGGAGATTTTTTTTCTTTTAGCCTTTGTTATATATAGTTTGTACTTATTATGACAATTGAAATTTGAATAATAACAATGAATTATTATTGTAATTAGTTAACTTCTAATTTTATAGATATTGAATTAATAATATTAAATATCTTTGATAATTAATGATTTTATACTACATACACATATTATGATTAGTAAATATAATTATAAAGTTATATGAGAATAGTGATCTGATTTAATAAGTTTAATACCTAATATTTACCAAATACGGAGTATAGTAACTATTAAATTAAATATTAGTAGTTACCCTATGTATAGTAACTAATATTGAAGCATTATCTAAGATATTCTAATATATTAAAAAATTAATGTTTCTAATTAATGTTATATTTAACTAATAATATTAGCTTATATGAAACTAAATGATAATAATTACCCTATATAATTAATATTATGATTAACTAATAATATTATTAATAATAATAATAGTTAACATATATTAACTATTGAGTCTTATCCACTTTTACTTTGCTCTATTAATTATATGTTTTCTTTTATAATACAAATTCATTATTACATGGAGAGTAGATGAAAGTGTATATGATTTAAGTTACTAATCATTAACTATCATTAGTAGAATTTATTATAAATAACTTTTACATATGTAAACATTTAGTTAATTGTATTTAGTTAGTGGCTTTTTAGATTACATCTTAATATGTGTTACTTATAACTTATAATATGTCTTTATTACATATTATCTCTTTGCATAGCTATAAGTTATCTACTAAAGTTATTAATTAATTGCAAGAATGTAAATAGTTGCATACGAATGAAAAGACATATGACATGAAAGCTTGAGAAATTAGATAAAGCCATTTCGGTCTTATGTGTCATCACCAGATTTAGTCTACTTTAAAATAATATATTATAGATTTAGTTTACACCAATAATTACTTGGTGACTTTTTATATTTCTCATCAATCATCTTTATTTAATTTTTTTTGTAACTATTTTTACTAATACATTTGATTATCTCAATTTATCACTAAATTTGTATTTAGTATTTATTAATTATTATTTGATAAGATTATTTGACATACTCCCTCCGTCCCGGAACATAATTCACAAACATTGTTTGCACTGGTTTTAAGGAGGGAGTATTATATTGAAAGTGTTGTGAGTATGAAAATAAAATAGGAGAGAGAATGAGTGGAGAGAATAGTAAATTATAATGGTGTTGTGAGTATTAAAATAATGTAGTAGAGAGAATGAGTGGAGGGAATAGTAAAGATTCCTTTCCATTTTAGGTAAGTTTTAAATGTGTGAAGTAAGTTTTGGGACGCCCAAAAAGGAAAGTGTGAAGATTGTTTCGGGACAGAGGGAGTATTTCTTTAAGTTCACCTTGATAGTTATATTAATTGCTATATTTAACTAATAATATTAGTTTATATTAAATTAAATGATAATAGTTACCCTATATAATTACTATTATGATTAACTAATACTATTAATAATAATAGTTAACATATATAGTCACTATTATAATTAACTAATAATAGTAATAGTAATAGTTAATATATACTCCCTCCGTCCCGGAACAATCTTCACACTTTCCCTTTTGGGCGTCCCAAAACTTACTTCACACATTTAAAACTTACCTAAAATGGAAAGGAATCTTTACTATTCCCTCCACTCATTCTCTCTCCTACATTATTTTAATACTCACAACACCATTATAATTTACTATTCTCTCCACTCATTCTCTTTCCTATTTTATTTTCACACTCACAACACTTTCAATATAATACTCCCTCCTTAAAACCAGTGCAAACAGTGTTTGTGAACCAAGTTCCGGAACGGAGGGAGTATAGTAACTATTATAATTAACTAATAATAGTAATAGTGATAGTTAACCTATATAGTAATTATTATGATTAAATAATATTATTAATAGTAATGTTAACATATATAGTAACTATTATGAATAACTAATACTATTAATATTAATGTTAACATTTATAGTAATATTATTAATAGTAATTGTTAAAATATATTAACTGTTATGATTAACTAATGAGTTGGTCTTATAAAAAATTAGTTTTTTCTTAAGATAAGGAAAAACGTGTTTTCAAAATAAACGGTGTCAATTTTGTAATTACTGATAACCATGTTAAAAATAAACGGTGGCATTTTTGTAATTAATGGTTTTCCCGTTTGTGCCAGTGTCTGTTTAACAAACTGCCAGTGTGATAAAGTGTCAGTGCATGTGTCACAAAATGCCAGTGAAAAAAGTGCCAGTACCAATTTAACAAAGTGCCAGTGTAAACTGGCACTGGCACTTTGTTAAACTGGCACTGGCACTTTTATACGGGCACTTTTATATACATGAACTGGCACTCTTCACACTGGCACTCTGTTACACTAACACTGGCACTCTGTTACACTAATATTTTTGCTGGCTCTCAAAAACACAAGCACTGGCATTCAAAAAAACATGGACTGGCATTCAAAATCACGTAAACTGGCACTCAAATACACATAGACTGGCACTAAAAAACACTGATAATCATTTTTGCTGACATTCAAAAAAACATTGACTGGCATTCCAAAAAACATGAGCGGCACTCAAAAAACAAACACTGGCATTAATATACACAAGAACTGGCACATCAAATCTCCCAGCAATCCCTTCGCCCTGGCACTCATAAATACATAAACTGGCACTCAAAAAAACAAACAATGGCATTAGTTTACACTTTAACTGGCATCTAAACAAAGCCAAAAATCAATCACCCCAAAATCAATCACCACGCTGAGACGATGAATAGAGCTTCACCACGAATGCTGTGACAACTATGGACTTTATGTGAACGTAGTAGAATGTGTCGACTGGATTATCATTTCCTCCCACGAATGTTGTGAAATTCAACTCTGGGTGAGCCATTAGATCCTTATCTTCCCCGAAAATCGGTTCTTTGCTCACCGTGGAATCGGTTAGAAAAGATTGACGGTGAACGTCTCCGTTGCGAAATCTCCGAGGGAGATGGCAATAGTGATGGCTGTAGTTGTTTGTATTTGGCGTTGCTGGTAGGTAGGGAGGTCGTCGGTGAGGGAGAATTAGATGAAGAAGATGGCAGGGGCGGCCATGAATGGATTGAGGGAGGTAGAAATTGGGTCGATGAAGGGGGTAATTGAGATAGAGAGAGATCGCCGGTGAAGATTTGGGTGTGAGGGAGAAGGTTAACAACGAGTTTGGCCGGAGAAGGAGCGGATTGAGGAAGAAGACGACGCAATTGCGTCTAGAGAGAGAGGATAGAGAGAGTGGAGTGCTGCGTGCGTTGTGTGTGTGTATTTGTGTGTGGAAACACGTTTTTTGTTAAGTTAACAAAAAACGCGTTTTTTATAAGTTTTTGGCTTAACTAATACTATTAATAGTAATTGTTAACATATATTAACTATTATGATTAACTAATACTATTCATAGTAATATTTAACATATATAGTAACTATTATAGTTAACTAATACAATTAATAAAATTAGTTAACTTATATCGTAACTATTATAGTTAACTAATACTATTAATAGTAATAGTTAACTTATATAGTAACTATTATAGTTAACTAATACTATTAATAGTAATAGTTAACCTATATAATAACTATTATTATTAACTATTAGTATTAGCTAATAAGGAGAATATCAAGAGTCTTTATATTTTGAAATGATGATGATATGGCTTCTCCAAAAGCAAGAGTTTCCTTAAACATGTCTACGTGGCGAATTCTTAGGCCTCCTCACCAACTTTAATATATATATACTCCCTCCGTCCCGCCCGAAAGGGCAATTTTGCCTCCTAGCATGAAAATTAAGAAATGAATAAGAAAAGTGATGTAAGAAAAAGAAAAAGGTTAAATGTTGTGAGTATGAAAAATTAAATAGGAGAGAGAATGAGTGGGAGGAATAGTTAGGAGAGAGAATGTTGTGAGTGTAAAAGTAAAGTATGAGAGAGAATGAGTGGGATAGGAAGAGTATAAAAATAATAAAAACTTTCCTTTTTGAGATTGTGCCCTTTTAAATGGAACGCCCAACAAGAAAATTTGTGCCCTTTCGAACGGGACGGAGGGAGTATATAGATTTAATGACAAGATTAATAAATATTCTTGATATTCGCCATTTAAACTTTTCAAGAGATTTAAAGGCAAATGAATAATATAAAATTTAGTGAGACAGTCTCAATGATTTTCCCTTTCCCCTGCCGACAATTTAACTTTATTTCATAAAGATGACTATTTCAATTGAGTAAGTGTTCATTTAATACAAAATTATTAGTGTGAAACACACAAATCATCTACATAATTAACTTTAATATTTTGTAATATTTTTTTAATTGGCAAAACTATTTTTTTAGGTCATCCAACTTTGACACATTATTCATATTTGTTACCTAAGTCTTAAATAATAAAACCTTGTCACTTAACTTTGACATAGTTGTTACATAGGACATTAAAATTCTTGAATATTTGATCTTGCCACTTTAGATGTAGGGCTGTAAACGAGTCGAGCTTTGAAGTTTCGAGCTCGAGCTCGAATAAAAAATATCGAGCTCGAGCTTTTCTCGAGCTCGAGCCCAGAATGCATGTTCGAGCTCGGCTCGAATCAAGTTTCGAGCTTTTCGCGAGCTGGCTCGCGAGCTTTTCGCGAGCTGCTCGAACTCGAGTTTTAACGAGCCGAGCTCGAGCTTTGACTTATTTTTTGAAAAAAATCTGAAATCAAACAAGCTTTTAACGAGCCGAGCTCGAGCTTCGACTTATTTTTTGAAAAAAATCTGAAATCAAACGAGCTTTTAACGAGTCGAGCTCGAACTTCGACTTATATATAATATATATACTAAAATTTATTCGAGCTTTTAACGAGCGAGCCTGAGTCGAGCTCAAACGAGTCGATCTCGAACAGAGCTCGTCGAACATACGAGCCGAACACGAGCCGGCTCGAAAAAAAATGACGAGCTTGAGAATCTGTTCGAGCTCGAGCTCGAGTTTACCTCGAGCCCACTCAAACTCGAGTTTTTTCGAGCCGAGCCCGAGCCGGCTCGATTCGTGTAACAGCCCTATTTAGATGTATTTTAATAGAAGAGTTCATTTTGGTTTGATGAGGAATTCCTAGATAAATGTTGAAAATTGATTTGAAGTTCGAATTGAAAAAGAAGAATAGTTGAAGCTATTCGAGTTTTTTTATTGATCAAGAAATTGGTTTTTGAAAGTTATCTTTAAGTGGATTTGACTTTTTCCTCAAGATTTTGAAATCATTTTGATTTAAGATTTTGTGAGTATAAGTACTCCTCTTCTCCTATAGCATGAATTATTTCAGTGTGATAAGCAATCAATAATTCTAGAATTCGGGCTAGTGATATCTTTGGGTTTCATAGATTTTCTAGCATCGTTTGAAGCAGTTCAATACATTCTCATTCGTTTCTCTAGATTAAGTTTGCACATTTGTAAATTTTTGTAATAAAAAATTTGTGCATATAATTAGAGATTTTGTACTATGTATTCTCCAATAATAGTTGTTCTCCCTCTACATGTGGATGTAGTCAAGTTGTTAAACAACGTAAATACTTATGTTCGTATGCATGTGTATGTTGTGATTGCCATATTCTTATATGTCATGTTTTAAAAACTTGTATCAGAGCTCTTTGGTTAAAGAGCGCCTGGGTATTCCGTTGCGTAAGAGAAAATATGGATTCATGCATGGAACCAACGATTGAAAAGTTTAATAGGAGGAACAGTTTTAGTTTATGGCATATCAATATGAAGACTTTGTTTAGAGACAAAGATTTGTGGGCTCTATTGGCTACTGCAATTAGGGATCATAAGGGTGATCCAAAGAGAAAGGTAGCGACCGTTCCAATGTTGGAAAGCTCAGAGGAGAAGGCGAAAGAAACGACAAACCTAATCCCTTTTGATGAGAATGTCCATTCTCAAATCATCAAGAGCCTTGATGATGACATCCTGACTGATGTTGTTGGTTGTAGTGATTGAGGTGGGGCTTTTATGGTTATTGTTGGAGAAGATGTTACTGAACAAGTATATAAGGAACAAGCTATACATGAATTAGAAGTTGTTCGCTCTATAAATAAAACTTCAAATTTAAAATTTTCAGTTGCAATCTTAATTTTAAATAGTACATATTAATTATACTCTTTACATCTCAAAATAAATGTTCAAATAAATTTCAAATTTATTTTTGATCAAGTGTAAATTTGAAAAATATTCGGACATTCATTTTTAAACAAACAAAATACAATTTTTTAGGTGAAACAAAGGAAGTAAATTACTTAAGAATATATTTGAACCGGTTGCACTTGATCTTCACCGGACCTAGAAGTAATAGGTGTAATTCATTTAACTATATCGAAAATATAATTTCGAACAACATTCAACAATAGTTGTTCAATAAAAGATTAAAAGGTAATTGATGAGCCCGGACCCTCTAGACCGGGCCCAAGATCGCTCTTTTCCAAATTGAACGAAATGACTTGGCATTACTAGACCGAGGCATATCCAGTCCGCGTTGACCGCAGTCTCATATCAGACTCTCGGTTCAGACCAAGCTTGTAGGACACGATTTCGTACGAGTTCGACACGGGCGACGAACTGTCAATATCTCATTAAATGGAGGCTCAGGCGCCCATCACGCGTGTTAAGGCGCCGCACCAACTATTGCCTGCCCTCCATATCCTCGTCCAATCAGAGACATCTCTACAGTATTCTCACACCCGAGGGCATGAGCGGGTATCAACCCCGACGTGGTCTCTAACAGTGCTTATCATTTGTGTTGTGATCTATGTATCAAGTTCATACAAAGTTGTTCCATCCTCAGTGAGACCCCAATATCCATGGCGTCATCAGTTGTTCCATTGCTGGGAAACGCTTTTGTTTTCTCATGTAATTTTGGGTCTTGTTAAAACACTCTTTCTAAATACTCATCAACAAAACAAATTTTCATTTTCTTATTTTCAAAATGACAGAAAAGGCCGAAGAGGGTGAGGAGGCTAAATCTACTACTCTCCCCGAGAAATCCAAAGCAAAACCTACGGCGAAAGCCAAAGGAAAGGCCGTGATTTCTCCTTCCAAAAGAACAAGACGGATTGGATGAATCCAGACTTCTTAAAATTCATGCATCAAATGTGGGAGACCCCCAGCAGGGCAGTACAAAATGCTCGCACACCATGGATGCCTTTGCAGACGAGATCGCAAATGCCCTCAGTTAGAGAGGAAAACCTCCCTAGATAAATCCTTATGATGGCTCCACAAACGCCAAATGTCATATGGGGAGGTTTGAAGGGAAGATGACCTATTTTCTAAGGATGAAGTCGTGATGCAAAGCTTTAGCTGCCACATTCACCAGCAAGGCGCTATCCTAGATGTTGGCCCACATACCAAAGTCCATCCGTAGTTTTGACCAATTCCGGAATGCCTTCTTGAACTCTTTTGCTGGGGTAGGTGAGCCCGCGAGATCGAGGACCAATCTGGTTAGAATCAAGCATGGGCCTGGAGAAACGACCAAGTCATACATCACTCGGTTCAGAAAAATGTCTGAACAAATCGTGGACCTGTCCGAGAGTGATATCCAACTGTGCTTTGAGGGCGGTCTGACCTCAAGCTTCCTGAAAATGAACTTTGCCTCCATCAAGCCCAAGGATGTTGAGGAGATGTACGAGAGAGCTACAACTGTTGCTTCAGCGGAGGAGCCCGCTGAAATTCTTGATGCTCACTAGAGCCGTCAAGTTGGGATTGTCCCGTCGGGACGTCCCATCCCGACCTATAAATGGGACGGGATGGGACAGCATTTTTTCATCCCGTTTGAAAACGGGACTATTCGGGACGTCCCGTTTGGGACGCATGACAAATGGGATACGGGACGGGATGGGACGGGACGTCCCGTTCCCGTTTATTAAAAAAAAAATAAAGAAGATGGAGAAATGCCATGATAACATTCTGATAAGAATGACTTCTCTGAAACGCATTTGTGGCTTCATGGATTAGTTTAAAACACTATCACAGACGGAACCATTGTGATATACTATTAGACATAAATCAGGTCATAACTACTCTAGTACTTGGACTTGGACCAACCCTCTGAAGCATGCACTAAAGAAAACAATCAGGTTTCGGGACAAATGGCTTTTGCTCCGATTACAAGGAAAGCAAAAGGACAGGGATCACAAGAAAACTTCACAACTCCAAGATTTTTGCAAACACGAAAGTACTCTTTGAAGCTTTACCTCTTTATCTGTTAATGAGAGTAGTTGATCCATAGACAAGACGTAAGACATGAAAGCAGCATAATTTAGTATGACACCCTTTGGTTCTCCAGTTGTTCCACTTGTATACATTATAGTGCAAATGTCAGTCATCTGCTTTGGGGGCAGTTCATGATATTGTTTGGGTCTCTGATATTGTTATGTTTTATAAATATGTAGTTTGGAGATGGCGCCTAGTCAACGTTTATTTCTCATAGTCAACAGGTCCCGTATGGGTCCCGCGGGATCCCGCGTCCCGCAAATGGGACGGGATGGGACGGAGTATTTTCGTCCCGTCCCGTTTTGTCCCGTCCCGTTTCGTCCCGTTCCCGTCGTGGGACAACGTAATTTTGTCCCGTCCCGTCCCGTATTCCCGTATTGACGGCTCTAATGCCCATAGACCAGCCAAGGAGAGGATATAGCATGTCAAGGTAAGTATTTTGCAACCGCTGTCTAGAAAGCTGTGGACTCAGATGAGCTAGGGTACAAGCCCGCAGAAATCCTAAGGGGCACTAAACCCTTCGGTCGTGGAAAGCTCTAGCCAAACCTATTCTTAATCACAAAGATACTCTTCTGGCTCCATTGGTCAAATTTATTATTTGGGTAGATAAGGTCTTTGGAGAGTTGACTTTAGTTTTAAGGCCAAATTTGCCATTGGTAATCTGATTACTATAGAAAGCATATAACCCAGAAAGGGTAGGCTTATACCCTAGCAACCTACTCACCGCAATGAATGATAATAAGGCATGGATGGTGTTAGGGTTAAGGTGCATGAGTAAACAGTTGTTAAAAGTAAGGAATTGAACGATGAAAGGGTCAGGTGGAAGCCTAAATCCGTTCTCAAATTCGGCTCCAAAGAAGACACACTCCCTATTGCTATCTCGGACATCGAAAATAGTCACGGGATGCAGACTCCCATTATGCTCAACCTACTGCAGCCCCCGAATAGAGAAAGTGTTTTAAGTCAATATTAAAGGTCGAGGCCAGATCGTCATCTAAAGCCTGCAGTTTTCTTCTTGGAATAACCGCGACCAGAGGTGGAGGCACCATGTTGACTCTGCTCGTGAACAGAAGTGGTCCCCACATGACCCTCTTGGAAAACATTCACTATCTCAACTGGTCTTTGGGCAGTATCCACCGCCATGCGGTCTACAATCTCCCTATCATCCTCCTCAGTTTCAGAACTACTTTCGGACCCAAATTGGTCCAAAGAAGAGTCCGAGGAAGAAGATTAAGCTTCCCCCAAATCCAACTCATCCATATAAATAGCTTCGTCCTTGTTGCTGCCCAAGTCAATAACAGCCCTAGTCTGGGCTTCAATCTGTGCAACTGGTTCAACCACGGCCAGAGAGGCCGCAGGCTCAGCAACAACAGGGGGCACAGGCTCAGTTGCAGCATCAGGGGCCACAACCAGCTTATATTCATCATTCAGCTCTACCTTCTCCCAATCAGTCTCGATCGAGCCATGGGATATACACGAGCTCTCCTCACAAGTTCTTGAGCGTTCAAAGCTTGATCGCGATCTCGGGGGTACCTGCACAACACCTCCGTAACAAAATTTCTTAGACGAATATGATCCCCTAAAAACAACATGTCCCCACTCACATACGCTCTCCTCTTGGCTTCCCACAATCGTGGTGGGACCCAATTTCCCCAGTCATTCCTCACAGAGAAGTTCCTAAAGGATTCTAGGGTAAGTTTCACCCACCCCTATGACTACCAGGCGGTAAATCCCACCGGATCTCCTATCTACATCAAAGGTGTCTGGGGTAATCCTATTACCTAGCTCTAAATGACGCTCAAGATGATAAGTCATGATGGTCAAGGAAAAGAGGGGAAGAATTACAAAAGCAGTTGACAAAAACACTTACGAAGGAGAAATTAACACAGAAGGAGCTTAAGGAAGTTGTGAAAGATTTCTCTCTATAAGGCGCAAACTGAAAGCTGAGAGTGATAAAAGATTGTAAAGGAAGAGGGATTTCCTATTTATAAGCCAGAGGTGGTTCAGGTTAACCTGTATTAATGAGCCACCCGACCAAATTCCTTTGAGCGATGAACCAGTGGAGATTAAATTTTAAATTAATGGTGGTTGTCATTTATGGCGCCCTTTGAAATTCGCGAAACGTCTCGTCCATACCTGACACGCGCTGACGGTTTGTCAGCTCATGTAGGCCACTCAAACCTTATCAGGAAGGCTTCCCCAACCTTCCACCGACTTCCACTAACTCTCCACATGTGCCCATCATGTGCCTCAAAACAAGGAGTCTATCCAAGAAGTGACAAAATTTTACAGCACTTGTGCCCGCGATATTGATCCAGTTCGCAGACCGAGCTTTATGTATGGCTTCTCGCCCTAACCATAAATGATCCAGCACTCGAAGCAAGGGGCACTGATGAGACCGGACCCTCTAGATCAGGCCCAATATCGCTCTGGTCCAAACCGAACTGAATGACGTGGCATTCCTAGACCGAGGCATCTACAGTCCGCGTTAACAGCGGTCTCATATCAGACTCCCAGTTCACACCAAGCTTGTATGACACGATTCCGTACGAGTTCTGACACCATCTGATAGTCCTGTCACTATCGTATTAAATGGATGCTCAAGCGCCCATCACGCGCGTTAAGGCGCCGCACCAACTGTCGCCTATCCTCCATATCCTCGTCCAATCAGAGACATCCTTTACATTACTCTTCCCTTTATTGTACTATCCTACCAGATGCTGACACGTGTCATAGGTCAATACAAATATCTCCAAGTACTGAGATTCCTCCAAGTGATACCTCTCTCCTACTATAAATACTCTCACGTGTCCTCTTGGGCAAGGTAAGTCACATTATCTAAACCTTATCACACAAATACACTAAGATATTCCAAGTCTTATTCTCGGTTATCATATCTCAGATATCTTACTCTCACACCCAAGGGCATGAGTTGGTATCAAGTTTATAAAAAAGCCAGTTATTCCATCCTCAGTTAAATCCCAAAATCTGTGGCATGTTCAGTAATAGTACCCGAACCGACACAAGTGCACTCATAGGTAATAACAACTTTTCAGTGAACAACAATATTCCAAAATAAGAAAGCAAGCTTTCCTGTAATGTAACAAGCAAAAAACTTATGAACCAAAAAGGCTAAAATGAGCATAATTTTGAAGTCAGTCCAAAAAATATACTCCCTCCGTCCCATTTGAAGCTTCACCTTTTGCCAAAATGGGTGTCCCGTTAAAAGCTTCACCTTTCCTAAAATGACAAAGAATCTTTACTATTCCACCCACTAATTCTCTCTCATACTTTACTTTTATACTCACAACACCAATCAACTTTACTATTCCCTCCACTTATTCTCTCTCATATTTTACTTTTATACTCGCAACACTTTCTCCACTAACCTTTTTTCTTAATTTGCGTGCCACCTTCAAAATGATGAAGGTTTAAATGGAACGGAGGGAGTATATTTTAAGATAAGTCAAGCAGTGCAAAACTACTTTCTTAGCGGACAATAATTAGTCTTTCCATTGTTGTCCACTACCTCATATTTTGAATTGCTGCGAAAATTTTGCTCCTTCGTAACGGTCGGATCGTGCTCTTAAAATTATAACGGGTTAAGAAGAAAGCCCTAGCTAAATGTGGAATGAATTGAATATTGAGGGTCCAACATGTGAAGTCATGAATATCGTAGAAGATAAAAGATAGTTGACCTTGTAAAATTAGAGGGTCCATGTAAAAACTTTGGAGATTGGGGGGATCACATTTTTGCCTATCTCAGACTAGCAGCCCTAACATGGGTAGAATAATAAACATTTACTAATATGAAAGAAATAACACATAGATTGATAATTCAGTTCACCAACACATGACTACATGTGGGGGTGATGCCAAATCAGGATATCACTATAATTAATATATGATGGTTATTACAACTTTGCAAATACAATCACTAAGATCTTAGCATGTCTACTCTCCATAAACAACGCACTCATATATATCTCATCTCCTCTATCAAGAACACACATCTCGCTCATGGCTAGGGTTGTAGAGTGCCTCTCATGGCATCTCCTAAGCCCCCTTGCCCTCTGTTTGACACTATTTGTGTGTCTCTTGTGTATCCTAGCTCTCTCTGTCAACCACACCAAATTATGGTCGAAATTATGTTTATATAGGTGTAGTAGAAGCTCTAAACTTGTCTTCCAATAATAATTCATTCTAAATAAGGAAACCAAATCTGGGCCAAAAATGGCTTAGCACGACCATGCTTTATATTGTGCACGATGGTGTCACTAAAATTCTCCAGTGGCACGACCGTGCTCATTAACTGGAATGACCGTGTCAGACCCCCTTTTGCCGGTTTGCTTCATTTTTCTCCTCCTTGAACATTCCTATATTGACTTGAATTTCTCAGTTGTTTAGACTCCTTTTTCTCCCCCGTCTCCATATTGGTTTAGACTCCATAACCCAACAATCTCTCACTTGGAGACTAGAACCAATAAACCATAGTAACTGTCCGTCAAACTCACACCTAGAGAATGATCCTCCCCATTGTATCTTGACACCAACGAGAACTAAGCTCCCACCCAAGATTTTGCTCAAGCACTAAGGGGAGTTGAAACCAAACGACGCTTCAACCTTTCCGTGTCGGATTCCTCTTGCCTCTCCTTAAATCAATACTCCTATGATTCTTTGCAAGTCTGCCTTCGCCTTCTCATCCAAACCCACTTTCCTCACAATGCCTCTTCATGAAACACAATCTCCCTTGTCTCTAGCATCGACTGCTCATAGTTTTTCTTTGATTTATGCTAGGTAATGTGACTTGTTCTCCTTGTTGCACAACTATAAGTAGTTATCCTCCCCCCTAACATGTCATTTATTGATGGCTCTCATTTTTCCACCAAAGGTCCTTCGAATTCCCCCATTGCTCCCTTCTGAAGACTTTTGATGTTATTGCAGGTAGTGTACAACACCCTCTCCTCTCTCCTAGAGCTTACTACCGATCGTTCCTCTGTCATTCTACAAGAAGTCCTCCTCTTCTTACGTGGTCAACCGGTCTATACCACTCTTTTTCGTGCTATTGCAAAACATTATTTTTTGTGTTCTGACTCGCATATCTCCTCTCCTTTTGACTATTAACTGATTTGTTATTTCAGAATCGCCTTCAAAATATGAATCTAACACCCATGAAATATCTGACTGCTCTTCTCCTAAGATTAATGTAGCTGCGATCTCCATCTCCTATTCTTTAATATCTTCCAATTCATTGCCCAAATTCGCACCAAGAAATTTTTTCTCTTTGCGATCTTTCTCCAACCCGAGTTGATTGCTCACAATCCCTCGAAAACCCTGAGTCTGTGTCATGATCTTGACTGAATTTCTGCAACCTACTTACCATAAATTCCTGCAATTTGAATATGCTTCCGCATGCATCTATGCATCTAAATCTTTCGGATCTATGTACTTGAATCTTAATTTTCTGCAACCTCTGTTACAATCAAATCTAGGCATCTCTCGAATCTCCCACTGGATCTATGATACCAGTTGTTGGAGATTTGTGAAGATCACATATTTGTCTATACCTTAGTAGCAGACCTAACATGGAGAGAATAATTAATATGTAGTAATATGAAAGACATAATACATAGATTTGGTAACCCAGTTCACAAACACATGGATACATCTGAGGGAGATGTCAAGCCAAGATATCACTATAACCAATATATGATGGTTATTACAACTTTGCACATGCAATCACTAATATCTAAGCATAACTATTATCCATGAACAATACACCCATATATATCTCATCTCCTCTATCAAGAACACACATCTCGATTATGGCTAGGGTTGTATGCATGCCCATCATGGCATCTCCTAGGCCCCGTTGCCCTCTCATTGACACTATTTGTGGCTCTCTCTTGTGTATCGTAACTCTCTCCGTCAAGCACGACAAATTATGGTCGAATTTATATTTATATACGTGTAGGAGAAGCCCTAAACCTTGTCCTCCAAGAAAGAATCCGTTCTGAATAAGGAAATCAAACCTGGGCTGGAAACAGCTTAGCACGACCGTGCTTTATATTGTGCACGACTATGTTAGTAAAATCCTCCAATGGCACGACCGTGCTCATGCCCCTTTTGCCGATTTGCTTCCATTTTCTCCTCCTTAAACATTTCTATATTGACTCGAACTTCTCTGTTGCTTAGACTCGTTCTTCTCCTCCATCTCCATGTTGGTTTAGACTCCGTAACCCTGCCCATCTGTAAGTACCCAAATCTGGCTCATGCCTTCCGGTTAATTTTCCCGGTAATTCCGGCAATTTTTCCGGTAATTCCCCGGATTTTCCTAAAGTTCCGGAACAATTCCGGAACTGTTTCAAGCCTTTTAAGGGCTGAAGGGAATGCTTGGTGATTAAGAAACACGTTTTTCTTAATCCCAAAACCCTTCTAGAAGGCTGCCACCTTGCACATTTCTAGAAGAGTCCAGAACTGGCTACTTATGTCGTGCGACATAACCAGCCAGAAAGACCTTCTAGAAACCTGCCACCTTGCATGTTTCTAGAAGAATCCAGAACTGGCCACTTATGTCGTGCGACATAACCAGCCAGGAAGAGTTCTAGAACCATGCCACCTTGCATGTTTCTAGAAGGAAAACGGTTATGGCTTATTATGTCGTGCGACATAGCAAGCCCATGCAGGCAGCCTATAAATAGAGGCCTTCACCTCTCATTTTAAACACACCTCCTCCACCCCTCAGTCCCCCTCTATAGGAAACACGCCCAGAAGCCTCCTCCTTCCTCACATACCCTCCAAATCACCCCAATCCTCCTAAATCAATTCTACACACACTTTCCACACACACACTTCTCACATACATCAAGAAATCAAGGAGTTCCCAAGGATCCAAGGCCGACACCAACTCCTAAGAGGACGCTAGAAGGCTCCTATATCTAACTTGATATAGGAGTTGTGGATCGTCGAGGGTAACGAGTTTCTACCCCTTTTCCACTCTCTATTTTCATTCAAATGTGAAATCTCCATGCTAAATGCCTTCATAATGTAGTATTCGATTAAAGTTGCATACTTTATGTCATATTACCCATATCCACATTTCATTTCATTACATTTCATATAAAATCCCCGTTTTGGCTTGGTTTTGCATGAACACTCAAGATGAGTGTGGATCCCTCATATCCATACCCTCTTGAAGTGTTCATTAGTGATAAACATGCTCCCTGGGATCTATTGGTGAAGTAACTTGGCTATTTTAAGGCCTTGTTACCTCTGTAGATCTCATTTGCTGAAGCTCTGCAAAATGGCTAGTTATGTCACGCGACATAGGCAGCCTATGTCACGCGACATAAGTAGCCGGCTGCGAAGCTTCACGCTTTCAAGCCGCAATCGATGTTAACCCCCATAATGCTATAATCGATGTCTATCTCGCATTTTAGGTAACATCTATGTACATAATGTGTCATCTTTTATTAAAATACCATTTTCATACATAAAGATGCATCCTTTGCACTTAAATCTCATTTTCATGCATAAAAATCATCCTTTTTACATTTTAAATCCCTTTTTACATTAAAGATGTACTCTTTGCACCCAAAAACCCATTTTCATACTCAAAATGCATACTTCGCATTAAAAAAACCATTCTTTGCCATTTTCATGCATCATTTGTGCATTAAATGCTATTTTCCAACGCAAAAATGCATTCTTTGCATAAGAATCTTTTCTTTGTATAAAAAGCATCCCTTGCAACCAAAAGACATGCTTTACATACAAAAATGTCATCTTTTCATTAAAGAGTCATTTTTTCATCATGCATTCCTCCTTTCCCCAACCTTGGAACGGACCGGTGTAAAAGTTCTCATCTTTGCATCGTTCCTTCCATTAAAGGTTCGTGACTTCTTTAGGACAAGGATAACCTTGAACCCTAAATCTCCGATTATCGCTTAAGAATGACTATGAAGCCTCTCAACGAGCTCGGCGTCTTAAAGCGTAGGATTGATGGGCTAAGGACATTCCTTCCTAAAGAACCTCATCTTTGACCCAAAAGAGAGTCATTCTCTCGATCACGCAAGTCCCGAGGGTCCCGAGGTTTAAATGCGTTGATCATAAGTCATAAGATGAGGACGGGATCATAATCCCTAATACATAAATTCCAAGGAATCCCGAGCGACAACCAACAAATGGTTTGTACGTCCGGAAGATAACTTGGGACATTTCCCCCCCTTTTTATTTTCAAACACATGCACACAAAGAAAGCACGCAAGCAAACATGATTAATGAAATCTAGGGAGACTTGCTCCGGCAAGCCACTTTGGGTGAGCATGAAACGTTCTTCCCAAGGGGTAACTTAACCTCCGAACCCATAAAACCTTTTTTTCAAAGTTTTGAGGTAATCAAAATGGCGTGGCGACTCCGTTTTTCAAATAACTCGGATGTCTTCAAACCCGCGTGAATTCCAATAAACAAAAATTTTGGGCACACATTCACAGTTTGGCGACTCCGCTGGGGATCATCCCAAAGGAGAAAAGCTTTATTTTCAAAACAAAAATCGATACTTGGTATATAGGTGGAAACCACTTAACCTTCCTGTACACTCCCTGACGTGGGAGTTGGGATGACCGGTGGTTTAACAATCCACGTACCAGTATCCCTTTTCGAAAAAAAAATTTTTTGAAAAAAATAAAAGAAAGCTTTTCCCTTTGAGTGGGTTAGACTCCCATCGCCGATTTCATTAATCATGTTTGCTTTCTTTACCATGCATTGCATCATTTGCATCTTGGAATCTGTGCATACTTTGAACGGGAAACAACCCGAAAAATAGCAAAAGGAGTGGAACCTGGAAAATTGATCCATGCAGTCGTACGGCTAATCCTCATTGGATTCGACCATACGACCTCGTGGCAATTCCACCAGGAAAAATCATGGTTAATACGGCGGTCTAGCGGCTTGGGGCTATTCGGCTCCATGACGGCCAGGGCTCCCGAGAAAATTTACGTGCTTACGTCTTTGCATTTTCCGTCCCGAAAATCATTCCTTTAAAACACATTTATGAAAATCTCTGTTTTAACTCAAAAAGGAACATTTTTAGGAGACCGCACACTACGCGCACCTGATATATCCTGTACACTTTGCACGCACGTCCTTCAAACCCGAGGGTGGTTCCAGTGCAGATCACGGACAGCCTTACGATGCTCCCGGGCGCGCACGGAATCATCCCAACCTCCCCATGGCAGCCAGTGTCGACCAATGCACGGTCCGTGTCACACGTTTCAAAAAACCGTGACTTTTTGGTTGGTTTTTGGTCTAGTCCGTGTCATATAGCCTAGTTGCATACCCTCGTAAAGGTCAAGCCTTAGTTCATAACGGAAGAAGAACTTTGCCAAAATTCCGACAAGGAAAAATTGGCGAGATCTCAACTCCGACATTGACTATTGACCTTGACCCGCACGGAATGCGTAAGAGTCAAGACCGAGTCTTTGCCAAAATCAAAAGATCTTTCGCTCAAGAGAAGCTCGCGAAATTCCGACAAGGAAAAATTGGCAAGATCTTGACCGGCATTGACTTCGATTCGACTCACGCTGCGTATGCAACGAAGTTCAATGTGACCTTTGTGTCATCCGGCTTTTGCCGCCCGACCCAATGCCTATTATTTTCTCGGACATTACCGAAAGTCAAAACGTCATTTCGCTCAAGCGAGACTCTGTCAAAAATCCGTCAAGGCGAGAGAGACGAGACTTTCCGTGTGCCTTGACTATAATCCGCATCGCTCGTGCGTTGAAAGGTCCTATGCCCCGCTAGACCCGATAGGAGCGTTCTTTACTCTCGGTCGGTGGGATCCACGTGCCCTATAGGACCCTCGCCGGGGCTGTCCCACCCCGGGAGGTCGAAATACGGGTGGAATACGAGGGGCTTATAGACGTAGTGACGGAACCCACGATCCGGGATCTAGAGTAGTTGCGAAAAGAAGGGCAAACCCCTTTTCCAACCAAATAGAAATTAATAAAAGACATTGTTTTAAGTAAACTTGAACAATTAGTGTAATCATAATTGCATGGTCCTATCTCGAAATCCCTAATCGAGACCTACCCGGTCCGATTTCCGATTTTCTTTTCCGACCTTTCATGGTCAAACCCTAATCGAGACCTCCTCGGTCCGATCTCCGATTTCCCGTCCCGACCTTTCATGGTCAAATCCCTGTCGAGACCTACCCGGTCCGATTTCCGATTTTCTTTTCCGACCTTTCATGGTCAAACCCTAATCGAGACCTCCTCGGTTCGATCTCCGATTTCCGTCTCGACCTTTCATGGTCAAATCCTTAATCGTGACCCCTCGGTCCGATCTCCATTTTCAATCTTGACCTTTCAAGGTCTCATCTTTTCCGATCAATTAGTATTAGGAGAAAATGTGTTTCGAGCAAAAGTTAAAGCGATAAGTGCATGTTACTTGAGCCTTCGGCTAAACACTTACCTCTAAGCCTAAGCACTTACCTTCGAGCCTAAACCTTACCTATTCCCGAGTCTAAACCTTGCCTATCCCTTTCCCGCAGTGAGAAAGAAGTGGACGAGAATCTTGGGTCGGCGGCTTTTCGTAAAACCTTAGGTTCGGACGGTTCATCGGAGAGTCGAGAATGGCGAGATTTGACGAGAAAACGGTGAGGGCGCGAGGAAATCGGATGATTAGGAAGGAAGAGTTAGTCTGGCTTTGGAAAATGCCCAGAAGATTCATGAAGAAGCAGTGTCATTGCTTATCGGTGCTCTTCGCCGCAATGGAGTCCAAGTAACAATTGAGTCCAATGGTTCTCTGGTAGTGGTCGAAGATGAGACTCCGAGTAGCCATCTCGGTTCCCCGACCTATAACCAATACCTTCCTCCATCCACATATGATCCCTTGCCAAGGACCATTTCTCCTCGAGTCCTTTCCAACATCCCGGCTCATCGAGGACCCCATCGCCCTCGGCTCCTCGAACGGATTGGACTTCACCCCACCTATCCCTCGGTTTCGCCAATGCACTGCGCCATGCTCCGGCTTCACATAATCGCTTTGAGATATGCGGCTATGTTACGAAACCCCTATACCCGCCCCTTTGAATGCGATCATGAGTTGCCAAAGGATGATCCAAGTTTTTCATTGCCACCTACTGGACTTAATGAATTCAGCCGTCGGTTTGCTACTACGAGTCACATGTTGCCGATTCCGGTAGCCCAAGAGTCCCAGTTGACCCCACGTGGCAATATTGATGGAGCAAGTGAAACGGATGCAAGAGAAGCTTGACCTCATGATGAGTATCAATACTCCCTTGACCCAAGATGTCGGACCAGGCAAGGAAATGACTCCACCGAGCATAACCCAATACCAAGGCAACCGTACTGGCTCGACACCGAGTCCCTCACAAAGGAAAGAACGTCAGCTTCCTTGACCAAATCCAACAGTGGAACCAATTGGACAAAGTGAAGATCAAAGTCTTGAGAACAACAATGTCTCCCGAAAACCCCGCTCCCTTCATTTTGACAATGCGAGATGCCTTTAAGCAAGATCTTTGGAAAAAGCGATGAAAGAAAAGGCGATAAAGCCATTGGAAAATTGGAAGCCCGGGAAACACAATGCTCGAGTTGGATGAGTCTAAGCATTGTCTTTTCCATCAATACCACTGGACACGACAACGATGATTGCACCTATTTGAGGTATGAGATCCAGAAGTTGATAGAAGATGGGAAGCTTGAGAACCTCCATGGGCCAAAGACGGAAAGTTATGACAAGAGGTCAATTCAAGAAGTGCAAGGTCGAAACGTCGGCTGATGATTTTGGGATGCCCATGAGCAAAGTTTTCAACGATTTGGTGAAACGAAGCCTTCTCACACCTCTCGAGAATCATAAGCCAAGAAACCCAGTAGAGTTGACGGGGCGAGTTAAGAGTACCACAAGCATTATGGTCATGTGACGAGACAAGTGTGTGGATACTGAAGAAAGAAATTCGGTGGGCGATCTACGAAGGAAAGCTCAAACTCCACTGGCGGTCCAACCCGTGAAGAGTAGCTAGACTAGGGTCTACTTATCCTTAAGTAAGATTAAAAAAAAAAAAGAGGAAAATAGTCTCTCAGTCAACCTTCGTAGGTCCTAGTATTTTTTTTTTTTTTTTCCTTTCAATTAAGTCCTCTACGGGCATTGTATTGAATCTTCAATTTTCTATGAAAGAGTCTTCTTCTTTTCTTGCTAGACTTAAGACATTATTTGCACACCTACATTACATTTAATGAAATGGTTTTATCTTATATGATCACTTGCATTGCTCAACGAACAATCTCTCGAAATAATTAACGTTCTGATTAATCGGTGTGAGAAAGTCAACTAATGCCATCAAGCCAAACACTATCCTTACCCCACAAAAGGCCTTCATCAAAGCCATACATTTTCCCAACCATGTCCTCACCATCACCTTGACCAAGTCAACGACGGCGACATCAAGGAACGACAAAAAGGCCACTCGGCTTCGAAAGATTGACCCGTGTCGACAACAACCTAGGGGCTTGGCTTAGACTTCAAGGGTATCAAGAATATTCAAGCGGGGGCTCGCCTTAGTCCTCGTATGTGCTTCAAAAAAAAAAAAAAAAAAAAAAAAAAAAAAAAAAAAAAAAAAAAAAATGTAGTGCAAAAAGAGTAATACCCGGCTAAATTTGAATATCCCAAAAATAGGGCGAGTCTAGGCAAAAAACGGGGTTGCATATATATATAAAAAAAAAAAAAAAAAAAGAAAGGAAAAATCTTAGTGCAAAAGAGTAATACCCGGCTAGATGAAAATCCCAAAGGCGATCTAGGCAAAAAATAGGGTTGCACATAAAAATAAAAGAAAAATGAGGCCAAGGACCCGGCGTTACCAATCAAAAGCTTGATGGACGAGGCAAGATCAAAGCTCAAAAAAATGAAAGTTGTCGACCTTGAAATGGGGCTGGTCGAAGCAAAAGCGAGAAGCATTTCATAAGCCTTTAGGCATATGCAAGTCCTTTCTCCCCAATGAAAGACGAGAATCGAAAGCTATTGAAGCGGCCATCCAAGAATGACTTGGTCAAGGAATCATCCCGATGCCCATGCCTCATCATCCGGTCTTCTCATCCTAGCCTTTTCACTAAAGGAACCACAAATCCCATTTCCCAAGCGGTCAGGCCAAGGCCGAACTACGGCGACACGAGCTCCTCATGATGAGGGGAACGTAGGCAACCAAAGGCCCATATGGTCCTGGCCATAAACATATCCAAATTCCTGAAAACCCGGTCTCATCAAATGACCTTTTCCATAAGCATACCCAAATTACCGAAAACCCGGTCTCATCAAATGACTTCTCCCATGGACACAGTCAAATCCCAGAAAACCCGGTCTCATCAATGACCTCCCTGTACACAAACCTTTCTTTCACACCCAGCTAACCTTGATCCGCGACATTGGTTGACTTTCTCCTCATGATTAATAAGAATGTTTGTTCATATCGAAATTAGCGGTTGAATAACCCGAACATCAATAAAGGGTTTTAAGCAATCTTGTGATCATTGTAAATAAAGCAAGTTTTCAGATGTCTTGACAAGTCTTCTTTTTCTACATTTTAGGAAAGATAGAGCTAAACACTAATTTTCTATCAGCAGGGGCTTCCATACACTTTTACCAACCTTTCTACGCTTATGCTCTCTCAAAAGAGTCAAACCTAAAAGCGAGTTTTTGTGCCTACATCGAATAAGGCCATCAAAATAATACAAAATCGGGATTATTCCCACCTTTTGAAAAATATGCCCCTGCATGTACATATCTTCCTAAAATTCTTCTCTTTGTCTGCGTCTCCTTAAGGTTGACTGGTTGACTAAAAAAAAATAGAAATAAAAAAAAAGAAAAAGGATAGGTTTTCCCTCTTCTGCTACAATTCGCATTAGGACTGCCTCGAAACTCTTCCAGTCTGGGGCTTTGCCAAATCATTCCTTTAAACTGGGGCTTCTTTAGCCATTTTCGGGGTTCGCATCGGGTTCTTCACTAGGTCCCTAGATGGATTCAGTCTTGGTCAGATCAATTTCAGAATCACGTTCGCAATACCAATCAGATTGGGATTTTTATTAGGCCACTGTGATCTGGCTTCGCCAAGTCACTTCGCTTGCTCAGCTCATTCAACCAAGGTTTTGCCAATGAAAGAATCTTTCCTTACTTCAACAAGATATGGGGCTTTTGCAGAGAGTATTTCCTTAGACCGGGGCTTCGATAAGTTGCATCCATCCCTAGAAGAGAGGATTGGTCACTTCGACATCTGTTAGCATCAACTTCAAATGCTAGAGTGTGAGAAAAGAATAGTCACAGAGACCCGAGGTTCAAACCCAGAGGGAATTCTCGTCCACGTTGACAACAAGAACAGCGCTCGATCCGCACCCAAGGGATACAACCCCACCTGTTTGAAACCCGTCTCAAACAATTCCCAAATACATTCCATATGTACATCCGGACTCCAGTCCCTACCATGTTTCCGAGAAAAAAATCACCCCTAGGCTCAAGTAACGTGCAATTGCTAATGATAACATTTTCTCCCAAAAAGTGCCTTCGAGATAACTCTAGGCGACAGTTTCCTAATTGTCAAAACGTCGAAAATCCTAGACATCATTCCTAACTGTCTAGGTAAAGTTTGAACTACGATCAAGGCTTGATTCCTCCGGGATACGTAGGTAGCCTTTCATAAAGGTCCAGCCATCCGACCACTTTGGTCACCCTTTTAGTCCTCCATTCTCCAATGGTGCGTAAGCTCTTCATGAGAGTCCAATTTTCTGACCATTTTGGTCACCTCTTTTGATTTGGCACTTTCTGTGAAGGATTGGTTGCTTGACCTCCTAGGACGCCCGTTTTCGTAGGGAAAGGACCAAATGTGTCTTTGCCATTGACCCAAGGAGACCAGTAGGTGACCTCTTTGGTCATCTAATTCCTAACCGGTGTCTGCAGCTTTCATTCCGGTTCCAGCGGTGAAAAGCTCAGGCCGGCTTATTAAGTCGCGCGACATAACTAGCCGTGTCGTGCGACATAACTAGCCAACATCCAAACAGACATCGCAACATGTCGCTTTCCCCGTGGCAATCCCAGACATGTCAAAAGCTGCAAATTCCATCCATCCACTTCTCAAATGCATAAGGAAGGGTTCATTTACCCCGTATACACCCATGCATTCATATTCAAGCCAAAAATCCATTCAAATCATTCATATTCAAGCCAAATGCCATACCATTGTCATTTCATAAGTGCGTGCAACAAAAGGCTAACGATGTACGTACAAAATGAAATAGGTCAAGTCAAAAAGATGTGCATAGCAAAAATAAATGACATGTGTTTTCCCCGAAGGGAGTACAATAATCAAAAGCCACAAATGTCTAAAGGGGGAAGGGGGCTACTCTGAATCCTCTCCATCATCTCCATCACCCTCTCTCCTAAGTACAAGGCGTCTCCGGACAAGCCCACCAGTAGCTTGCGACACTCTGTGAAGTGCGCAGCGTGATCTAAATCCAAAGCGCCATAACGACCAGTCCAGGGGAACAAGCTCATCCTCTCGTGGAACCCCTCTCGTGCACGTCAACGTATCATGATAAGAAGCGGTAATCCTGCACCTCGAGCCTCCGGCGTCTCGGTTCTCTGGCATCCTTCGTCCACCGACGAAGAGCGTGAAAAGTGGTGGCAGGAAACTCATCCTTGATCCGCCACTCATAACACTAAAATACTCGTATGCCCAAGCCTGAAAAGGAGAAGAAGAAGTCAAAACGGGGAAAACAAGGGATATAATGAAATGCGCTAAGGAAAAGAGATCAAGGTAAGAGAATACCTCAAAAGCCAGATGAAAGCAGGTGAAGTACTTCGCCTTCCCTCGGCTGACGTCATCTAGGGCCAAATACATCTCAGCCAAGCCGGCCTCGCCCCAAGACAGATTCCCGACGGTATCCCATGCCCTCGGCAGCTCCAACAAAGAAATCAAGGCAGAGAGGCGCCGTAATGAACATGTCTAAAGCCCACCCATAAGAAAGCTCTAGCCAATCTCTGGCTCTCGGTAGGCTCTCAACAGATCATCTACCAAGGTGTAGTCCCCGCTCCGCCCTCAATCGGGCCATGTAGCACCCCCAACTCATATCCATTCCCCTTCTTGATCCTGGGAACGAAACCAAGTAAGCCCATAAAATCATCATCGCAATAGGTCAGGCTCAACTCCCGTACATGTGCTCCTCTATGTAGAGCGGCTCATCCGTAAAGGGCAGCGTCCGTGATGACCGCAAAGTCCAATGCGGAGTGACTATCGTTTCACCCCAAGAGAAGTGAAATGAGTGAGTGGTCTCCCACCGTAACTCTCTGAATGCCCTCACTAGATCCACACTCCTCTCGAGTGCCCCGACGGCCTTCGCCATCTCAAAAATTGCCCTAGCCCGCGCGTAAATCGTGCCCTTAGGCGAGTCCACCCGCTCTCGGCTACCCGGCAAGCTATCCCATAGCCTCGCCAATCACCTCGGGAGCCACGGTGCGCAATCCCCGCAAGAAAGCATGGCACAAATATTAATATTTCGTGCTATTTCTTGAAAATCATCTCAAGCAAAAGTAGGACAAAATGGATCAATATATGGCATGCATTTACGCATTGCATTTCCTAGATTCATTCATGTTCACAGCCAATCCATATGAAGTTCAAATGCGCCCGAAGAAAAACTCGGTTCAAATCAATTTCGCACAAATTGAAAATTTTTCAAGAAACCACTAGGTTTCTTACCTCTTCCTTCTTCGTGACATCCGAAGTATGCTCATCGAGCCGTGGGTAAATCTCCCCTTGGTGCTTCCGTAGAAACGGCCGCGATTCCTTTGCACCCCTTTCTCCGAGCAAAGCCTAGATTGGCGTGTTGAGAACCCCTCTTGGTCGGATAGAGCCTAGGAGGCATTCTTCAATGGAATCGGACTAAGAAGTGTTTGATTTCACTCAATATCCCTCGAGTCTCCCTCTCTCGATGTCGCTCTCTCTTTTCTCACTGTCGCCTCCCTCTCAATTTCAAGTTCAATTGATTTTCAAATGGCGACTGTGCGTATTTTAATGAATCTGTCAAATGGGCCTCTTATGTCGCGCGACATAATAGGCCTCTATGGCTTGTTTTTACAATTTTGCCCTTGAAGGCTTCATTTTACAATTTTGTCCCCTGTAGGACTGTTTTACCCTTTGTGCCCCTGGCATTTTCAAACATTTTCAATTAAATTTTCCCTCCAGTGCCTCCCGAGGCTTATTTTACAAATTTACTCCCTCGTGGCTCATTTTATTTGCCTTTGGCATTTTTAATTCACTTCTTTTACAAAAATTATCAGGATACGTCCTACTTTCTTTACAAAAAAATCATTGAGTCCTTCTTACTTCTTTATTTCAATTTGTGCAACCACTATCCGCGAATAGTGACGAATGCCCAAGTTATTTCGACTTGTGCTACCACTATCCGCGAATAGTGACGAATGCCCAAGTTATTTCAATTTGTGCAACCACTATCCGCGAATAGTGACGAATGCCCAAATTATTTCAACTTGTGATACCACTATCCGCGAATAGTGACGTACGCTCAAGTTTCCCAACTTAAGTTACCTCTATCTCCGTCATAAAGAGATAGCGCCGTAAGCTTTAGCTTCTGTTAAAAGGAAATAATTTTTAGGTGACAAACTTCCAAAAATTGTCAAATTAGGTGACGGCCTCCAAGAATTGTCAAAATTAGGTGACAAATTAATTGTCAAATTAGGTGGCCTCCGCAATTGTCAAATTAGGTGACAATCCGGTAATTGTCAAATTAGGTGACAGCCTCCAGTAATTGTCAAATTAGGTGACAGCCTCCAGTAATTGTCAAATTAGGTGACAGCCTCCAGTAATTGTCAAATTAGGTGACAGCCTCCAGTAATTGTCAAATTAGGTGACATCCTCCAGTAATTGTCAATCAGGTGACATCCTCCATTAATTGTCAAAATCTCAAGGATCCTAGACATCGTTCCTAACTATCTAGTGATCCTCGAACTACGACCTGGCTTGATTCCTCCGGGATACGTAGGTAGCCTTTTATAAAAGGTCCAGCCACTCGACCACCTTGGTCACCCAATCCATCTCGGCATTCGCCAGATTGGATCCTTTTCTATCGACAACCCCACTCGCCCTGCAAGTGACGTTGCCGAGGGGCTTCTGTAAGTACCCAAATCTGGCTCATGCCTTCCGGTTAATTTTCCCGGTAATTCCGGCAATTTTTCCGGTAATTCCCCGGATTTTCCTAAAGTTCCGGAACAATTCCGGAACTGTTTCAAGCCTTTTAAGGGCTGAAGGGAATGCTTGGTGATTAAGAAACACGTTTTTCTTAATCCCAAAACCCTTCTAGAAGGCTGCCACCTTGCACATTTCTAGAAGAGTCCAGAACTGGCTACTTATGTCGTGCGACATAACCAGCCAGAAAGACCTTCTAGAAACCTGCCACCTTGCATGTTTCTAGAAGAATCCAGAACTGGCCACTTATGTCGTGCGACATAACCAGCCAGGAAGAGTTCTAGAACCATGCCACCTTGCATGTTTCTAGAAGGAAAACGGTTATGGCTTATTATGTCGTGCGACATAGCAAGCCCATGCAGTACCTATAAATAGAGGCCTTCACCTCTCATTTTAAACACACCTCCTCCACCCTCGGTCCTCCTCTATAGGAAACACGCCCAGAAGCCTCCTCCTTCCTCACATACCCTCCAAATCACCCCAATCCTCCTAAATCAATTCTACACACACTTTCCACACACACACTTCTCACATACATCAAGAAATCAAGGAGTTCCCAAGGATCCAAGGCCGGACACCAACTCCGAAGAGGACGCTAGAAGGCTCCTATATCTAACTTGATATAGGAGTTGTGGATCTTCGAGGGTAACGAGTTTCTACCCCTTTTCCACTCTCTATTTTCATTCAAATGTGAAATCTCCATACTAAATGCCTTCATAATGTAGTATTCGATTAAAGTTGCATACTTTATGTCATATTACCCATATCCACATTTCATTTCATTACATTTCATATAAAATCCCCGTTTTGGCTTGGTTTTGCATGAACACTCAAGATGAGTGTGGATCCCTCATATCCATACCCTCTTGAAGTGTTCATTAGTGATAAACATGCTCCCCGGGATCTATTGGTGAAGTAACTTGGCTATTTTAAGGCCTTGTTACCTCTGTAGATCTCATTGTCTTGAAGCTTCTGAAAATGGCTAGTTATGTCACGCGACATAGGCAGCCTCTATGTCACGCGACATAAGTAGCCGGTTGCGTAAGCTTCACAGCTTTCAAGCTGCAATCGATGTTAACCCCCATAATGCTATAATCGATGTCTATCTCGCATTTTAGGTAACATCTATGTACATAATGTGTCATCTTTTTATTAAAATACCATTTTCATACATAAAGATGCATCCTTTGCACTTAAATCTCATTTTCATGCATAAAAATCATCCTTTTTACATTTTAAATCCCTTTTTACATTAAAGATGTACTCTTTGCACCCAAAAACCCATTTTCATACTCAAAATGCATACTTCGCATTAAAAAACCATTCTTTGCCATTTTCATGCATCATTTGTGCATTAAATGCTATTTTCCAACGCAAAAATGCATTCTTTGCATAAGAATCTTTTCTTTGTATAAAAAGCATCCCTTGCAACCAAAAGACATGCTTTACATACAAAAATGTCATCTTTTCATTAAAGAGTCATTTTTTCATCATGCATTCCTCCTTTCCCCAACCTTGGAACGGACCGGTGTAAAAGTTCTCATCTTTGCATCGTTCCTTCCATTAAAGGTTCGTGACTTCTTTAGGACAAGGATAACCTTGAACCCTAAATCTCCGATTATCGCTTAAGAATGACTATGAAGCCTCTCAACGAGCTCGACCGTCTTAAAGCGTAGGATTGATGGGCTAAGGACATTCCTTCCTAAAGAACCTCATCTTTGACCCAAAAGAGAGTCATTCTCTCGATCACGCAAGTCCCGAGGGTCCCGAGGTTTAAATGCGTTGATCATAAGTCATAAGATGAGGACGGGATCATAATCCCTAATACATAAATTCCAAGGAATCCCGAGCGACAACCAACAAATGGTTTGTACGTCCGGAAGATAACTTGGGACATTTCCCCCCCTTTTTATTTTCAAACACATGCACACAAAGAAAGCACGCAAGCAAACATGATTAATGAAATCTAGGGAGACTTGTTCCGGCAAGGCACCTTGGGTGAACGCCAAACGTTCTTCCCAAGGGGTAACTTAACCTCCGAACCCATAAAACCTTTTTTTCAAAGTTTTGAGGTAATCAAAATGGCGTGGCGACTCCGTTTTTCAAATAACTCGGATGTCTTCAAACCCGCGTGAATTCCAATAAACAAAAATTTTGGGCACACATTCACACCATCATAAACAATGAAGCATTCAACCTACCATAAATCAGTGACTATAATTTCATCTTAGAATTAGAATTGGGTTAGAAGTTCAAGTACATATTATATTAAAGGTTCCAACTTAACTAATTAATTTTAACGTGAAACCTATCTCAAGCATTTTACCATTAGTTTAGCTCAAGCTCATGCCTATACTTGGGATCTAAATGGAGTTGGCCATTTTGGACTGAAGCCCGTGGGAGGCCCGTGGAGCCCGTTGCACGTGTAGCACACTTGATAAACAGAACGGGCCTGGACTGGGTTATAAGTGACGGACCGGGCTTTGGCCCGCAGATCAGAAGATTCGTTGGGTCCGTGGCCCGTTTGACCCGTTTAATCATTTTTTTTTGTAAATGTCTAAAATGTCCTCAAATATATCCTTTAATAAATCCGTTTGAGGGGTATTTTCGTTAAATTTATTTATAACGACTCCTTTATCAGATTTTAATTTTTTGGGACATAATCTCCCCTACCAACAGCCATATTTAGGAATAAATTCGGTACAAAATGAATTTAAAATTACTATAAATAGAAGAGAAAGTCTTACAATTTTTCTCACAAAAAAAATTCAACCCATCATAGAATTTTTTCATACCCAAACCATCAAATTATTTTCAATACGAATGTTTGTGATTAAACCATGTCATTTGAAGATTTAAAGACTTTTTGTTTTAATACTATGTAATTTTAAATTGTATCATTTGAAAACAATGAAAGTAATCCCAAAAAAATATGAAATAAATATTCATAGAGTTTCTACTATTAAATTGATTGCATTATTATCTCATTTAATTTATTTTTTAAAGAAGAAATATATACTATTTATCAACAAATAAAAATTATTTAAACTAAATTATTTTCTAAAAGGTATAATTTATACCCTTTAAAAATCAATTTAGTTTAAATAATTTTTATTTTTTTGATACCGTATAAATTATTGTTTTGTTATATCTATAAAATAACTAATTAAATTATTTATAAGTGATTTTATATATTTTTAAATAGCTTATTAAATATTAAATTATTTTTTATTTTTTCCAAGTTTTTTATGATTTTTTATGATTTAAGAAAATAAAAAAAAAAACTGAAAACTCATTTAATCTCGTGGATCTTTAGATCCGGGATAAACGGGCGGGCTTAAATGGGCAATTTGGAACGGGCTAGGCCAGATTTGGCCCGTTTGGTAAGACGGACTAACGGGCTAATACCCGTTTCTCCCGCGACTTTGTGGCAAACGGGTCGGGTCGCCCATTTGGCCATCTCCAGATCATCATTTGAACCATTAGCCCTTACCTTAGACCACTCCCAGCGGTGACCCTCAAGGGAGGGTCACCATAACAGACAAAATCATAAAAAAAAAAAAAGTAGAAAGTCATCTTTTTTCACAACCTGGGCAATTGGCCGACCTATCGGTTGGGTCAATGTTATTTCCTTTTTTTGCCACATGTCACCCAATAATTGGGTGGCATGTATTTATATAAATATATATTTAAAATTAATATATTTTATATAATTATATAAAATAATAAAATAAAAAATATATCAAAATTCATAAATTTTTTTATCTATAAATAGAACCTAATTTTTTTACAAACAACCTACAACTCTCTTTTTCTCTACATATTCTCCATCACACTTCTATTTCTTCATTTTAAGTGATGGATCCAAATCTCCCCAACTATTATCAGGGTTTCGAAAATTTTCCAAGCTTTGGATCTTACTTCCACACACAAAATTTTCCAAACTCAGAAGGTGAACAAAATTCTCAATATTATCAAAATTCTCAATTTTCTCCAAACCTCACTCAAAATCCTACCTCTGAAGAACTTTCCACCAGAGAAAATGTCTCTCGCAATTTATTTGAGAATGTTCAACACCCAAAACAAAATCAGAAAGGAGCAAAGAATATAAGTTGGTCTGTGAAAGAAGATGTAGCTCTTATGTCAGCTTATATCATTGTTAGCGAAGATAGTGTATGCGAAAAAAACCAAAAAAAGGTTGCAATGTGGTCACATGTGCACAAATTGTATCACGAAACTCAAGCAGAAAATTCAGACGAGCTCAACCCAAGAAATATCGAATCACTAAAAGGTCGTTTTAAACGACTTAATGAAACTGTAGGCAAATGGGTTGCTGCTCTGGAAGAAGCAAATCGTAGGAAAAGAAGTGGAATGAGCCAGAAAGATATTGAAATGGAAGCTCATACAATTTATGAAGCGGGCGGCGAAAAATTTCAAGACTTGATTGTTTACAATGATGTTATGAGTAAACATCCAAGGTGGGCTGTAACGTCTCATTGTGATGCAAGACGGTCTCATATTGAAGATGATGTGAACGATGATCAAGAAAGTGGTGGCAGCACGAAAAGATCAAGGACTTCTGAAGATGATGTGAACGATGATCAAGAAACTCCAACTCCTGAAGGTTCAACTATTTCTCGTCCAACTGGTAAAGATAAGTCAAAAAAGAAAGCAAAAGGTAAGGCAACACAATCTGAATCTGAATCTGAAGTGGCTGCAGAACTTCGTGCATTGAGACTCACCAAATCCAATGAATATTCATTAATTGCTGAGAAACTCGATTTGGAGTGCCAAAAGCTACAAATGAATTCCTTGAAGATGGAAAAAAGAATGTTGAACATATTACTGGCGAAAGATAAGCTATCTCCAGAAGACGAAGAGATGAAACGCCGACTAATTGACCTTGTGTTCGGGAAAACTTGAATTAATGTTTAAATTGCTATTGTGTTTAGGTAAACTTAAATTATGTGTGATGTGTGATGTGTGATATGTGTTTTCCTCAAATAAATTATGTATGATGTGTGAGATGTGTTTTCCTCAAATAAATTATGTATGATGTGTGAGATGTGTTTTCCTCAAATAAATTTGTCGTGAGATATTTATGTCATTGTCTTTCTCTCTGCAAACACTGCACACACACATGCAAACATAAATACATCACATGCATTGGATTCTTTCTATCACATGCATTGTCTTTCTCTTTTTCTCTCTTTCTCTCTGCAAACACTGCACACACACATGTCATTGGATTCTTTCTCTCTTTCTCTCTTTCTCAATTAAAAATAACATACTCTCTCTGCAAATACTATTCATCTTTTGAATATATCACATGTCATTGGATTCTTTCTCTCTTTCTCTCTGCACACACACATTCAAACATTGGATTCTTTCTCTCTTTTTCTCTGCACACACACATTCAAACATTGGATTCTTTCTCTCTTTATCTCTTTCTTAATTAAAAATACCATACTTTCTCTGCAAATACTATTCATCTTTTGAAAATATCACATGCATTGAATTCTTTCTCTGCACACACACATTCAAACATTGGATTCTTTCTCTCTTTCTCTCTGCACACACACACGCAAATAGAAAAACATCACATGCATTGGATTCTTTCTCTCTGCAAACAATGCACACACACCAAGAAAAGATCACTGCAAACCTTATACATATGTCTCAAAAATGCAAAATAAACTCACTCAAAATCCTCAATATTTGTCCATAGTATTACTTCTGTTTACCATATTTTACCATTTCACTTCAGAAAAATGTCTGCTAACTCTCACTCTTCAGTAGAATCAGACTCAAGTTCTGTTGTTTTTGATTCCAACACTCTTGATGAATGGGAAGAACGAGTTCATGAACAAAATCATCAAATTGATAGCATCATCGAGAATATGCTACTAAACAATCCTAATTTGATTGTAGGAGCTCAAAATTCTACAGTCAAAAGAAGGTTTATTGATAGGGAACGCGAGATTGGTGAGGAACGTTTGATGAAAGACTATTTTGTCTGTAATCCAACGTATTCTCCGGAGCTCTTCCGACGTAGATTTCACATGCAGAAATCGCTTTTTCTTCGTATAGTGCAGGCTGTTACTATCAACGATACATATTTTCAAGAGGGAAATGATTGCACAGGTAGAAAATCTCTTTCACCATTGCAAAAATGTACTGGAGCCATGAGGGTGTTGGCTTATGGGATATCAGCAGATGCTATTGATGAATACTTACGAATGAGTGCAACGGTAACGAGAGATGCTATCATCCATTTCGTAGAAGGTGTCATTTCTTGCTTTGGTGACACATACCTTAGACGGCCTAATAAACAAGATTTGAAAAGACTACTCTATGTTGGGGAACAACGTGGTTTTCCTGGCATGATTGGTAGCATTGATTGCATGCATTGGGAATGGAAAAACTGTCCTATTGCTTGGGCTGGGCAATATGCAGGGAGAAGTGGAAAGCTAACAATCATTTTGGAAGCTGTTGCATCATATGATTTATGGATATGGCATGCATTCTTTCTAACACCAGGCTCATGCAATGATATTAATGTTCTCCATCGATCTCCAGTTTTTAGTGATGTTTTAGAAGGTCGAACACCAAAGGTCAGTTACATCGTGAATGGTCGCCAAAATAATAGGGCATATTATCTCACTGATGGTATCTATCCTTCTTGTGCTGCATTTGTCAAGTCAATTAGAAGTCCTATAATTCTAAAGCATAAGTTGTTCGCTCAACGCCAAAAGGCTGCTAGAAAAGATGTAGAGCGAGCCTTTGGAGTTCTACAAGCTCGCTTCGCATTTATTCGACGTCCATGTCTTGTTTGGGACAAGGATTTGATGGGAAAAATTATGATGGCTTGTATCATCTTGCATAATATGATTGTAGAGGATGAACGAAACACATACCTACACTATTATGATCCCACATAATTTTTGATGGATGTACCTTCAGGAGGAGAGATCGAACTTCCTCAATACTCTACTGCACGCATTGCAAGTTTGTCGACTTATATGGTTAATAGAGATCAACTTCGCAATAGCTCATAGCGCTCTTCAGAATGATTTGATTGAGCACATATGAGAGAAATTCGGCACGAATAATTGAATATGTAATTTGCATATTATGTATGCGTAATTTAAAATTCAAGTGTTGTATTTGTAACTTTTATAATTTATTTTTGATTTTATTTTCTCTATTTTATTTTCATTTTGTTGTCAAGTAAATTATGAATTTATAATTGTATGGATAATTAATTTTAATGATTGTACGGGTAATTTTAGAAATATTATTACTAATACATTAGATAAAAAATAAAATGATAATTATATAAAATAAAATAATAAAATAAAAAATATATCAAGTAAATTATAAATTATGAATTTAATTGTATGGATAATTATTTTTTATAATTGTACGGGTAATTTTAGAAATATTATTACTAATACATTATTTTTAAAAATAAAATGATAAGTATTTTAGGTAAGTTGGAGTAAAGAGAAATAAATATTTTATTAAAAGGTTGGGTTGGGGTTGGGTCACTGATGGGAATATAAATTATATAAGATTGATGTTGTGTATATGAAAATGAAAAAAATTAATATTTTATTTGAGATTGAGTTGGGTCAAGGCCACTGACTGATGGGATAGTCTTACGACAAACTATTCCAATTTCATGACTCTTCAAGTCCAGGGGCGAACCTACAGTTTGGCTAAAAGGGGTAGGTGTCTCCTTTAATTTAATTTTTTTTTTTTTTATCGGTTTTTAACTAAGCATTCAAAAAAAACTAAGCATAAATATCTCTTTAACATAAACTGAATTATCCAAAACAACAATTATAATATTCCATCAATCCCATAATATTTCTTCAAGTCGACTAGTCAATATTTCTATAAAAAACATTACTTATTTTTATCACAGATAGAATTATACTCTCTCAGTTTCAGTCTCATAATAAGTGTCACAGTTTACTTGTCAACATTTCTAAGAAAAATGTTATACTAGTTTATACATTACTCATACAATAATAAAATTGCATTACGTCACTTTCCTTTTTTAGAAATGTAATATTTATTTCGGGATGAATAAAAATGTAAAGTACAATATTTATTATATTTATTATGAAATGAAGGAAGCACTAAATTTAAATTTAGTAAAAAAAATAATATAATAACAATAATTCCCTTTCTATTTCTCTCTTACAAATCCACACACTTGTCCAAGTTTCGATACCTCTTGCTAACTCTCACACATTATGTCCAAAAGCCGGCATGAGCCTGCGAAATTGGAACAACTCTAATATACGGAGTATTCATTTTCGAATATTTGTTGACAAAGATGTTTGTTGAAACATTCATTATTTATTATAATCCATCATTAAAGGGTTTTTTTCTTTCTGTCTTAAAATGAGTGATTCAGTAGTAAAATCAAGTCTTATTCTTGATGAGTGCTAGGATTCGATCCCTTTTCTCGCCTGCTATTTAGAATAACAAAAAAAAAAAAAGAAAAAAGACTTGATTACCTACTTTGTTAACGAGTATAATTGGGTGTTAGTAGAGTTATTTTAAATAATATTTTTTGAAAAAGTATTATTCAAATTATTATATTTAATAGGGTCCGCATGTTATATACACAAATCACGACAACTATCCCACTAACTGTTAAGAAAAATCAAGTCCCGAGCAACAAAGGATTAATAAGCATGATGATAAGCAAAAGAACACAAGACTTGATCACCTACTTTGTTACAAGATTTGGCCATCTCTTAGAGCGTTATCAAGTCATGATTATATTCAATAATCGCTCAATATGGTGTTATACTGTGTTTATTGTTGTCACGATCGCATAAAAAATCACCGCGTAATATAGCCTCTTCAGAATTGGCCCCTCCCAGATCACACTATGCACCCCATAAGTTTCCCTCATATCCTTTGCTATGCTCCCTCAAGCTTCCCGCGTGCCTTCACTTGATAATATTCGCGATTTTGCTTTCTTTCTTTGCTTTCTTTCTTTGCTTCTGTTTCGATTGACTCCAATTTTAATAATTACCAATTTTTATCACTCACAATTTATACTATATTTTTCATATTCTCAACTCTTCCATGACTTCATTATCTATATTATACTCTTTTTTTCCTTTCTAATTCTCGTATTTTTCATATTAGTGTAGTTTGTTATGAGATAAAAAGAATATTTAATAGCAAAACTTTCTTGATGATAATAATAAAGTATTAATTCCCCCGTATCAAAATACTTGTTGTTTAGAAAGTTAAATTTTTATCTCAAAATACTTGTTGTTTTACTATTATTTAATCATTTTTACATTTGTTCGCCAAATATATTTCTATTTATGATTATGAACAAACAATGTAAAAACATTTAATTACCTAGACAATCGAATTATTCTAGAGATAATTTAGTATTTTATTATTTATATTTAATGAGATTCACTTTCGTATTAAGAATTCACTTACTATTACTCTATTTATTCTATTTTTATTTTACTTTTCATAATTATAACACCTTCTTTTGACTCTTTCTACTTTTCTAGTTTTCTTTATTACATTATTTTTTCTTAATTATTGTATTTATACTTTTGATATCTACTCACTCACGGAGGACGGACAAAGTATTTTGAAACGTAAATAGTACTTTCTCCGTCCCTAAAAAATTGTCTTGTTTGTACATTTTGCAATTATTAAGGAAGAGCTTCATCATCTTGTACCTTAGTAGATTTGCACTAACATTCATGCCTAAGTTTAGAAATGAGACATACTTTTTGGGACAATTAAAAATAATAAATGAGACAATCTTTCATGGTTTCATGGATGGAAGGAGTAAATGTTTTGGAAAAGGAAAAACATGCGAAAGCATTAGTATAGCTTAGATTTCACAAATACTCCCTCCGTCCCATAGAACATTACCCATTTTACTATTTTGGGCGTCCCTCTTTAAAGTCCCACTTTCCTAAAAAGGAAACCTTAAATCACTATTCTCTCCACTCATTCTCTCTCCTACATTATTTTAATACTCACAACACCATTATAATTTACTATTCTCTCCACTCATTCTCTCTCCTCCCACTCACAACATCTACTTTAATAACATTATTCCTTATTTTCCGTTCTCAATAGTAAACGGGCAATGTTCTATGGGACGGAGGGAGTATGTGGATAATCATCCAATGATTTGGTACAAAAATGAAAAGTGAAAGCACACGTTAAAGCACACATAATTAAATGAAATCACAAGCAAGTTATTGCTACAAAGTACTTTTTTTCTTTGTTCCATTTGAATTAAAATTTTCTTATTTCGGATGTTTTACTTAAAATAAAATAATTTTAAAATAGAAATATTTTATTTAGTGAGACTCGCTTTTAAACTTACACCAATTTTTTACTTTCTTCTCATGAGAATCAAAATTTATATTTCAAATAGTACGGATGAAATATACTCCCTCTGTTCCATTTGAGTAGAGACTTATTTCCTTTTTTGTTCGTCTCACGTGAGTGAATACTGTCTTAAATGACAGTTTTTACAATATTCCTCCTACTCATTCTCTCTCCTATTTTACTTTTATACTCAAAACATCAATCAACTTATTATTTTTCTTACTCATTCTCTTTCCTATTTAATTTTTCATAATTACAAATACCTCCTCCCACTATTTCTCTTGGCTAACTGGTCATAAATATGACCCGATCCATTTTTTTTTGAATTTTTTAACATTTAAATCAATTATAGCCATAGTATTGAACTCAATAACTTTACAACATAAAAACTTAAAACCTGCTAAAAATGCTGCTTATACACGAGTCCACCCGATCCGTACTTGAATCTCATAACTCGTCACTACTTGAAAGATCCGAACCACATCATGGATTTGATTCGAGTGGCCATTGGTCAAAATTTGCAAATCTCAATTACGTAACAATATCTACTCACTAGTAAAAGTTCGTGTTTAAGGACACGTTTTTTTTTTTTTTTAATTAATTTTTTTTTTTAATTTAAAAAAAAATTAATTTTTTTTTAAGAGCAAAATGGGAAAGGAATAACTTAGTGAGGGCAAAATGGAAAATTCGGCAGATGAAACTGTTCATAGTACTGTAGATAGTGGAGGTGTGATTTATACTATAGATTACAAGTTTCTTTTCAGATTTTCCTTTCCCCCTCCTAAATATTATTCCAATAATATATATCCAAATTTGATTGTTTTTCTTCAAATTAATTTAGTTTTATTTACATGGCTGAGTGTCTGGTCAAAATTATGACCCGAACCCATACTTGAATTTCATAACGGGTAACAATAAAATTATAAAATTTGGTTTATAAAATCATATGTCAAGATTTTATTGATGCATTTAATTAGAGTGTGAAGGGTCCACAATCGATACAATCAATAAAATATCGCCACCTTATTTTGTATTCATCATTTTGTAAACTTGTTTTGTGTCCGTAGCATTGCCCGTTCATGACTAGCTTGTTAATATTTTTAACGAAGATCTTTCACTTATTTCTACATTCTTTTTTACCATGATAAAATTATATTAAATTTAGCTATTTTTTCATTTAAAAAAGTAACACTTATTTTGAAATAAATAAAAAGAGAAACACATTGTTTATTATAAGACACATGAAGTATTATTATTATAATTGATAATATTCTCAATGGATCATATGTAATCAAGTTTCAATAATTTTTGATAAAAAAATAAAATAATGCGCAATATTTATTGGGGAACAAATTAAGTATTGTCATTTAAGATATGCAATTTATTTTTGTTAATTTATCTCAATGTAAGTTTAATTAATGGTCAAAATTTCTCTCAAAATATGTACTCCCTCCGTCCCAGTCAACTTAAAACAATTTGTCATTTTAAGCGTTTCACTTAGTTCAGTTTATGATGTCCCAAAATGCTAATGTTTGGAAGAAGATGGGTCACTATAACCGCTTTAGGAAGCCCTAAGAAATCAACTTCCTATAAATCAAGAGAAGATTTTGATAATTTTATTAGAATTTGGAATTGCTTATCCCATTTTTTTTTTCTCTTCAAAATCATATTTGAATGTTTTAAGAATAGTCATCAATCCTCTTTGACCAGAGTCAATTAGTCAAGTCATTAATTTACCATAGCCAATACATTTTACTTTTTTTAGCATCAAACTTATTGCAAAAAAAGGAAAAAAAAGAAAGACAATAAAAATAATAAAAAAGAATTATCCCTTTAAAAATTTAAAAAACAACAAAAAGAAAAGGGCAAATTGCAAATCGGTTACCTATTTTTGTATCAGTTTTGCAATTTGGTTCTCAACATTGAAAAAGTTGCAAGTCGATTTCTAACATTGACATTTTGTTGCAAATTGATATAAAAACTAACAAATTGTTAATTTTTTGACAGAATTAAAGTCATGTGCCAAATAAATAACTTTTTAAGGGGCATGCTAATCATTTCGCAGGAGAAAAAAGAATAAATTACTCTTTAACATCAAAATGATGTAGCTTTATAACACTTGGTTAATGAAAAAAAAAGATCCAAAAATATAAATTAATAAAAAAAACACGTAAAGTAGTGAGTGGTGGTGACTATGGTGCTAATAGTGGTTGGGGTTGGAATGAATATGGAATGACCATTATGACTTTTAAAAATTCAAGTGCACGGCGCATGGCTTGGACTTTGTAAAAAATCTAACGTTTCGTTAATTTTTACACTAATAAGAAACAAAATGTCAATGTTAGAAATTATATTGCAACTGTTTCAATATTGAAAATCAAATTGCAACGGTGAAAAAAAAGAAAAAAAAAAGGGGTAACTAAATTGCAATTTACCCGAAAAGAAAACCTTATTTCTTGATTTTTCCCCAAAAGTGACTTAAATTATTTAAAAACACTCTCGTGACTCTTTCAGAATCCTTTCTCCCTCCTTGGCTGCCCATCATTTTCCCTCTCTCTCTTTCTCTTCCAACCCACATTTGGTGCAGATCTTCCCTTTCCAAGGCAAGCAAGAGCTGGGTGGGTACGATAATCTTTTCTTTCACCAAAAATTATTTCTTTTTATCCGTTCGATCAATTCCAGCCGTAAGCATTTCTGTTCTCCATTTAAAATTCCGTAACTCAGATTAAATGTGTGTTTTTCCTGTGTGTTTATCTGTTGTTGGTGTTGCTAGATTAACCAGTTTTATCGATTTTTCTACTGTTTTTCGATCTGGGTTAATTGGGGTTGTAGCTGTTTTCACCCACATTGAGGGTTTAAATTTCTTCTAGGCTTCATCGTTTCTTGAAATTTTGTTCAGCCCTTTCTTTAATTTCTCTAGATTTTCTTGTTTTATGCTTTGGGTGGCTCGTTTGTTGTTTACCGTGCATCATTGGACAGAACCGAAAGGCGAAAAGGGATTCGTTTAGCTGATTCCAAGATTGTGGGAAAAGGGGCTCAGCTGAATTCAGTTGAGATTTCCATGGTTTTACTTTTACCCCTAAATTTAAGGTTTTGGCTGTTTTTTATATTTAGTAAATGAACTAGTTTTGATACATACAATATAGATTAATGGGTTTATATTTGGGAAACTGCTGTAACAATCTGTACTTTGGTTGTAAATTGTGTGATGATTTTATAGTTGACCTCAAAATGTTCATTGATTAATCGAGATTTGTGTTAATATAGCTTAAAGTTTTGTTCTTTCTGTTGCGCCAGCTTCTGCTTTAGGTGATAGAATTAAGGAGTTTAAAGGGTGCTATTTTTTGGACAAAGTGGCTGTGTCATTGGAAAAGTAGATATGAATCTCCTATAGTTTGTGATTATCAGAGAAGGGTTTTGAGGTATGACATCTGATATACCACAAGCTATGACTCAAAGTGTGAGAATGAGCAGATCTTCGTTCACCTTGGGCAATGGATATGAAACTCCTTCACACTACTCTGCTGCTTCAAATGGCGATGGTTACGACAGTGATGGTTCCAATTTTGCTCCACCGTAAGTTTTTTTTTGTTTGTTTTGAATCATGTTTGGTAACCGCATTTAAGTTAGGTTTTGTAACTTTGTTTTTCCAACTTAAGCCGGCATATTAAACATTTTGGTGAATTGGGAAGGGTTTAAGGGATAATATACATAAGTAAGGAGCTGATTTTTGTTACCATGTCATTATGTATCTTGCAGTACACCGATGACTTTATCTAGTTCAATGCCACCAGAACTTGCTGGTGCTATTCCGTTGCTCGACAAATTCCAGGTGCAAATATTTTTGTTTACAGCGTTATTTGATATTGGCTATACTACATAAAAATCAGGCTTCTACTCCAATTTCGTTTACAGATGACATGATTTGATTACGTACAAACATCTCATTTATTTATTTCAGAACCTACTGACCTCTATACTCCTTTTCCTGTTTTAGGTTGAAGGATTTTTAAGGGCGATGCAGAAACAGATCCATTCTTCTGGAAAACGTGGTTTTTTCTCTAAAAGATCTGTGGGCCCCCAGGTTCGAGAAAAGTTCACATTTGAGGATATGCTGTGTTTCCAAAAGGTAATGAAAGGCTCTATTAATGTCGGTTCATTTGCTTCATTATGGTGTAATTTATATTTTACTTATTTCTGACAGGATCCCATTCCAACTTCGCTACTGAAAATAAATAGTGACCTAATAAGTCGTGCTGTCAAACTGTTCCATATTATATTGAAGTATATGGGGGTGGATTCTTCTGATCGAGTGAGCCCAACAAACTTTGATGAACGTATTGAGATAGTTGGGAAATTATTCAAGCAGGCATTGAAACGTTCAGAGCTCCGTGATGAACTCTTTGCACAAATTTCAAAGCAAACCAGGAATTGTCCTGATAGGTGTGTGCGAGGAGCATTTCATGTTTCAACATGAGCTTAGTTTTCATAATTTTTCTCTTATCTTTGCTCTTTTATACAGGCTACAATTATCTAAAGCTTGGGAGCTAATGTATCTATGTGCATCATGCATGCCACCAAGCAAGGACATTGGTGTATATTTATCAGAATATGTTCATAATGTTGCACATAGTGTGAGTACTGATTCAGAGGTCCAAGTCTTTGCATTAAACACATTAAATGCTTTGAAGCGTTCTGTTAAGGCTGGGTCCAGGCTTTCTATACCTGGACGTGAGGAGATTGAAGCTCTTTTGACCGGCAAAAAGCTTACAACTATAGTATTTTTCTTGGATGAAACGTTTGAAGAAATTACATATGACATGTCGACAACTGTGACTGATGCAGTTGAGGTATTTCTCATTCTTCATCTTTTACATAGATAGATATGTTGATGAAGTAATATTCAAACTTCCCATTAAAAGATACAAATTGAAGTCTAGGGTTTGTTTAAGGATTTTTGGGGGTTAATATATTTATGCCGTTATTATAGGAAAATTTGTATTGAGTAGAACTATTTGAGATTTCTAGAAGGTAAAGAATCTTCTTGGTTGATATGGACCTTCATTGGAACCGTGATCACTTTAGAGGTGTTAACTAATCAGAACCCGTAGATGTGTTTTCTAATTGATATCCCTTCTTTTAATTGGCGGGCCTTTATCTAGTAAATGGTTATAGAAAAATTGTAAGGATTAAATGCTAGGTCTTAGTTGTTGCACAAGAAATTCATATTTTATTGCATAATTTTATCCGATCTTTTATTTTTGAGGTGCCTGAACATGCGTTACTTTCATGTTCTGCTTTGCTGCTAGTTTTTGATCACATACTTGTATCACATAATAATCTAACTGATGTCAGGAAATATTAGGCTTTCTTTTTCATTCATTAGATTTATTGGTTCAATGATAAATAAAGCATATCTTCCCCTAGTCTTCCCTGTGCACCACCAACTCATACACACAATAAAGAAGCTACAATAGTTAAAGACCATTGTTGAACGTTGCCTTTGGAAGTAGATTTGACTCCAATTGTAGATCGGAGGTGTTAGATGTAGATGGTCTAGATAGTAACTGTGGAGGGGACTGAAACTCGAACTGATAACATTTTTAATCCATTTACTTCTCAAAGAGAAACAAAGGTCATTCTTGAGGGTATGCAAGAGTTAATTTATTTTAATTGAAAAGACATCTAATATCTGAAGGAAATATTTATATAATTTATTGTTATTGCCCTTAAGAAGTGTCTTCCTCCAAGATTAGTGTAGCAGGACCGAGCATGGAAGTTGTGCAATCTTTACATTCTTGATTAGCTATTTATTTATTTAATTATTTATTTTATTTGAGATATCTCTTTATATTCCCACCTTGCGGTTGCTATATTCTAATGAACTTTTGCAGTCCTCTTATTCAAGATGCGTTTCAACCTTAAGAGCATTTGTTTCTGAAAGGGGTCAAAAAGGTTGTTGAAAACATGGAAATGTTGACATCAGTTTCGCCTTTACTTTGGACTACATCATTTTCATTGCTTACCTTGCTCTTTTGATTTACTTTCTCTATGCATTTAATGAGGTTTGCTAATGGCATAGAAACCATATTACTGCAAATCATGGAAATTATGTTCTGCTGTCATCCTTGGCTAGCATATCATTCTTCTACATTGTCTGTCGATTCAATATGGCACTGAGTTCAAGCAGTTGATTATTTTCTTTTGGTATACCTTCTTCAGGAGCTTGCAGGGATCATTAAGTTGTCAGTATTTTCAAGCTTTAGTCTGTTTGAGTGCCGTAAAGTTGTCACGGGTTCTAAATCACCTGAACCAGGAAATGGTATCTAGCTTACAGAAGCAACTTGTTTAACATGAAAAAAATTCTTCCAGTTGCTTACTTCGAAAATAATCTGATATACTATATATTGTTTGCTGTGATTAGAGGAGTATATTGAATTGGACGATAATAAGTACATTGGGGATCTTCTAGCGGAATTTAAGGCAGCGAAAGATCGAAGTAAAGGAGAAATTTTGCACTGCAAGCTGACTTTTAAAAAAAAGTTGTTTCGGGAGTCTGATGAAGCTGTGACCGACTCAATGTTTGTGCAATTATCCTATGTTCAAGTATGAAATTTCACTCTCAGTTTAGTTTATTAATTAGTTATTCATGTGTATATATCGACCTACTAGCTTGTACATTTATCTTACATCCATTTCTGGTGCTTTATTTTTATCTTGTTGCAGTTACAACATGATTATATTTTGGGTAACTATCCAGTTGGGAGGGATGATGCTGCACAGCTGTCGGCGCTGCAAATTTTGGTTGAAATCGGATTTGTTAACAATCCAGAATCATGCACGTAAGTATTCTACATAACCTTTCAAAGTCAGGTATCTGCAGCTCTTGTTCCAGCGTCAAGCTTAATACTTGGCTTTTTTTAATTTGTTTCCTAACTTTGAATTTCTACTTAAAAATTGATACTTTTTTTTCCCTTAGTGACTGGACACCGCTTTTGGAGCGGTTTCTACCCAGACAGATTGCAATTACTCGTGCAAAGAAGGATTGGGAGTTGGATATTCTTTCACGGTTTAATTCAATGGTAAGTGCTAATTAGCATTTCATATGGAGGAACAATCAATGTAGTTACTAATTAGCCATTCACATACTGGCGTAATGGCCATTCCTTATGTGACTGGTCTGTAAGTTGCCAACAATAATCTTTAGGCTTTTAATGGAGAACCTCCCTGATCTTCTGTTTTACTATTAAGCTGTTCACTACAAACTATTTACCCTTTTGATGTTGCTTATCGCTTTCTACACGTCTTTTCGTGTGTATAAAAATACACGCATACATTTATTTAGCATATGTTTTCTTGCAAAACCTATACTCCCTCCGTCCCCTCTGAAAGTTCAAAAAAATGAATTGGTCCAAGAATTAAGAAAGTGTACTTTCTACTATAAAAATATTGTGAGTGGAGTAGGGTGTTGTGAGTATAGAAATTGGGGTAGGGAATAGTTGGTGAATAATTGTTGTGAGTATGAAATGTGGGGCCCATTGAATAAAGAAGCAATAAAAACTTTCCATTTTGAGATTTGAACTTTAAGAGATGAGACAACCTTTTTGGGAAAATTTTGAACTTTAAGATGGGACGGAGGGAATATATCTAGATTCAGTATATATCTAGATGCAGTTCTTTGGTCTCCATCAATGTTTGAGGATTGATTCATGTTTCATTTCATGTAGTAATAATTTCTATGGTGACTAATTAGCTAGTTACATATTGGTGTAGTGGACTTTTTGTGTGAATGGTTAATAAGTCTCCGACAACAATGTTCAATGCTTTCAATAGACACCCCCCCCCCCCTATCTTTTTGGTTTCCCTTTAAGCCATTAACATCCTCCCATTACATGTAGGGGTGACAATTTCTGACCAATGAGTATACCCATTAAGAATTTATCACGCTTTGAACTATTGTACATTGTATCATTTACAATAGTTTAAGCATGATATTTTAATGGATAAAACCCATTGGGTAACCGAAACACCCATTTTGCCACCCGTGTATGTGTATGTGTGTGTATACATATACGTTCATACATAGATGTGTGTGGGTGTGTATGCATCTACATATGTAAATTAGGGAATAACTAGTCTTAGTTAAATGCAGTTTGATCTTTCTTTATATCATCTTATTTTGCACTCTTTATGTTTTTATAAGTGCGTGCTTATCTATAACAATGCATTATTCATAAAGCTCTTTTTCTTTTCTTTCTAGATCTTTGTTGTTTTGAAATCTGTTTTTAACATTATAGTATGTCATCTATAAGATTGAACAACAGGCTCTACTTTCTCTAACATTCATTTATGCTATTTTTCTTTCTGTTGATCCTCTTTCGTTCTTGGTATCTTCCGAGTCGGTATAGTTTCCAAAAATGATTATTTGCAATTGCTTTATTTATCAACACCATAAACTGTGTTAAAGTTGTTATTCTTGGCTCCATAGGAAAATCTCTCAAAAGACGATGCAAGACAACAATTCTTGCGAATACTGAGAACGCTACCATACGGGAACTCAGTTTTCTTTAGCGTGCGCAAGATTGATGATCCCATTGGACTTTTACCCGGAAGAATCATATTGGGCATTAATAAACGCGGGGTAAGTCTTATTAGAATAATGTTTATACAGGGAAACTACATCTCTTCCACTCAAAAGAGTCCCAAGTCCTATTTTGGCTCCCACTTAAAAAGATTTGTTTCAAAGCCTTAGCTTATAAATTTTATTATGTTCTAAGTTAATCTCTCTTATAGGCAAAACTGCTTTAATCCTTGCAAATTTAGTGAAATTTATTTTCTTTATCAAATGTTTGGCCGTCATATATGGACTCTTAGAGTGAAGAGTGGGAGTTCCCATTTTCTCATACTGCATATTTATTTACGCGTTTCTTTAATCTTCTCAAGTCCATCTACATTTAAATGTTTCTTTAATTATTATATGTTGTCCTTTCGCTATCTTATCTCTCATCATTCTTTGATCTTTATCCATATTTGCATATGTTTTCTCTCTATAGGTTCATTTTTTCCGTCCTGTTCCGAAAGAGTATTTACATTCAGCTGAATTGAGGGACATAATGCAATTTGGTAGCAGTAATACGGCTGTGTTTTTTAAGATGAGAGTTGCTGGTGTCTTGCATATATTTCAATTCGAAACTAAGCAGGTTCTAACAGTGCTGCTATAACCTTATTCTACAGTTTAGACTTGCCACCTCCGTCCCAAAATGAATGTCCAAATAAATTTCAAATGTGCTCTTGATCAAGAGCGAATTTGAAATTATTTTGAACATTCATTTTGGGACGGAGGGAGTATAATTTCAATTATTTTAGCTTCTATCTCTTTCTGGTGCAGGGTGAGGAAATTTGCGTTGCCCTTCAAACCCATATAAACGACGTTATGTTACGCCGTTACTCCAAAGCACGGTCCGGTGGTGCTGGCTCGGTGAATGGAGATGTTTCGATTAACCCTAAACCTCTGATTGTGGATGTCAATGAGAAACGAGTACAGGATTTGTCAAAAGCTCTTGAAGAATCCCAAAAGAATGCGAGTCAAGTGAGTTCCTTGAACAAGCTCTCGTACCAGAAATACCTTTTTGTTAATATCTTTAAATGGAAATAGTTATGTAATAATGTAATATATCTACAATAGCAAAAACTATTGAGCATTTCTAGGAATCACACGATTTTTGTTTGTCTTTTCACCTCCTGGAAATGGTCTTCAAAGAGAACTACTATTTTAAGTGTTTTTTCACCCTTCATCAAGTCTAGATTGATCTTTGTTTACACTTTATAGTAATATACTATAGCATTTATATTACTAGTTAGATATTGCCTTTTTTCCTTGCAAAGAGTCCTTGATGGAAAGTGATTAGAAAATTCCATACCCTTTAATTTTAAGGATGATAATTGTTTTTCTCACTTATATAAAGATGATAAATTTGAAGACTTTCTTAAATCTATAGGTTTGCTTTTTTGAAACCGGACTCTTTAAGTGGAATGTAAGAACAAGAAAATAAGACTTTGAGCAGAATGGAGGGAGAAGTTCAATATTTGCTGTTTCGAGCGATAAGTGCAGATATGTTCTATTGGTTTAATGTTATCGCGTTTGCTTTGGTTGATTGTTTTATGTAGCTGGAGGAAGATTTACAAGAAATGCAGAAGCAAGAACGGAGAGTTCAGGAAGAATTGGAGGGCTTGAAAGATGTATTGAGATCTGAGAAACAAAACTTAGTCGAAGTTAGTAGGGAACGTAATGAACTTAGATCTCGGTGCGAAGAAAAGGAATCTGCACTTCAGGTAAGTAAGATTGTATAATATTTAGCATTATAATCAATTTTTTCCTTTTTACTAAAAAAATCAAATCTTTCTTTATGTCATTTCATTCAAACTCTGGTCTTATAGGCAGCACTACACGAGCATCAAAACTTGGAGATGAGGCTTGCAAAGTTAAGCAAGGGAGAGTTGGAGAATAATACTAAAAAGGAGTTAGTTGCGGCTACAAATCAGGTATATATGCAAAGTAGTTAGTTTTTCTGTAAGTTAAATTGCTTGTTCTATTTGTGGGTTGATTTTTGCCATTAATTTTTTACACTAACGTCCCAAATAGATAGTACCATTTAGTTTTTGATGGTCAACACAAGTAAACTTTGACCAAACATTAATGTCAATCTAATCATACAAGTGAAATTCTAAAAATTGACCATCTTTCCGGGACGTAGGAGTATCTTTTTTACGTTAACGGGATTGAGATAGTTTGGACTTTTGACTAGGGAACTCACTCGATGTGAATTCATGTCTAACTCAGCCATTTTCTGCGATTTTGTTCTTCAAATTGATCACAAAGTCATACAATTATGTTCAGTTCTTGGCATATTCAGAAGGAATAAGCATATATGGTCGATGCTAAAGTTGTTTATAACTGTGGGTATCAGTTGCTTACCTTGGGGGTAATTTATTATAATCTTGATGATGTTTCTTGATAGGTTTTATATAAAATCCAAGATGAATTGAAAATGCGCAATTCAGAGCTGCATGTGTCTGAAGAAACCAAGAAGAGACTACTCAGTGAAAAATTATTATTGGAAGAGAAAATTTCTAGGCTTGAAAAGAAGAAATCTGATGAGGTAAGAATTTGAATGTTCCCTGCCTCTCTCCCTCCCGGAGCTCTTTATGTGTTTGCATAGTTGACTTTTCCCCCCCATCAAATGTAGATACAAATGCTTGAGAAAAATGTAGAACAAGAACGCAAGTCTTTGAGACTTCAAGTTTCTGAACTTGAAAAGAAGCTTGAAGAGGAAACACAAAAGTTAGCTGTGACGGAGTCTACATTAGCAGCCAAGGATGCCGAGTTGTCAACATTGCAACTTAACGTCAAAGAGTTGGAGGAATTAAGAGAAATGAAGGAGGTGATGCTCTTGCACTAAAATTTTGCTTACTACTTCATAGAAACCGTCAATCTAATAATAATAATAATTGTGTTTGTTCGTTTTTTTTTCTCACTACCAGGATGTTGACAGGAAAAATGAGCAAACTGCTGCCATATTGAAAATGCAAGGGGCTCAGTTGGCTGAGTTTCAAGCACTTTACAAGGAAGAACAAATTTTGAGGAAACGATACTTTAACATGATTGAAGGTAGAAACTGAAACATCAGAATTGAGTAATCAACCGTAGAATCACTATTATCATTGCCTATCTCCATCCTTTTTAAATATTGCCCTCTTCATTCAACTCTAGGGGTCCTTATTTCTGTTTAAGGATGCTCCATTCAAGGAGTTTTTTTTTGAAAAATTTAGTGAACATATTAAGTGATGGAGCAAATTTACCATTATAACATCCTTAGTGTCAAGAAAATTACTTTTTCGTCTATAAGATTAAGAATAGTTGTGGCAAGCTGCTTCATTAATCAAATGTTTCGACTCTCAAGCATGCACTATTTGAACATGACGGTGGGAGTATTTGTTATCAGTATCTGCATGATAGTTTTTATGACTATTAATAGTATTTTTATTTAGGTCTTACTTTTGAATCACTATACTTTGTTAATGCATCAGATATGAAAGGCAAGATCAGAGTGTACTGCCGATTACGTCCGCTTACAGAAAAGGAGATGTCTGATAAGGAAAGACATGTTCTAACCAGTGTTGATGAGTTCACTGTTGAACACCTGTGGAGAGATGATAAGATAAAGCAACATCTTTATGATCGTGTGTTTGATGGCAAAGCTACCCAAGAAGATGTGTTTGATGATACAAGGGTAAGTTCAATAGAAATTTAAGAATTTGAGTACATTTTCCTTTTGATATGTATGTTTTATGTCTGGCATGTTATTTGGTTTACGTTATTATGTTCAAAGAAGATATAAATTGTCTGACAGTTGTAAATTTCTTATTGGTGCAGTATTTGGTGCAATCGGCTGTAGATGGTTATAATGTGTGCATATTTGCATATGGGCAGACGGGTTCTGGCAAGACTTTTACCATTTATGGATCAGACAATAATCCTGGACTTACCCCTCTAGCCACATCTGAACTATTTAAAATCTTGAAGCGGGACCGAAACAAATTCTCATTTTCATTAAAGGTAGCAGCTTTTTGCATTTACTTCTGTTAATTATTATTACTCTCTTTTGTGTGTGCGTGGAGTGGTGGGGCAGGAGATTTTGATATTCTCTTTGTATTTGAAGCTCTGCTTTTATCAATTCACTTATTATGAGTATGGCATGTGTGCAGGCTTACATGGTGGAGCTATACCAAGATACACTTGTGGATCTTTTACTACCAAAGCAAGCAAAGCGTTTGAAATTAGATATTAAGAAAGATTCAAAGGTAGTTTGAATTTTACAGCCTTATTGCTAATAGGTTACTTTTTACTCCCTTTGTCCCATAAGAAATGTCACACTTTCCTTGTTGGTCTGTCCCAAAATATATGTTGGGTTTCTAAATAAGGAAAGAGCCTTGGTGCAAACTAGTGAAGCACCTTCCATTGACAAGTCAAAGGCGACATTATTTTGGGACGGAAGGAGTAGTTTTTAGAGTTAATTTTAGTCACAAGTATAATCGATCAATATCAACCTGTTCATCTTTCTTTTGAAGGATTGCTCAATTTTGTTTTTTCGAGTATAAAACTTTAGGAACACTCTTTCAGTAACTAGTAGCAACTTTTGCTTATATGTTACAAAAAAATGCAGGGTATGGTAACGGTAGAAAATGCAACTGTTGTGCCAATATCAACGTATGATGATCTGAAAGGCATTATTCAGAGAGGCTCTGAGCAACGTCATACAACCGGAACTCTAATGAACGAACAGAGTTCGAGATCTCACTTGATTCTATCCATTGTCATTGAGAGTACAAACCTCCAAACTCAATCAGTTACCCGAGGAAAGGTATCATAACATATTATCCAGTTTTTTTCTCAAGTTGCCCTGTTTTGGAAATTTTCTGACTTTCCAAATTTACCCCTGTTGCATTAAAATCAGATTTTTAAAAAGAAATGGCTTAATGTAAATTTTGATAATCCTTAATGTAAGGAATTCTCATAATATTAGACTTTCCAAATTTACCCCTGTTGAATATCTTATGCAGCTAAGTTTTGTTGACCTTGCTGGTTCTGAAAGAGTAAAAAAGTCGGGCTCTGCTGGTAATCAGCTTAAGGAGGCACAAAGTATCAATAAATCACTTTCAGCGCTGGGTGATGTTATCAGTGCTTTGTCTTCTGGGAGTCAGCATATTCCTTACAGGAATCATAAGCTAACAATGCTGATGAGTGATTCACTTGGTGGTAATGCTAAGACACTCATGTTTGTGAATATATCTCCGGCTGAATCAAACTTGGAGGAGTCTCACAATTCTCTCACGTATGTATTCTATCTTTGTTCTTTTTAATCTTTGTTGATTCTTGATTGTTACTCCCTCCGCCCCATAATAAATGGCGTATATTTTTATGAATCATCAAATAAACATTAAAAGAGCTGACCTCAAATCAGCTCGTTGCGAAAATAACTTATTTTGAAAATGTGTAACTCAGGTATGCATCAAGGGTACGATCAATTGTGAATGATCCAAGCAAAAATGTTGCATCTAAAGAAGTGATTCGTCTAAAGAAGCTAGTGTCATATTGGAAAGAACAGGCTGGCAAAAGCGGAGGAGACGATACAGATTTGGAAGAGATCCAAGAAGAAAGGCCGCCAACAAGGCAGGCAGATGGCCGACATTCAATGTAAATTTGACTTAAAATTTTCATTTCATCAAAGTCAAAGAATGCTTCTTCTGATGATTATAAGAGGTAATGATTCATTTAGGACTTTGACAATGACTAACCATTGTAGCAGTATCAGTTGCTACTATACTCATGTCCATATAGTGTTTTTTTTTTTTTTTTTTTTTTTTTTTTTTTTTTGAGGGTGGATGGGTTATTATTACTTTGATGTTGTATATAGTATTGTAGTTTATAATTTTGTTGACTAAAACATATTATTGATATTCGTGAATGCGAAAAGTTCATAATCATACCATCTATCTGTACATATACGTATAAGTATACATATACATATATATATACTCCCTCCGTCCCGGAACAATCTTCACAAACACTGTTTGCACTGGTTTTAAGGAGGGAGTATTATATTGAAAGTGTTGTGAGTGTGAAAATAAAATAGGAGAGAGAATGAGTGGAGAGAATAGTAAATTATAATGGTGTTGTGAGTATTAAAATAATGTAGGAGAGAGAATGAGTGGAGGGAATAGTAAAGATTCCTTTCCATTTTAGGTAAGTTTTAAATGTGTGAAGTAAGTTTTGGGACGCCCAAAAGGGAAAGTGTGAAGATTGTTCCGGGACGGAGGGAGTATATATATATATATACTCCCTCCGTCCCATTAGTATTAGCACAAACACTGTTTGCGCGGGAATTAAGGAATATGATATTTTAATAAAATGTTGTGAGTGTAAAAGAATGAGTGGAGAGAGAATGAGTGGAGGGTGTAATAAATTATAATGGTGTTGTGAGTATTAAAATAATGTAGGAGAGGGAATGAGTGGGGTTGGGTGAATATTTTATTAATATAAAGTTTCCTTTTTGGGAGTGTGCGGATATTAGCGGGACGCCCAAAAAGGAAAGTGTGCTAATATTAGCGGGACGGAGGGAGTATATATATATATATATACTCCCTCCGTCCCAGAAATTACTTCACAAACACTGTTTGCACTGATTTTAAGGAGGGAGTATTATATTGAAAGTGTTGTGAGTGTGAAAATAAAATAGGAGAGAGAATGAGTGGAGAGAATAGTAAATTATAATGGTGTTGTGAGTATTAAAATAATGTAGGAGAGAGAATGAGTGGAGGGAATAGTAAAGATTCCTTTCCATTTTAGGTAAGTTTTAAATGTGTGAAGTAAGTTTTGGGACGCCCAAAAGGGAAAGTGTGAAGATTGTTCCGGGACGGAGGGAGTATATATATATATACACATATACACATCTATACTCTCTTCGCCCCGACCGAAAGCTTCACTATTTCTATTTCTGAGGGACACTGATGGATAAATATGAGTTTTATTTTAATTAAATGTTATTTTATTAGTATTTTCGGAATTAAATGTAGTAGGATGATTATAAGAGGTTTTAGAAGAGATTTAGCATTGATTTAGTAGTTTTAGACTTCTATTAGGTTACCTTATAGGTTAGGCTTTATTTTAGGATGATATTTCTTGTTTTCTAAGTTTTATGAGTGCTATAAAATAGCCTCAAAGTTGTAATCCGAAAATCAGTTGTTGATTAATAAAATTTGAGTGATTTCTTGTTCCAATTTATAGTCTTGATTAATTTCGACTGTTGTTGAAGGATTGATTCGCGTATTGATTAATTTCTACCCGTAATCAATCTTTATTTCCTAAAAGTGATTAAATTCCTTTTGGATGCCGACTCTCCGTATCGATTAAATTCTACGAGTGTTGAAGATCGATTACTAGTATTGATTAAATTTTACTAGTATTGATCATCTATCTTAGCTTCCGCTACATCAGACACGAAAATTAAGAAAAAAGATTGGTAGGAAATGGGTTGTGAGCGGAGAGAGTATGATTGACAAGTGGGTTTCACAATTTAAATGCTTGGGGAAGAAAAAGCGAGTGAAATTGACAAATGAGATTCACATTTCTTACCATTTTAGGAAAGGTGGAGCTTCTCTTTTGGATAAAACGTGAAGCTTCAGCCGGGGCAGAAGGGAGCATACTTGTACATATAATATGCATATTGTAATGTCACCTGATTTATGAACCAAATAGGAACAAGGCTGCAAAACAACGTTAGGAAGAAACAACGAAAGTAGCAAATGTTTAATAACAATAATAAAAAGAAAATACCACGGTAACTGAGCAATTCTGAGTAATAGCATAAGCTTAGATTCGGCTCAGATCCCACATACAACAATTATACACAGTATAATTGTTCAGTCCAACCAACAATCCGTTCCAAGGTATCAATTTCCGTCAATGGCCAAGCCTACCAACAAACCCAAACCCGAAACCCCTCTCACAGAGTAATCTCACACGGCTCAAACACACACACACACCAGTGTATCCCTTCACAGTTAACCCAACTCACAGAATCGCACAGAGCAAGGATGAAGAAGAGAGAGTTTGAGAGAGAGATAGAGAGATTGCTGATAGATCACCGTACCTTGAAGAGGAAGAGGGGGACGGTATTTATAAAGGTCAAGAAGATAACAATTGAAGAGATAAGTACTGCTTGTAATCCTTATCGAGCCAAACAATCGAGAACGGCATCACCGAAATCGCGGGAGGAAGGGGCGAAGTCACTGCGGCGAAACGAACCAGGGAGATCGTAATTAGGCGTAAACAGCCCCTAATTTGATCAGACGCTGGGGAAAAACAGAGAGGGGAGTTGGCTTGGGCTGGGTTTCTATTGGGCCTTTTGTAGGTTGCCCATATTGGGCCATCGCTACTTTACAATCTCCACCTTGGAACAAGTATCGGTTAATCACGAGGAACTTACGGACCGAGAGGGTACATCATAGCCTATCCCGAACTTGTTCCAACACAAAGTAGGAAACAAGAACGGGAAGTCAAATCACAAAGATAACAAGAAGGGAGAAACTCACTTTCCAATCACAAAGAAAGGAAACGAGGATCCAACAAAACACTCACACCATTAGTCATTGGTGTCAAAATTCAAAGTTTTTAAACACGATTGAAGTTTTAACACGAGCAAGCATTTTGTTCCCATATCAGCAGGATTATACTGAGTCGGAATTTTTTCAAGTAAGATAAAACCTTTTTCAATCAAGTCTCGCAAGTAATGAAAACGAACATCAATATGCTTAGTCCTATCATGAAAAACAGGGTTTTTGCAAAGTTGAATTCCGGACTGACTATCAGAATAAATTACAACTTTATCTTTCAAAAAACCAATTTCAGTAATTAATCCTTTCAACCAAGTCGCTTCTTTAAAAGCTTCAGTTATTGCAACATATTCCGACTCGGTAGTAGACAATGCAACAATGGATTGTAATTGAGATTTCCAACTAACACATGAACCACACAAAGTGAACACATATGAAGTAGTAGATTTCCTACTATCTCTATCATTTGAATAGTTAGAATCAACATAACCTTTCAGTTTAACACCTTCATTGCATTTAGAGAATTTCAAGCCATAATTCACAGAATAACCAAGATATCTAAGCAGCCATTTGACAGCTTCCCAATGGGGCTTACCTGGGTTGGACATGTATCTACTCAAGCAGCTTATCGCATAAGCTATATCAGGTCTAGTGCTAACCATAAGATACATTATCGATCCAATTGCATTAGAATAAGGCACATTCTCCATTTGTTTTCTATCGAAATCAGTTTGGGGAGACTGATTCTTACTAAGGATAAAATGACCTGCTAAAGGCACATTTGCAGATTTAGCATTCTCCATTCTAAATTTACTCAAAATCTTTTGCACATAAGAAATCTGATTAAGAGAAATAGTGGAGTTCTTTCTATCCCTAACAATGTTCATTCCCAAAATCTTTTTAGCATCCCCCAAATCTTTCATGTCAAAAGTTTCACACAGACAATTTTGCACATCTTGAATTGATTTACAGCATGGACTGATTATAAGCATATCATCAACGTAAATCAATAGGAACACAGGAGTAGAAGAGTTGTCTTTAAAATACAAACAATGATCATACGAACTACGAGTGAATTGTAAAGACAACATGCACGTATCAAACTTCTTGTTCCACATTCTAGGAGATTGTTTCAAGCCATATAAAGATTTTTTCAATAAACACACATAATCAGGATTAATCTTATCAACAAAACCTTCAGGTTGACGCATGAAAATTTTTTCATCCAAATCACCATGTAAAAACGCCGTTTTCACATCCATTTGTTTTAATTCCCAATTAAACTGAGCAACTAAAGCAAGCATAACCCTTACCGTAGTAAACTTGACAACCGGGGCAAAGATTTACTGTGTAATCTACCCCTCTTTTGAGTAAACCCTTTAGCAACTAACCGTGCTTTAAATCGAACAGTCTCATTCTCAGACTTAACCTTAAACAACCATTTGCAATCAACAAGAGAACATTTTTCTGGTTTAGGGACTAATGTCCATGTTTTGTTAACATACAAAGAGTTCATTTCATCTTTCATAGCATTTAACCACTTAGCAGAATGAGCAGAATTTAAAGCATCTTTATAAGTTTTCGGTTCATCACAGTTATCAAGAGAATCAAACATATTAAACACAAAGATGTCATGTGAAAATCATCAAGTCTTGATGGTCTCCTTACCTCCCGTCCTAGGGCGATCCCTAGCTAATTGGTAATCATCTAAATTTTCCATCTCTTGAAAATTTTCTTGTTCATTTTCAACATCTTCATTTTGTTCAATTTCAACATGCTCATTTTCATGATCAACTTGCACATTTTCAGTTGGCACATTCGTATCAATCACATAAGGGTGCTCCACCATAATTGGAGCCGGGGGAGGGGGAACATTTTCAGCAGGTATAGGTTGAGCAGGAATCAAGCATGGAAATTCAGTTTCATTAAAAACAACATCCCTACTAATTATGACTTTAAAACCATTTTCCTCTTTTAACCAAAGTCTATACCCTTTCACACCCTCCGGTACCCCAAGAAAACACACCTAGCAGCTCTAGGTTCAAGTTTGTCATGTTTTTGATGGGCATAAGCAGCACAACCGAAAACTCTCATGTGCGAGATATCAATATCTCTTCCCGTAAATACCGCTTCGGGGCATCTACCATGCAATGGCACAGAAGGGGACCTATTGATGATATAGGCGGCAGTCATCACTGCCTCTCCCCAAAATCGTTTGGAGAGACCCGAGGTCTCAAGCATAGCCCTAACTCTTTCCAAAAGAGTTCTATTCATACGCTCGGCAACGCCATTTTGTTGAGGGTTATAAGGTACAGTTTTGTGCCTACCGATACCATTCAAATCACAAAATTCATCAAATTCATGATTACAAAATTCTAATCCATTATCAGTCCTGAGCATTTTGATTTTCTTACCAGTTTGATTTTCAATAAAAATTTTCCAATTTTTAAACTTTTCAAACGAATCAGATTTATGTCTCATTAAGAAAATCCAGACTTTTCGTGAAAAGTCATCGATAATAGATAAGAAATACCGGTTTCCACCTTGAGTGGGCACACTAGCGGGCCCCCATACATCAGCATGTAGGTAGTCAAGGAATTTTTTACTTGAATGCTTACCAAGGGAAGGGGGAGGAAAACTCACCTTATGATGTTTGCTCTTTACACAAGTATCACAAAAAGGCACAGCAGAAATATTTTCCTTTAAAATTCCAGTTTTATGCAAAATTTCTAAGCCTTTATTACTTATGTGTCCTAGTCTCTTATGCCATAAACTTGTTTTATCCTCTTTAACAATATTAGCACAAATATCAGAACGAGACATAGGCAAAGCTGAGCAAACATACAAATTTTGACGTTTTTCACATTTAGCAATCACTAAAGATCCCTTTAGTATTTTCATAACTCCCTTTCCCCATTTTCCTTCCAAACCATCATCCTCCAAAGAAGCACAAGAAATCAAGTTACTACACAATTCGGGCACATGTCTCACATTTTTCAAAGTTAAAACATAACCAGAATTACATTTCAAATCAATATCACCAATACCAATTATTTGACACTTTTTCTCATTTGCTAAGGAAACGGAGCCAACATTAACTTCTTGGTAAGTAGAGAAAAGAGTTTTCAATGGTGTCATATGATATGTGCAACCGTAATCTATAAGCCATTCACTAGCACATGCGTAATGCACGAAATTCACAACATTATCACATGAATCAATCACCATAAACACATCGGCGGAAGCATCACTACTCGAAGCTAAGTTGCAGTCAATTTGGTTGTGTTTTTGATTTTTCTTAGGATTGGGACAATCTTTCCTAAAGTGTCCTACTTCCCACAATTGTAACAAGTCCTATGCCTTTGTTTGGAGTTCGACCTACTTGGACTTCTCCCATTCTTTTTGTCCGAATTTTGATTTTGATGAAGTTTTCCATTGTGCCTCTGTTTGGTTCTACCTCTAACCATATTAACTTCACTTGTACTACTAGACTTCCCTTTATTGGCCTTTAAATCTAACTCTTTACTCTTTAAACCGTTAATCACCGTATCAAGCTTAACTTGGTCTCTACCATATTTGATAGCAGATTTAACATCAGAGTATGAATCGGGTATAGCATTTAAAAGGACAATTGAAGTGTAGTTATCAATGTGTTCATCACCCGTTTGTTTTATATCTTGAATTAATTTGGTAAACTCATCAATGTTGTCCTCAATATCTTTGTTTAAATCTAACTTGAAACTAAAAAACTTTTCTAAAAGATAGGTTTTATTAGGCAAGTTTTTATCAAAATAAATTGATTCCAATTTAGTCCAAAGATCTCTAGCATGCGCTTGTTTACCACATTTCCGAATAACAGCTTCGGACAAGTTCAAGATAATAGACGAGTAAGCACATTCATCCCATTCAAGCATATCTTCTTCAGAAGCATCTTTTGGAAACTTTAATGTTATTGCTTTATAAGTTTTTTCTTTAATCAAAATTCCTTTCATCTTTTGTTGCCATATAGAAAAATCAGATTTTCCGTTAAACGGTTCCAAATTGTAATTCGAGGTAGACATTATCAAAATACAATTAAACGTTTATGAAAATCACAGATTTAAGCACATAGTCAACACAAAGCAAGCAAATAATTTCTAGCAGGCAGAAAATTATCAACGGGAGTAAATAACAGCAGGTATATGCTAACAAAAATACCAAACCAAAATTGCATTTTGGATTGAAGGTAGCTCGCAGAAGAAAATTCCTAGGTTCATCGAACCGAAGCTCTGATACCACTGTAATGTCACCTGATTTATGAACCAAATAGGAACAAGGCTGCAAAACAACGTTAGGAAGAAACAACGAAAGTAGCAAATGTTTAATAACAATAATAAAAAGAAAATACCACGGTAACTGAGCAATTCTGAGTAATAGCATAAGCTTAGATTCGGCTCAGATCCCACATACAACAATTATACACAGTATAATTGTTCAGTCCAACCAACAATCCGTTCCAAGGTATCAATTTCCGTCAATGGCCAAGCCTACCAACAAACCCAAACCCGAAACCCCTCTCACAGAGTAATCTCACACGGCTCAAACACACACACACCAGTGTATCCCTTCACAGTTAACCCAACTCACAGAATCGCACAGAGCAAGGATGAAGAAGAGAGAGTTTGAGAGAGAGATAGAGAGATTGCTGATAGATCACCGTACCTTGAAGAGGAAGAGGGGGACGGTATTTATAGGCTGAAGAAGATAACAATTGAAGAGATAAGTACTGCTGTAATCCTTATCGAGCCAAACAATCAGCAACGGCATCACCGAAATCGCAGGAGGAAGGGCGAAGTCAGCTGCGGCGAAACGAACCAGGGAGATCGTAATTAGGGCGTAAACAGCCCCTAATTTGATCAGACGCTGGGGAAAAACAGAGAGGGGAGTTGGCTTGGGCTGGGTTTCTATTGGGCCTTTTGTAGGTTGCCCATATTGGGCCATCGCTACTTTACACATATGAACATGGCTATGAACTTTAGCAGCATATAAAAAGCACTCAGTTACAAGAACAACCCCAACTGTATTATACATCAAAGCTTTCCCTTTAGAACAACATATCAGAGCAAAAACTTTCAAAAAGAAATCAAAAGGAAAAAAGAAAAGAAATCTTATGATTTCCCAACTCTACATAAATAAAAGAAAAATAATCGACACCACATTTACGAAAAGAACCTATGTCATGGATCGATCAGTGTACCCAGAATAATTTTCTCGGCTGAGATAATGTGGGGTCCAATCCGATCCCAACTGTGAAGTCGAAAGCGGAGTCGTATCAATGGAAATGGCGTCAGTAAAATCCCCAATAGGCATCATCGCAGGCCAAACAAAAGGTGGCTTAAAATGAGGCACACTTGGCACAGCAACTGCGCCAGATATAATTTGCACAATCGTATGCGTTTTAGGCCTTTCACTAGCTGTAGGGTGCGAACAAGCCAACCCTAACAACAAAAGCTTCTCGGCTTCCTCGGCCACATAGTCATTCATAAGCCTCTCGTCAACTGCTTCCAATATACGACCTTCACGGTACATTGACCAAACCCAGTCAACCAAGAATTGGAACCCTCCTATTTTCATCCCGGGCCTTTGACCACAAACAACTTCCATTAAAACAGCACCAAATGCATAAACGTCAGAGTGTTGTGTAGCTTTGCCAGTGTGGAAGCACTCGGGTGCAATATAACCCACAGTTCCCAAAACGCCCTCGGCCTCTGCGTACGAGGTTTTCTCGTTGTCTAGGGCCCGCGCTAGGCCGAAGTCGCCCAAGCGGGCGTTGAAGTTGGAGTCTAGCATAATGTTGCTTGCCTTTATGTCACGGTGGACTACTTTTTGGTCGTACTCATAGTGAAGGTAGTGAAGTGCGGATGCCACGTCAGATATGATCTTGTATCGGAGGGTCCAGCTTAGTGGGGCCGTGTTTTGTGAGGAAAATAGGTGCATATCAAGGCTGCCTTTCGGCATGTATTCATACACCAGTAGGAGTTTTCCGTTCTTGTGGCACCATCCTGCATATCCATGGAAATTATTAGACAATCTTTAAAAAAAAATCTTGACTTAACATTGCAGCCTTCTTTTAAAGATTTCAAATTTACTGTGAATTATCCTTGCATTAGAGAAATTTACATGCATAATTAAATTGGAAGGATTATCCAGGAACACACACATAAGTCGGAAATAAGTCCCGGTAGTCAGAATCTTGAATTGGTCAAGATCAACAAGCTCCAGCAGTTGTCCTAACTAAATTCCAATTGCCAACTTGTTAAATTATAATGATAATAATAACAATATTGATAGTTTTTTTATGTCCCGATTCAAAGCTTCCATCCTTTCTTGTAGCGGTTATTGATTAAGACATGGGTAACAAATAATTTGGCTAGTAGGCCATGTTCTCCAGCATACAGAAGTCATAAAAAATGACAATTTGATAGTTATCACAATTAAAAAATAAATAAATTTGTCAATGTCCAAATCAAAAGCTGATAATCAAGAATTTAGAATAGTATTTTGTGTTTTAATCTTGGAAATTAAGAAAAATGACATTGTCGACATTAAAAATAAAAATGAAGACCGAGCTTACTTGTAATTTCTTGGATTGTTCTTGGTATGCAGTCAATGACGATGGTTGCATACGATGCAAGCCATAGTCACCCATGTTAACTTATCCCCTAATTTTCTAAGAGAAGATCAAAACCAAATCAAAGGACAAACGACAAGGCGACTTGTAGGGAAGGACCACAAGGACGATCAAAGGGAGCCGGTGGGTTGGTCGGGTTATGATAGGGAAAGATTATTTACAGGCTGTCTATAAAAGCACATGTATGTTTCTTTGTTATTTACGTAGAATTCTACCCAAATAAAGATAGGAAAGGCACAGGAAGGTGGCAATCTTCGAAGTACTAACATCAATTTAAACTAACCAAAATAAACTTCAAATTTATTTTTCAAGTAAAAATGAAGAAAAGCTACACAATAGAGCGTATCTACTTTCTGAATTTGGGGCCTGTGATGTGAAGTCCGACTATAAAATAAAACTCATCTTACTATAACATTATAACATGTAACTCATGTTACTATATAAATTATCCCAGCCCGATAAAATATAAAAACACGAGAGAAGCCATCTCCGAGTCTATATTCAAGTTGATGATTTATATTGACAGCAACGACCATTGGCCTCTTAAGCTTCTTGAGCCAATCCAGTAATGAGCAAAATCCAATGATTAGCACTAAAACCTACGAAAGTCAAAATTATGAGGCAATTCTAGGCCAGTTCTTATGCAGAGTGCAATGTTTTTTCGACCTTATAGATCAAATTACATCAAGCAAGTCAATTCTAACATTCTTGAATCAATTGCTAATCGTGCAATCATAACAACTTCATTAACTAAGAACACACAAGAATCAAATCCATTAATCCTATCAAAGATTCAAGAACATAGTAATTATCAAACTTAATCAAACCCAAATCATCATAACTCATTGCAATAAACAAGATAAAGAAAAGGGCAAGCATACCTAGCAATCGGACTAGATGTTTATGGCGTAGGCGATTGATAATGGTGAGCTCAGCCAAGAAATCTGTCTCACCCTTCAAACTTTCCCGAGAAAAACATTTGACTGCAAACTCAGATTCTTCGTCCGGCAACATTCCCTTGTACACAACCCCATATCCTCCTTGTCCCAATTTTCTTTTCTCGTCGAAATTATTAGTAGCTTTCTTCAATTCCTTGTACTTGAATTCTCTTGGCATTCCTGGCAAAGTTCTTAATCTGCTCAAGATATTCGATTGGGATCGAATAACTTTCCTTCTCTTTCGAAGGTAATACCCTAATGCCGCCAAGGCGGCAAGTATGATCACCGCCACCGGAATCCCTACTCCGAGCCCAATCTTCAGTGCAGGACTTCCTTCACCGGGAAAGTAATCGACGGATATGTTCCAGCTTAAAACACAGTTTAACTGGTAGGTGTTTCCTGTTGAGGCTGAGAATCCGATATAGGATTCTTGAGCTAAAAATTGCTGGAGATCTAGATCCCATTTTATCAATGGAGTCGCCGGCATTGGCGGGGTGGAGACGTTCCTGCGGGCCTGTTGTGCCATGTAAACCCTAATTACCTTCTGGATTCCATCGTAATTGACCCAAATGTTGTGAAGTCGAGGAGTGGGTTGGTCGGGAGGATCTACCGGCGCCAAGAGAATGCCTTGCCGGGCTAGCGGCACCGCCACGACGGATCTGACGCTGTTGATATTAAGCCCTAAATGATTGTTATCGGGATCATACTCCTGTTTTACTGTGTCAAGCTCGACGGCGATAAGCTTGTTGGTGGCATTCCCGTCAGTGGAGGCGTTTGTAAGGCCGAGAAATTCGTCGGAGCTATCGAGTGGGAGGTCGAGACTGGGAGCAATAACGAATGCCAAACCATCGCCAACGGAACTGTTTTGCGGGAAAATATTCACCAAGAACGAAGAGTTGAAAGAAGCAACTCTGCCGGTGCTGTTTTTATCGAACTCTCCGTCGTAGAGCTTGAAGGGTTGTTTGATAAGAATCCTGCCGGACCTGTGCTGGAGATTGAAGACCCCTGGGTTGGCGGTGTCTGGCGTCACCTGAAGTGCGTTGTTGGTGATTTTGGATTCAGCTTTGAAAACGAAGCCGTAACTTTCTTCGGAGTCATTGAAAAAACTGTATGTCCGGCCATAATTTTTGAGCTTTGTAGCTCCGGCGACGACGGCAGCGGGGACAGAAAGGAGGATGAAAATGAAGCTAACTCTCGCCGTCAGTACACCCATAATATGTGCTTAATATCAACTTTGGCAGCAGTGGCGGAGAGTTTACTAGTAGTGGTGGATATTTGATTTTGCAACGGCGGCGGCGGTGGGGACTTTGGTCGGTGTTTAAGGGTGGTGGGAGGGTGAAAGAGATTATAAAATGGGAAGCTTTAGATTATAACGTTTGAATATTTGAATTTATTTAACACAAGCTGTTGCTGCTGGGAAGTTGCTTGCTTCATTACTTCAGAAAAATGTGTCGCCACTTAATATTTATAATTAACTCAATCAAACTTTAGCCATAATTTTATTATGAAAAATTAATTATATGATGAATTAGTAACAATTTTTAAAATTCGATAGAAATAATTATATTTTTATAAAGTTATGCCAAAATTTTATTGAATTAACTACGTAAATCAAGTAAAAATATATGTTAATGTTATAAAATAGAAATAATAATAAATATTATTTCTATTGATTTTCAAAATTTTAGTTTTGTAACTATATAATGAAATATGAATTTTTCTTTAAAAAATAAATGATTTAGGGACAAAGTTATTTGTAGGTAAAATTATTAATTTACCTAAATGAACTATTTATAAGTCGAAGCATTTTTTAACTATTCTTAATTATGTCATTTGTGCTTGTCTTCTCTCTCGGTAATTTGGGTTTTTTTGTGTCTAATTAACTCTTACAAGTCAACTAACTAAAAGTCATTGTTTAAAAAAAAAACTAGGATTAAGCTTGTACTTCAATGGGGATTATATTTTCGGTGACTTTTGTATAAAATATATTTAAAGAAGGGTTATTTTCTCATTCGTACATAGTTAAATATCGTATTGTTATTTATATTTGAGAGGGGGATATTATGGATTGTGTGTAAATTATGAGGGGCTTAAATGAAACTATGAAAATCGTTAGGTGGCGCCTCCGCAAGCGATGAGTTGGCTCATATTGTCTTCTCAGTTGAGGTCGATGCGCCGCCTAGACCTTCCTCTACTCTACATTGTCAGTTTGTATTGCGTGGAATTAATTCTCCTCACAGTGCAATGATGGCTGTTTTTAATCAATCGCTTGTGGAGGTTTGTTTTTCTTCATTTTTAACAATTTTTTTCTTTTTTGCAGACGATAAATTGGAAAGCGGAATTTAATTTGTCTAACCATCACGGCGATTCAAGCACAACTGATGAAATTGAACATGTATCATTACTACCTTCCCATTATGTTATTCATTGTGTAGAAATGTTTATTATTATAATTTGATTTGATGACTTAGGTTGTAGTTTAAAATTAGGTTTTCTATGTGTTAATTATAGAATATGGAGAGGTTTAAATTTGTCAGTTAACAGTCATGTCTATTGAATAAATGGTGTCTTTTGGGTTGATTTATAAACTTATTCTCATTCTTCAACGGTTATAAGTACCTGGTATGTTCTTATTATTGTTCTTAAACGGAAAAGAACTATTTTCTCAATCACTCTAGTCTTAGCAAATGGCCTCTGTTCCTGCTCCCCAGATGAATCTAGCTGTTAATCCACAGCTTCATCTTCTAAGTTCAAACACTATTGTCTTTCGCACTCCTGACATTTATAGTGAGGTTCCTAAATATGTGGTAGTGGATAGGAGGGCTAATGAAGTTAGGTTTGTGCTTCGTAGATCCTCTAATCAGATGTTTGAGCGGTTGGAGATTTTTAGTGTGGCTGATAATTTCCCTTATCAACTTGTTGATGATGAAGGGGAAAATGGGCCATTATCTTTCATGTTCATATCTGATGAGTATGTGAGTGTTGAAGACATGACTACGAAGTTCAATACTTATGTCCATTTTCTGCGTCCTGATGTTGCCATACTGAGTGTAGGGTTTGGAAGGTCTACCATTTTCGACTTGTTATTGAGTTATTATGATGAATTTCGCATGATGGAGTTAAGGGGAGGGGGCAATGAGATGATTTTATACTTTTTTTTCAAGAGTGAAAAAATTTCAGTGAATGAAATTAATGATCGGGTTGTTAGTTTTGTAGAAGTTAATCGGCTGATTGCGGAACCAATAGTGGCTGTGAGTCCTCTGGTCGATGGAGATTCCGTAGTTGATGCAGCGCCGGTCGTTCCAAGTCATAATCTGTCAAATGGTTATTCCAATGATTTTTAGATGTAGGTGGCTAGGAGGTTGTTTCCTTTTTTTTTTTTTTTTTTTTTTTTTTTGTTTTCGAAGTTTTAGTGGTTGGAGGGGATGGATATGGTGATTATGTTTTTGCTTCTAAAGGCCAGAGTATGTTGTTTAGGGTGGGGGTCCAAAGAGGTTATCAAACTTGTTCGCAGTTTGATATTTTGAGGGTTCTTATTATGATTAATGTAATGCAAAAATTGGGCTGATACCTTATAACTGGATACATTTCATACTTCCCACATCCATTACAGAATAACTTGCCATCCTTAGGTAGAACTTTTTTCTTACAAATAGTATTTGAACAGGAGTTGTATTTTCAACCATTTGTTTCCTCAATGGTTGACACACTGGCATAAACTTACAACGGGCTCTTCTGCAATTTCATTAAAGAAAAAACAAAATTATCTCCTCGCTCAGAACCATTTGTAGGTTTTGAATTAAACATAAACATAAAGTATTGTTTGAATTTAGATCAATTCTTACCATCTTCTCATACTGTAAGAAGCTCATTCACATCCCAGATAAGCATTTTATTTTTTTTCATATTCCTCCTTTGCAATAAAAGTAGGATACATAGGTATGGTTCCTATTTCATTGCCAGATTCGGTTGTTCCAATTCTATATCAATTAGAGGGAGTAAGCGTAGAAAGTGATTTAAGGGGAAAAGGGTTATTAGAAAAGGATAATTTTTTGAATTACTTACTTTTTTATAAAGTCATCAATCGCAGGTATTTCATTGTCATTGTGAAATGTTGTTGCACTGCTTGAAGATACACTGAGATTACCTACGCAATTACATTTTAGAAAATAGAATTACATATGAATGTTTGGAAATTTACGAATATCAAATTCACATTAATTAATTATTAGATGTACACACCATTAGACTCGGGCTTCACGATAACTGAAGATATAATCCAAACACGTTGCATGCTTGTAGCAAGACTCTTTGCCTTTTCAATAACCTCATCTCCCCAAAGAGTAATTCTCAGTTTATTCTCACTGCAGATTTACTATGATTTAGTAAATTAGAATCGAAGTCAAATCAAATGCAAACTAATATAAATCAATACAAACCTTACATCTTGAATATCAATATATTGCATAGAAACCTGTTGGAAGTTGCTCATGCGATGACCATTAGCCGACACACCAAGTACATATCCAATGACATCTATACAGACTAAAGTTAATTGTACAATTCAAATTCATTCAAACAAATAGGAAAAAGAAAGGAAAACATTGAACAAATACTTGCCACAAAAATTCTTCTTGTCATCACTGATTTCCAAAAGCCTTTCATAGGGTATAACGTTGAAACTATGCCTAGGAATCTTAGGAATACCCTTAAAAATCTCCTCAACGACAGTGGAAGCATCAAACAAAATACAGAGGTCACGATGTACTATGCGAAAAGCTGGTTTACTGTACTCTACTGTAAAATTCTTAACAGTATAGCAAGATCCTTCTTCAAATAAGCCTTCAAAATCAGGAACAAATTTACTTCTGATGCAACAATGTATAGAGTCAGCCTGTAAGAGGAAAAAATGACAATTAACATGAGATTTATTACTGTGAATTTCTTTCTCATCCAGTTTTAAATTAACATAAATTGTAGTTTTATTATTTACCTGTTCATCAATAGCTAACAGATCCATACTGATCAATTCACGAAACTTCTTCGTATTATGGGACTTCCATATGCGAGAGACACGTATAAGACATTTTTTTTCACAACGACCTTTCTGTAGCTGCCGAATAAGTACATTTTGTGAAGCCATCTGAAATCTTATAGCTGCATGAGAAGATAATGAAATTGTAAGTTTTCACTTTCTGTAAGAAACAAATACATTGTATATTTACAATATCTTTATCTAAATGAATGCTTAAGACTATTGCGATATAATTATAGCATTTCTATTCTTGAAAGGAAATTTGCAGTGACCAGTTGTTCTCAGGGAGAATTCGAGTAATACCTGAATTGTGTTATTCCTTGCAGATGTGTCTGTGACACTAAACATTGGATAATTACATGAATATTTAAAGTATAGGATAATTAAGAGCTTAGGTTAGTTGAGAATACATGCGGTTGTGTCTTTTGAGAAGTTGTGTCTTCAGTTTCTATTACAATCGAGGTTCTCCTACTTAATGATCAGCCTATACCAGGTATATTGACCTATTATAGTTTTCTAGTTCAAATAGCTATTGTATCTCAGTAAGTTCTTTTCTTTGAAGTAGGATACAATATAAGTAGTCAATATAATGTTCTTGTTCTAATGGTACATATACAATGTACCTGTGATTATTAAATGAGCATGTACATTGCACTTAATACCAACTGTTATGTAACTTTAGTATGTTTAGGAGATAATGTAAATACATAATTTACTTTGCAGATGCATAGTTGTGAAGTATACATTCATCTAGTATTGAAAGCAAGTATATTTACCGTTATAACTGTATTATATTGCATTAATTTATAACCTTTACCTATTCATATACCCTATCTAATTACCTATGTCTTACAACTGATTACCAGGATCACAAAGGTTATTAACTTTTCAATTCCCAGCTGACGTGGAGGCTTCAGAGGCTAGAGAAACCAAAAACCTAGCGAGGTGTCACAACCCTAGGCGTTTTCGCCTACTTTCATATACTAGAAGTATGAATTTATGATTATAAAATAATAAATTAATAAATCTACCTTTATTAATTGTCACTTTTTACTAGATTATTTTAAGATTTTTTTTTTATCAAAAACTCTCTCAAAAAGATACTATGTGCAAAAAACAAAAGTTATGATTTTAGAAAAAAAACAACTAATTTTTATGCATTTATCAGTTAAAATAACTGATAAATGCATTTATCAGTTATAAATATATTTATCAGTTGTTTAACCAAAATATTAAACATAAAAAACTCTTTAAAAAACTAATAAATGCATTTATCAGTTGTTACAGAAAATGTCATTTATCAGTTATAAACAACTGATAAATTCTATTTAAAAAAACTTAAAGAAAATTAAAAAAAAAAGAAAAAATGAGTTTTTTGTAATATCCAACTTGTGCGATTTATTTTTTGTAATATTCATTTATTTTGGTAAATGTCCCCATTATTTTACGTATATAGAAATAAAAATAAAATTTAAATTATTTCAACAATTATTTTGAACTGCATGAGGCATTATTAGTCAAACCCCAATCGAAATATGGCAACACAAGATGTTATTTATCTGCCTTGCATTACATTTTCAACAAACCCATGCGATATTATATTATTTATTCCCTGATGAATTTAGCAAAATAGAGTAGGGAAGAAAGCAGTATTCATTGTATACTAATGAAATAATGTATTGAATCTATGTCAAAATGATGTTACAGAGGACAAAGATATATACATAACTAGGAGAGGAAGTTAGGGAGTTTCATATCCTAATACAATGTAACAAAAGAAATTATGAGACTGGTGTCATGAACTGAAGTGGAACAGACAGACGACTGTCTGTTGGTCCAAGGATGAGGCGGGCGCACGGAAGAGAGAGAGGCGGACGCCTGGAAAAGATCCAAAACCAGGGTGATCCTCGGCAAGGGAGGCGGGCGCACGGCGAGGAGCGGGGCGGCCGCACAGTGGCAGCAACACCAGGTGGAACCACGGCAAGTGAGGCGGGCGCAAGACAAGGGTGAGGCGGGCGCCTCAAAGCCAAAACTTTCCAATGGAATATGAGGCGATATTCTACACTCCCCCTCAAGTTGGCGCATGTAAGTTTCGAATGCCCAACTTGTCAACTAAAAACCGGAAACGTTCCGTGCCCAACGCTTTAGTGAATAGATCGTCCACTTGATCATCAGTGGAAATTTTGCATGGGGAAATGACGCCGGAAGCAACCCGTTCCCAAACAAAATAACAATCCATTTCCACGTGTTTAGTACGTTCATGGAACACGGGGTTATTAGCAATATAAATGGCCGCCTGATTGTCACAAAAGAGTGTAGTGGCATGGGATTGTTGTGCTTCAATATCTTGAAGTAGCCAACGTAACCATAGAAGCTCACTAACCGTAGACGCCATGGCTCGATATTCTGCCTCAGCAGACGAACGAGAAACAACAGATTGTTTCTTGGTACGCCAAGAAATGGGTGCCCCTCCAAGTTACATGAAATAGCCCGTGCAAGATCGCCTAGTCATAGGGCAGCCTCCCCAATCGGCGTCAAAATATGCCTCAAGAACCAAACCACCATCTGATGGAAGAAACAACCCTTGACCCGCGGTATTTTTGAGGTATCTGAGAACACGAAAGGCAGCATTCAAATGGCTTCGACGCGGAGCTGTAAGAAACTGACTCAAGACGTTAACTGAGTACTGTATGTCTGGTCGAGTCACAGTTAAGTATAGAAGACGTCCAATAAGTCTACGAAACTGAGGAGCATCAACGAGAGGAGAGTCGTCTGAGTGAGCAAGATGCAAATTTTGTTCCATAGGAAATGCGCTAGGACGGCCACCTTGCAGCCCACTCTCCTCCAAAATATCCAACATATACTTTCTTTGACTAAGCACCATACCTTCCTTGGAACGAGCGACCTCTATCCCAAGAAAATATTTGAGTTTTCCTAGGTCCTTGATGCTAAATTTTGCATCCAAGTAAGACTTGACTTGCTCGATCTTGTTCCCATTTGTTCCCTACTAACAAGACGTCATCAACATAAATTAGGGCAGCCACATAGCAATTGCCTCGCTTGAAAATAAAAAGAGAATGGTCTCGCTCGGGATTGGCGGAATCCTACTTCAAGGAGGGCCTCTGTGAATTTCTGATACCAATTTCTAGAGGCTTGACGAAGCCCATAAAGTGACTTGCGTAACTTGCACACTCGTTGGTCACCATCCTTAGCAAACCCTTGAGGCACCTTCATGTACACATCTTCTTGCAAATCACCATGTAAAAACGCATTATTGACGTCGAGTTGATGCACAATCCACTCCTTCTTGACTGCTACAGCCAATAAACTCCGCATAGTAACCAACTTGGCCACGGGTGCGAAGGTCTCGTGATAATCAATGCCCTCGACTTGGGTAAAGCCCTTTGCAACTAATCTGGCCTTATAGCGTTCCACACTCCCATCGGGCTTATATTTTATCTTGTAAACCCATTTGGAGTCAACCACTTTCTTTCCGGGAGGCAAAGTCTCAAGTGTCCATGTCCCATTTTGTTCGAGAGCAAGGATCTCCTTCTTCATTGCATCCCTCCATTCAACATGTTTAACTGCCTGATGATAATATTTAGGCTCATCACGTGAAGTGATGGCCGCCAAGAAAGCTTTATGATTAGTTGAAAAACGATCATAATTTACAAAGTTAGCTAGGGGATATACCTCCGAGGATTCTGATTGTGGAGTTGGAGACGAATGGTCTATAGAACCCGGTAAGGTAACAACGTAGTTCTCAAGATGCTTTGGTTGTTTCTTGGGTCGATCACTCCGCCTTGGTTCAGCAACCTGGGTTATTTGCTCAGTTGGATTCTCAACTGTCTGTACAACCGATCGATCAACTAGCCGTTCATCCGGAGAGTCGGTTGTACGACAGCCGTTCATGAGATTGTTCAGCCAATTGAGAACTGGTGATTCATCAAAAGATCACCTTGCTCCTACGAGTCAAACAACGGCGAAGTTCATCCTCCCAGTCAAATTCTCTTCTTACAACTGAATCATTCACGGGAAAATTTTGTGCCATGTTCTTGAATGGAAAAACTGTCTCAACAAATCTTACATCACGAGAAGTGTAAATACGTCTTGCTTCAAGGTCAAACGATTCAGTAACCCTTCCGAGAATGAGGGTAACCAACAAAGATACAAGGTCGTCCCCGAACATCAAACTTATCTCCCCTTTCCTATTATCTTTGGCATAAGCAAGACAACCAAAAGAACGAAAATGCTCATAATTTGGTCTTTTTCCAAACAAGACTTCGAAAGGGGTTTTATTTTGTAAAAGTTTGGTGGGTAGCCTATTTATGATGTAGGTTGCAGTTAAAACACATTCACCCCAAAATTTCTTTGGTAAACCCGCTTCAAAACGTAGAGCTCTAGCAACTTCCAAAATGTGCCTATGTTTACGTTCCACCACCCCATTTTGTTGAGGTGTGTCCGTACATGAAGTCTCAAGAAGCATGCCATGCTCATGAAAATATTCTAACATTCGTTGTGATTGAAATTCAAAGCCATTATCACTACGGACCCTTTTAACTTGTGTGCCAAATTGGGTGTGAATCATGTTACAGAATAGGGTCAAGTAATGGTAAACATCGGACTTATACTTCATTAAAAACACCCAAACACCACGACTAAAATCATCAACAATAGACAAAAAATATCTTGCACCAGAGAGAGAGGGTGTTTTATAGGCACCCCAAATGTCGCAATGAATGAGATCAAAACAAGAAGTAGTCTGAATGGTGCTTAAAGAGAAAGGAAGCCTAGTTAACTTAGCTCTAAAACAAGAATCGCAATGCTTATCCCCTTTGTCTTCATGACCACAAACACTACTAAAATAATCAGATTTGGAAGAAGCTGCATGACCCAACCTTCGATGCCAAGTGTCGGAGCTAACAACTGTTGTCAACGCTACTCTTCCACCTTTGACCGGCTCTAAGTAGTATAGACCATCACGTCGCCTACCCATTCCAATCAGCTTCCTCGAAGTTAAGTCCTGCATAGCACAAAAATCCGGATAGAAAATTAGCGAACAATTTAAATCTTTCGTTAATTTACTAACAGAAAGTAAATTGCACTTAAAATCCGAAATGTTTAAAACATGATCGATTTTTAACCCATTGGTTAAGGCTGCACTTCCTACACCCTTTACAGGTATGGCATCGCCATTTGGAATTCTGACTGGCATGGAGTTCTTGGTGTTACGGACGGTTGTGTAGGCAGCGTCATCACAAGTGATGTGTTTGCTGGCACCAGAATCAATTATCCAGGACATATTTTCAATCTTACCCGCCATATTTGCAGTAGCATGCGTCACATCGTGCTCACCATTATTCTGATTGTTGAAGTACTCAGCCATCTTGGCGTAATTTGCTGCGGATAGGCTGGTATAGGGTATCGTCATTGGTTGTCAAGTTGGCGGATTTGTTCTTCTTTGTTATTCGACCACTGTTGTTCGACCATTTGTCCTTATTCTTTGCCTCCTCCTTTCTTCTTGTCAGACGGATAACCAATGAGCTCATAGCACTTATCCACCGTGTGGTAGAATTTTCCACAGTGGGTGCACTTCGGTTTGTCTTGCGTTCCCTCCTTCTTGACCTCCTTGTTTGGCCTATTTGCTCCTTGGGCTTGAAAGGCTGCTGCCTCTACTGTAACCCTTCCAGCCATAGTGATCTGCCTCTGCCTTTCATCCTCGGACACCAAGTGATATGCAACACCCAAAGACACGGTTGGCTTTGTTCCCAAAATCTGAGTTTTAATGGTCCCAAAACTCTCATCTAGCCCCATTAGAAACTCATATAACTTCTCCTTTTCCTTCATCTCAGTCATTTGCTTGGATACATCGCATGTGCAACCATCACACTCGCATGATGGGATAGGAGATATTGAACTGATCTCGTCCCAAAGGCCCTTCAGTTTGGTGTAGTATGAAGATACGGATAATTTTTCTTGCCTAGTGAGAGTTATTTCTCTCTTCAACTCATAGGCTCTAGGTGCACTTTGTGACCCAAATCTTTCACGTAAATCTTGCCAGATAGCTTCTGCAGTCTTGGCGTGTTTCACACTGCTACAAATCTCCTTTTCTATGGAGGTGTGCAAAACCAACCTTTCACCATCGCATTGCATCTTTTCCATAGGCCGGATTCCGCAGTACCTTCTCCTGGATTTGGAATTGAACCATCCACAAATCCAATCTTATTCTTAGCATAAAGGGCATTGCCCATCTCATCAACCCAGTCTGCATAGTTCCCGTCGTTCAAAAGATCACTCACAAACATGGTGTTTGGATTGTCCGAAGACGAGATGAAGTAGGGTGACATTACGTCCACCTTAGCTCCCCCTGCCACGCCACCTTCAACCTTGGTTTCTTCACCAGATTTGGACATGGTTTAGGGTTTCAGTGAGACGAGAAAAAAAAATTTTGCGGAAGTTTTTCTGAATCAAACAGCCCGCTCTGATACCATGATGAATTTAGCAAAATAGAGTAGGGAAGAAAGCAGTATTCATTGTATACTAATGAAATAATGTATTGAATCTATGTCAAAATGATGTTACAGAGGACAAAGATATATACATAACTAGGAGAGGAAGTTAGGGAGTTTCATATCCTAATACAATGTAACAAAAGAAATTATGAGACTGGTGTCATGAACTGAAGTGGAACAGACAGACGACTGTCTGTTGGTCCAAGGATGAGGCGGGCGCACGGAAGAGAGAGAGGCGGACGCCTGGAAAAGATCCAAAACCAGGGTGATCCTCGGCAAGGGAGGCGGGCGCACGGCCGGGAGCGGGGCGGCCGCCTGGTCCGCAGCAACACCAGGTGGAACCACGGCAAGTGAGGCGGGCGCAAGACAAGGGTGAGGCGGGCGCCTCAAAGCCAAAACTTTCCAATGGAATATGAGGCGATATTCTACATTCCCTTTATTTCAAAATATAATTTTTCATCTATTTAACTTAATTTTAATCAAATGTTAATACCATATGTTCATCCAATTTATCAATAGCTTTATTAATATATTTAAAATGTATAAAAAATATTTATTTTCATAATATTCCTTAAATAAAAATTAAGACGTACTCCCTTCGTATTACCCGAAAATGCACAAATTTACATTTTGGATGTTCTATTTAATACCATATGTTCATCCAAAATGGAAACTTTTTAATATTTTTTTATTCGAGGGACTCACTTATTATACTTACAATAATTATTCACCTTTTTGGATGGTACGGAGGGAGTACATTTTAGGGATGAAGGAAGCATTAAATAACAAAACAAATTATATATTATCTGTATATTATAACTTGAGGATTTTTTTTGCCCTTTTTATTCAATTATATTTTATATATGCATGTTTGATTCCAATAAGTACAACGTTAAGGGAATATGGGATGGGACCATTATTTGGAGAATAGTAGCTCAAATTGTAGCAGTTGGCATGGCCTACTGGCCCTACTCTTTAATTCCTAGTAATAAAAAAAAAATCCGGTAGTTAATGGCAGCTATTAATTCCTTATTTTCTTATCGTTTGTCCGGGATACACGTTAGACTTGTTAAATAAGAAAATTTAAGCATTTATTAATTCATTTGTTTCAACCTTCAGAGCATTTGTTTCTGAAAAGGGTCAAATAGCTTGTTGAAAACGTGAAAATTATGTTATGCTGTCATCCTTGGCTAGCATATCATTCATTCTACATATTCTATCGATTCAATATGGCACCGAGTTACCTAAGGCCTCACAGTGTTTGTGGTATCTTCTTAGAGCGCTTAACTAGGGAGGTTAAGGGTTCGATCGCCAGGGGATCCTTGTGGAAATATTTACATGAGTTTTAGGAGCCTTTGGAGTCCCCCGGGGCACATCCGAGCAGTAAACGAAGCAGCATTGTTGGGCTTGCAACCTCAGCGTGGGGAGTTCGAATCTTGGCGAGGCTTGAGTGGGCGACCAATTAATTGGTGATGTAAGAGTGATGTAAATGCCTTGTAGGAGGACTCCCTTGGGGCCAGGAGTATAAGGGGTGCTGCCACCCTGCTGCATCGAGCACATCCCGCGATTTACCTCCCCCAGCACTCTGAGGGGCCGGAGCTTGGGGGTCCAGGATTAGTCCGGCGTATGTTGGGAACCTGAGTATCAAAAAATAAAAATAAAAAATATGGCACCGAGTTCAAGTAGTTGATTATTTTCTTTTGCTATACCTTCTTCAGGAGCTTGCAGGGATCATTAATAAGTTGTCAGTATTTTCAATCTTTAGTCTGTTTGAGTGCCGTAAAGTTGTCACAGGTTCTAAATCACCTGAACCAGGAAATGGTATCTAGCTTACAGAAGCAACTTGTTTAACAAGAAAATAATTCTTCCAGTTGCTTACTTCTAAAATCTGATATACTAATGTAATATATATTGTTTGCTGTAATTAGAGGAGTGTTTGGATAGAAAATTCAAACAACATTTTACAACCTGACGCTACATCTTGGTTTAACATCTTGAATCAACATCTTGATTGATCGCAACCTGCAGGGCCGTTACATTGATCCTATTTTTCAGGAACCCTAATCAAGCAGAGAAGACCCAAATACCAGGTCAAAGAACACGAGTCCAATATCCAGAACACACGTCCAACGTGATCACCATCTACCTCAACAAACTGGCCGAATTTTTAGGGATAGAGTTAGTTTGTTATCTTCTTTATTTCATAGTATTTAAGGGGAGTTCAACACATGTATTTAGGGACGGACACTTTGTAATAATCTCTCTTTACTCTCAAAATTCTACCATCATAATTAATAAAATTTCATCGTTCGAGAATTTGTGCCGGTGAACAAGTTGTTCAAGGGCTTTTCTCGTTAAATCCTTTGTGAAAGAAATGGAGCGGCTAGGAAGTGCACAGAAGACTGATGTGAGTCCTGATGCTATCGCACCAGCACTAGCACAACAGTAAAATGCAGCGGAATATTAAAACAGAAATGAAATGAACACAGAATTAAATACTTATCTACAGCAATATGCTGTAGACAATAAACTTCTCTTATTAAAGAAATATCTTTTTGAAATCGATTACAAAGAAACAATAAGAGAATAACTAAAATAACCAAAAGAACTCTCTTATAAAAACACTCCTCTCAAGTCTATATTACTTCAGCCTTTCAGAGTGTATATTTCCGTATCTTGTTATCAGCCTTGGGACTTGCATTTATAACCAAGGACCTCCAAGCTAACGGGTAAGGATAAATCTTGATGAAGAGCTTGATCACTTATCTTTAGTCTTCTTATCTTTGAAGCCTTCATTTATCCAATGTGAGAGTCCTAGAAAATAACCAAAACACTACTAAACAGATAATATGATTCGGTTAGATAGGTTAGTAATAATAAAAATTAAATATAAAATATTTACATAATATTAAATATAAAGAAAGTAACAAAACATAATTAAGTCAACCTTTTGACTTGGCTAAGTGTGATGCTATCACACTTTCAATCTCCCCCTGTTTTGTTGCTTTCTGTTCAAAAACAAATCTCAAGCACAATATATAATAAGCTAAGGATTATTCAACACATGATATGAGATGGAGAGCTCGAATGCCCCCCCTAAAAACTAGCTAATAAAAACCATAAACCACCATGTTCAAACACATGTCCAAAACAAACTAAACCAAACCAAGCAAAAGCAAATCACCATTGTTCCTAAAAAACAAGAAATTTAAAATTGTTTTTAAGACATAAACCATACTAAAAATACTTCAATCATCATTGAAGCCTCGATCCCATCCTTGCTTTCCTTCTATTTCTGCTTGTGTCTTCGCAAGTAGTTCCCACCTGAAATCCGAGCTAATATCTCTATAAATCTTGCTTGAGCTAGCTCCCCCTTTTTGACCAAAAAGACGTTCACGAGCAGCCAGCAACTTATTCCTCCTTGTGGACATTTCCTTGAACTGCACTCTTGAGAGAATCATCGTTTTCTCCAAAAACTTAATTTCATCAGTTAGCAGCTGAACTTGGTCCTCTTGTGATAGTGGAGATGCAGGCTCATCCTCACTAGCATCAACATGCTCATCTTCATCACAATCTTGAGCATCGATAACTGGGTCATCAGGGAAGGTAACAGGCAAATCTACAGTGCGTCTAGTGCACTCTAACACAGATTGAATGCAAAATGGTTCAACCTTCTCACATATGCGATCAGAACGTAAGATCTCAACACCTTGCTTCACACAAAGACCAGTGATTAAGCATGGGAAAGGAAGATCAGAGGGCAACTCCTTTTCAGCAAACTGTACTATACTCCCAAATATCACTTCACCAAGGTTAAATACTTGACCAGTAAAAATCCTATGAATCAAATCCGCATGTGACACAGTGACAATGTTTTTGTTTGAGGAGGGTTTCCAATTAAAAGTAGAGATTTTAAACAGAAAACTACACAAGGAAGTGAGCATTGTGCACTTGAATTGAGAGTGCCACGAAGGATCAAGACCATTAGTTAGGGTATTGGCAATTTCATCCTTAGGAGCCATAGGAGGAAGGATGTGAGGACTGGGAGAATGAAGGAAGATATTAATTAAGGCAGGAGAAAAATTAATGAGAGTGCCACGAACCTTAACCTTTTCAAACCCAACATCTCTAGGATCTTGAATAGCCTGAACTAGACCCGCATAGAACTCACTAACAAGCGAGGGATAGTAGTTGTTTGGGTAGGACACAGAATAGAGTAGGCCTTTTTCCTCCAAGTATCTTTTCATACCAACATCCTCAAAAGTTTTGTCAATGACTCTTTCTACCAAAAAACCTTTTTTCCTAAAGAATTCAAACCTCTCTTTCACAGACTTAGACATAAATTTTTCAGGTGAGAGGGAGCTTACCTTCCTTGAAGAGGATTTAGGACTTGGGGTATGCCTTGGCTTAGGCAGATCAGCTTTGGAGGGACCAGACAATCTCAAGCTCCTTCTAGGTGAGGATGCAGATGTGAGTACATCTTCAGCAGCATCCTTCCTTTCAGTTTCTAGCTCATCTCTCCCAAGTTTAAAAGTTTCATCCTCAGCTTCATCATCATCTGACCCAATGTCAGATGCTTGGGCAGAGATAGTCCCTGCAGCTTTAGCCTTAGCTTGCCTCACTTTTCCTTTGCCTTTCTTCAGATCCAAAAGGGCTTGCAGGGGAATGTGCTCAGTCTCATCATATTCTTCAACCTCATCACCCTCCGAATTAATTCCAGAATACCAGTTTCCTGGTGAAGACTGAGAAGGAATAACTGGGGGGTTAGTAGGAGGAGATGGGGTTGGAGATGCAATAACATTTGAGGTAGCACGAGCAGGGGACTGTTGAGATAAGGCCATCCTTCTAGCTTGTAAATCCTCAGGCGTTACAATAGGGAAGTCATCTCCAAAGTCTTGAACAGCAGATTCACTTATATCCTCAGCTTCCTTCAACTCTTCAAGCTCTACGGATTGAGGTCTTCTTGAAACAACCTTGAAGGCCTCAACACCTTCTTCTTCAGAATCCTCTTCAGCAGAATCACTTGAGTAAACTGTCAAACCACTCTCATACTTTCTCTTCTGAGGCAAGGGTTTACCCGAGGAGCTTCCAGAACCACTAGCCTTTGATTTTCCTCTCTTTCTTTTGAGATCAGCTGAGGGATCAAAGTCCTCATCATCGTCTTCAATGAAGTCAGGTTCGGCCATATTAGGGCGTACCTTAGGAGTGTAGTCCCCCATGTTGGGAGAAAAACCCCTTTGCCGCAAAGACCAGTTAGGGCCTCTGGCGGCCCCGCCATTGCACCCATCGACTTCAAATCCCGGGATTATCGGCATCAATGGCATTGTCTTTGGGAGCGACATAGATACAGGGGAAGCTTCGGTGTCGACGAACAGTTCCACAGCAGCTTCGGTTGGGGCCACCGGAGATGGAGGGGGCGAGCGATTGGCAGTCGGAGAGGAGGGATTGGTCGGAGACGCCATGGACAGAGGAGTAAATAGAACGAGGCTTTGGAATTTCTAAGGGTTTTGAATTTTGTTTTCTTAAGGCCGGTGAGGGTTTAATGAGAAGGGAGAGTTGGTATTTATTTGATGTGATAGCACATCATTAACTCCTACTAAGCTTAGGTCACTGTAGAGTTTTAATTGGATTTGAACTAAGCTATTCCTAATTCCCTTTGGCCGGTTGGACTACTTGGAGTAAAAGAGTTCTTTAGTAACTTTGGGAATTTAGATGATAAAGATAAAATTTTATTTTTAGATAATGTACATACCATAGATGTATAAAAAAATCACATACTTATACTCCCCCTAAACATATGGAAATTTTAAAAAATTTTAGGTAATTTCGTTGAGCATAAATTAATTTAACTAAAATAAATTCGAAGTAGAAAAGCATTTGATTGAGATTTTCACCAAGGACCAGGTTGACAGGAAAAACTCTAAAAATAATGATGCATAATTTATACACATGTGAAGGATAATCTCAGTATATGTGTGGCATGGTATGTGCTTACATCAAGGTACGCATTTCCTCTAAGAAAGTCAATGAATCAGAATCTTGTCTTGCTTGGCCTCTAGAATGCTTCCACATACAATTTTTTCGTGGAAAAATATATTATGGGTAGCTTTCACTCTTCTTAAACTCATGGATAGCCCTCTTTCGAATGATCTTATCAATTTGACTCAAACTTTCTCTTGAAGTCATTTTGATCACATTGAAATGACTTCATACCATGGATGGAGTAGCTGTTTCCCAAACATTTTTTTTTTTTATTTTTGCACCCACCAAGAGACATCTAGTAAGATAATTTTAGAGTCAACTGTTGTTGACTACTATATAAGAAGGATTCACAATTCAGAGAGGAAACACAACAAAGATGTAATACAAGTGACCACACTGAGATAAATCATGCAATTTTTTTTTTTTTTTTATATATTTTTTTTGTTAGAATTGTAAAATACAGGTGTTAGTTATGATGTGATCACACAGGGGATCACATCATTATATTGCACACAAACTCAGAGATTTCCTTAGAGTGGAAAATCTCTGAAAATCAAGGGCTTTGGTGAAAATGTCAGCCAACTGTTTTTCAGTGCTAATTGATTCCATGCTAATAATTTTTTGCTCAACAAGATCACGAATAAAATGATGTCTAATGTCAATATGTTTAGTACATGAGTGTTGAACAGGATTTTTTGATATTTCTATGGCACTTAGATTATCACAAAAAACAGTTAGGATTTTACTTTTAAGACCATAATCTTTAATCATCTGATTCATCCAAAGGAGTTGAGAACAACAACTCCCAACAGCCACATATTCTGTTTCAGCAGTAGAAAGGGATACACAGTTTTGTTTTCTACTACACCAAGATACTAAGTTGTTTCCAAGATAAAAGCAACCTCCAGTTGTGCTTTTCCTATCATCAGTGTTGCACCTTGATCAGTCACCGAATCCTACCAGATTTGTATTGGTTTCTCGAGTATAGCTTAGCCCTAAATTGATAGTTCCACCTACATATCTAATGATTCTTTTTACAGCTTTGAGGTGGGATAATTTGGGGCAAGCTTGATATCTAGCACACAAGCAAACACTGAACATGATGTCACGGATGACTTCTTTGAAAGGTACAACAAGCTTCCAATCATGCTTCTATATAAGGTGGGGTCAACATCCTCACCATTTTCATCTTTGCACAACTTTTGGGAAGATCCCATAGGGGTTTTAAAGTGAGAGGCATTTTCAAGAGAGAACTTTTTAACCAAGTTTTTGGCATATTTACTTTGAGAGATAAAAATTCCTTCCTTATTTTGTTTTATTTGAAGTCCTAGAAAGTAGGTTAATTCACCAACCATACTCATTTCAAAGGTGGTGGTCATACTTGTGACAAAGTAGTCTAACATATCTTTGGAAGATGATCCAAATACAATGTCATCAACATAAATTTGGGCCACTAAGATTCCTACATTTTCTTTTAAAATAAATAAGGTTTTATCTACCTCACCTCTCTTGAATCCCATTTGTATGAGGTGTTCAGTTAGCCTCCCATACCAAGTTTTTCCTGTGGGCTTGTTTTAATCCATATAGGGCCTTTTTAAGCTTATAAACATGATCAGGAAAGTGGGGATCAGTGAAGCCCTTAGGTTGTTCAACATAGGCTTCTTCATTTAGGACACCATTTAAAAAGACACTCTTAACATCCATTTGATGTAGAGTTATGTCCAAATAGCAAGCAATGGCAAGTAAAAGCCTAATTGACTCTATCCTAGCAACAGGAGCAAATGTTTCTTCAAAATCTATTCCTTCTACTTGGGTGTAACCTTGGGCTACAAGCCTAGCTTTATTTCTGGTAATTTGACCATTTTCATCAGTTTTGTTCTTATAGATCCACTTGGTTCCTATTACATTTCCCCCTATAGGCCTAGGAATTAAAGTCCATACTTCATTTTTCTCAAATTGATTTAGTTCTTCTTGCATGGCAATAATCCAATTATCATCTTTCATGGCTTCTACAACATTCTTAGGTTCAATATTAGAAACAAAACAACATGAACTAACCTTGTTTACTTGAGATTCAACACAGCTTAGCCCAGCCAACTCACGGTAGTTGACCCTAGGCTTTTCCCTTGTGCTAATTTTTTCGTTTACATCACCCACTACTTGAGATATTGGGTGATTCTTTTGAACTCTGCTGGGTATGTCTTTAGTCCTATCCACCTTTCCTTCTTCATATTCTGAATCTTCAGATTCTGAACCAGATTTTGTTTGCCCGGATGTAGGTGATGATGTGCTTGCATCAGTACACACATCATTTTCTCATCCATTTCTTTGCATCTGTTCGGTTGATTACGAGTTTCTGCATTGTCTCTATACAATCTGAGACATCATCTTCAAGAGATTTTATATTTAGGTCAGCAGTATCATCAAATGTAACATTAATTGATTCCATAACAGTTTTAGTTCTAAGGTTGTAAACCCTATATGCACGACTATTTGTGGAATATCCAAGAAAAACAGCTTTGTCACTCTTGGAATCAAATTTAGATAGATAATCTCTATCATTTAGAACATAGCATATGCATCCAAAGACATGAAATTACTTGAGAGTAGGTTTTTACCGAGGAGTATTTCATAAGGAGTCATGGTTGATCCAACCCTAAGATAAACTCTGTTTCCTATATGACATGCAGTGTTAAGTGCTTCAGCCCAAAATCGTTTAGAGATGTTCTTAGAACTAAGCATGACATGTGCCATCTCTTGTAAAGTACGATTTTTTCTTTCTGCAACTCCATTTTGTTGAGGAGTTTTAGGGGCTGAAAAATCATGGGTGATTCCTTTGGAGTCACAAAACTTTGAGAACAATGTGTTCTCATATTCAGTTCCATGATCAGACTTAATTTTGATAACTTTCTTCCCATACAAGTTTTTCACCTTTTTATACCATACTTTAAACACTTCGAGTGCTTCAGATTTTTCTTTTAAATAAAGCACCCAAGTATACCTAGAGAAATCATCTACACAAACAAATGAATATTTCTTTTTACCTAAGCTTTCAACCTCAATTGGTCCCATAAGATCAGTATGTATTAATTCTAAAATTTCAAACGTGGAACTTTGGTCCACTTTTGGATGAGAGGCTTTGGTTTGCTTCCCCTTCTGACAAGGACCACACACACTAGATTGTTTAAAGTCGAGCTTGGGCAAGTGTTTAACAGCATCAAACCTAACTAATTCTTCTATTTTCCTATAGCTAGCGTGTCCTAATTTTTGATGCCACAGTTCAAGTTCATTTGTTTTGGAGCTAAGGAAGGATAAGTTGTCACCAAATTTGTAACAATTATCCTGAGACCTTACTCCGGTGAACAAACATTTATTAGTGTTATCAAACACTTTACATTCATGTTTGTCAAAATTGACATGTAAATTGTCATCACATAGTTGACTTATACTAATTAAATTAGCTTTCAGTCCTTCTACATGATAGACATTTTTCAGTTTGGGCATGTCATTTACACATAAAGTACCTTTTCCAACAATCTTACCTTGTGCTCCTCCCCCATAATTTACATTCCCTCCTTTGATAGTGACGTAATCAGTGAGAAATTCGGCATTACCTGTCATGTGCCTTGAGCACCCACTATCGAAGTACCATGAGCTAGCAATGCTGCTCTTGAGAGAGGTAAACACTACTTTGCATTCCATGTTTTTCTTTTCAACCCATACGAACCGACCGGGTTTTGGCGATGTGAGTTGTGATGTGAGAGCATTCGTTCACTCATCCGAGGAACATCTTTCCCATATCACGAATCCTCTTGTAATGAATGGTCTTATATGACCTGGTAAGAAGCGATAATGGCACACAAATCTTTTCTTTTGGTTGATGATTTTTGGTTATAAAAAGTTTTAGGTTTTGAGGAACTACTTTCTCCCTCTCTCAAAAATTTGATTCAAAACCAAGACCTGTTTTTGAAAACTTGCTCACTTTGAGAATCTCATCAAGAGTTGCCTTTCCAGTATTCTCGTTTTCAAAAGTTTTCTTGGCCTCTGTGAGTTCGGTTTTTGTTTTCTCAAGCTCAATGTCACGTTTAGTGAGCATGACCTCAAGTTTGGCTATAGAATCTTTTTGTTTATCATTTTCAGTGGATACATTTGTCAGTTCATCTTTAACTTTAGATAATTCAGTAGAGAGTTTTTCGGTTACCTTTTCAAAGACTGACAATTTTTTCAACACGCTTTTCCCAATCGGCATATAGTTCAAAGATAGGCATCCAGTAGCTCGTTATAGTTTTCATTATCTTCTTCTTCATTTTCAGACTTCTGTTTCAGTGAAGAGGTATAACAGTTTATAAAAGATTCAGAAGATGTGATAGTAGATGTGATAACATCTGAAGCTACATCAGATTGATGTTCATGATTTGGAGGCGAGATTTCCATAATTGCTAAGTTTAGCGATTCATCTTCGTCCTCACTATCACTAAGGGTCGCACTTAGGCTCATCCCCTTTTTCTTCAGAGTATTGGCACATTCATTTGCATAATGCCCAAACCCTTTACAGGCTCTACACTGAACAGTTTCAGATCTATTTTTTGAAATACTAGTGGGTTTCTTGAAAGTACTCTCATTATCCTCTTTTGATTTATCAAAATTAGTTGGTTTCTTAGAAGGAAATTTGTTGTCTCTTTTATTTTTAAGAAAAGAAGTAAATTTTTTAGTCAAAAGAGCAACATCTTCATTTTCCAAATTTGAAATATCAATTTCATTTGAGATTTCCTCAATTTCTTTTGGAATTGAGGATGCTTTAGAAAGAGAAGAAGCAAGAGCAACACTTTCGGCTTTATGTTGTTCTTTGAATAGAAATGTTCAATTCAAACATGGTTAGCTTACCCACAAGAGTATCTAGAGCCATGGTTGCAGTGTCATTTGCTTCTTCAATGGCAGCTATTTTAATGTTGAACTTATCAGTGACAGTCCTTAACATTTTGCATACTAGTCTAGCATTTGAAATAGGCTCACCAAGTGAGAGACATTCATTTGAATTTTTCTTATTCTAGCAAATAACTTTTTATGTCCTCGAGACTCATTCATCCTCAAGTTTTCAAACTTGGTCATGAGAATTCTCAACCTAGTGGCTTTGACACTATCATCACCCTCACAGTGAGCTTGCAAAATATCCCAGGCTTTCTTTGCTATATTTTGATATAAAACAAGTCTAAACATGTGTTCATCCACATGACTTGAAATAGCACCAAGAGCCTTGGAATTATAGTTTGCACTAGTGACCTCATCTGTGGTCCATTCTTCCTCAGGTTTAATTTTATACACCTTTTCGGAGGTTTCACCATCTTCTTCTTTATTTCTCATTTCAACCTTAGGAGGGGACCATGGAATAATAATGCTAAGCCATGCTCGTTCATCAATTGCTTTGATGAAGAGACGCATCTTAGCTTTCCAGATGGGATAGTTAGTTCCATCTAAAACTGGGGGACGGTATTGACTCAAGTGTCCTTCCATAATGACCACTCTTCCTTGGATCTCACTCAGTAAAGTCGAGTGTAAGCTCTGATACCAATTGAAAGAAATGGAGCGGCTAGGAAGTGCACAGAAGACTGATGTGAGTCCTGATGCTATCGCACCAGCACTAGCACAACAGTAAAATGCAGCGGAATATTAAAACAGAAATGAAATGAACACAGAATTAAATACTTATCTACAGCAATATGCTGTAGACAATAAACTTCTCTTATTAAAGAAATATCTTTTTGAAATCGATTACAAAGAAACAATAAGAGAATAACTAAAATAACCAAAAGAACTCTCTTATAAAAACACTCCTCTCAAGTCTATATTACTTCAGCCTTTCAGAGTGTATATTTCCGTATCTTGTTATCAGCCTTGGGACTTGCATTTATAACCAAGGACCTCCAAGCTAACGGGTAAGGATAAATCTTGATGAAGAGCTTGATCACTTATCTTTAGTCTTCTTATCTTTGAAGCCTTCATTTATCCAATGTGAGAGTTCTAGAAAATAACCAAAACACTACTAAACAGATAATATGATTCGGTTAGATAGGTTAGTAATAATAAAAATTAAATATAAAATATTTACATAATATTAAATATAAAGAAAGTAACAAAACATAATTAAGTCAACCTTTTGACTTGGCTAAGTGTGATGCTATCACACTTTCACTTTGTCACAACTTCTTGAATTTCAAGTTCTATATTTCATTATGCCCAATATCATTAACCTAAATTAAATTGTTTAAATCTGACCAAAACAATTTGGCGCGAGAATTTTGGTCTTTTAGAACCAACGAATGCAATAAAAGAAAAAAAAGGAACAAAAAATAATAATAATTAGAAACTATTGCAGAAATTTAAAAGACGAAAATAAAACTTATTGTATAGGTTGAATCGCCCAACAAGTGGACTAGCCTTGAAGAAGTATTGCACCCGTATACCTGGTGTACGCCAAACGAGTCAGCAACCCGCTTCCAGGATAATTCAACTCCGAGAACAAATATGTGCAATGCTTCTTTGTTCTCCTTCGACCACAGCAGCAAAACCAAAACAATAGTGAGATTGTAAGAGGAAAATGTTTTAGATGGAAAACAGTATGTGTTTTTGGATGGACTGAAGGTGCCTTTTATCCCCAAAAAATTACTATCATTTTCATAGGGAATTAACCTTATCAGTTAACTTTGAAAGTTAACTACCCCGTTAATTCAGGCCCACAACATTTGACTATGTCAAAGTTATCAACAAGTAACCAAATTAACAATTAAATAAATTTTGTCTAAATAAGGCATGTGAGAGGCAATTTATTTTCCATGTGAAATTACAATAAAGCCCTCTTCAAGAACCCATTTACTTGTCAATCTTTAACCCATTCAACTATGGATTCTAATCATCAAATGAACTTAATCCATACATGAATATTGTTTGATTACATGTCATTAATCAATTCCAATTCTCACTTTGGTCTAACAGTTATTGGTCTAAAAATTAAGACCATACATTTTAACCAACATCCTCATTTTTCCAACAATCCCCAACAAATCCATAGTTGATGCTCAACTTTGACTATCATAAAGTGCTTTCAATGATGGTACCTTTCGGGTTGAACCATTACCTAAGCCATCAAATAAAACCCCCGCAGGAATGAAGTGAACAAAGTTCTTGAACTTGAACCTATGATGTGGAGGTGTTCAGAGAATGGCAACACATTTACAGTTATAACTGCGATCTATAGGGATGACGCGTTACCGGCCATGCAACCAGATCCTGTCTCAAGAATGTTTTTCGAGAATTAACCCTTATTCTCTAATTGCGGTCTGATAATAGCATTATCATAGTTGGGCATCTCCAAGGGTGTGTTGCTACCACCCTGCCTTAGAGGCTCGATCCCATTCAGAGTCTTAAACTCTTACTTACTAGCAACTTCTAGCATCTACCAGGTTTATCAAGGAATAGACACTGACAATTTTGTGTCTCTTTTATCAAGATGCTCAACTTACTCTTACAGTTTGTTTATGCCACATTGAACCTACTTTGTGGGATCTCCACTCAGATAGGTTGGGTTGCCACTGTAGATGAGTCAACTAAGGGTTTCAGTCCCATTCCTATCCTAGATTTTACAACCTGACCAAGGTCAAGTCCTTTAGTTAAGGGGTCAGCTGTATTGTCTTTGAATCCCACAAAATCAACAGCAAACACCCCTTGAGACACAAATTTCCTTATAGTTTTTAGTCTAACTTGAATGTGTCTTCTTGTCTTTTGATTGTACTTGGTAATTTTAATCTTTTCTATTGTGCTCATACCGTCACAATGCAAACATATATAGGTGGAATTGGTTTACTAATGACTGGTAACTCATACATAAATCCCATAAACCATTCGTCCATGATTCCCGTAGTATCCAAAGCATAAAGCTCAGCCTCGAAAGTAGATCGAGACAAAATAGTCTGTTTGGTGGACTTCCAGGCTACAACCCCTCCACCAAAAGTAAACACGTACCCATTACATCCATAAATTTCGGAGTTCTTGGCTATCCAACTCGCATCACTATATCCTTCAAGGATAGGAGGATATCTACTATAATGCAAGCCTAAGGAACTAGTTCCTTTCAAGTACCTAAGTACTTTATCCAAGGCTCCCCAATGAGTTCTATTTGGACAACTAGTGTACCGGCTCAACTTAGACACTGAAAATGCAATATGAGGTCTAGTACAGTTAGCCAGGTATCCCAAGCTACCAATGATCTGAGAATATCTCAACAGAGACACGGGAACACCACTTTCATTCTTATACAAAGTTACAGAAGGGTCATACAGTGTCTTTGTGATTCTAGCATTTTTATAGCCATATTTCTCAATAATACTATCTATATAATGAGATTGAGAGATGGCTATACCCTCGGTTTTCTATTTGGACAACTAGTGTGCCGGCTCAACTTAGACACTGAAAATGCAATATCAGGTCTAGTACAGTTAGCCAGGTATCCCAAGCTACCAATTATCTGAGAATATCTCAACTGAGACACGGGAACACCACTTTCATTCTTATACAAAGTTACAGAAGGGTCATACGGTATCTTTGCGATTCTAGCATTTTTATAGCCATATTTCTCAATAACACTATCTATATAATGAGATTGAGAGATGGCTATACCCTCGGTTGATCTAGTTAACTTGAGCCCTAGAATCACACTTGCTACCCCAATATCCTTCATTTCAAACTTTTTTTTAAGAATGACTTTGTCTCAAGTATTATATCATTTGAGCCAAACAATAATATATCATCTACATATAGGCATAGGATAATACAATCACCACCTCTAACCTTATTGTAGACACACTGATCTGCGTCACTAAGAGTAAAACCAAATGATAAAACAACTTTATCAAATTTCTCATTCCATTGCTTAGGGGCCTGTTTAAGTCCGTACAATGACTTAACCAATTTACAAACCTTTCTTTCATTGCCTTTAGCTACAAATCCCTCAGGCTGATCCATATAGATCTCCTCTTCAAGGTCACCATGAAGAAAAGCAGTCTTAACATCCATTTGATGAATATAAAGACCCAATACGGATGCCAACACTATAAGCATTCTGATTGTAGTCATACATGCAACATGCACATAAGTATTAAAGAAATCTATGCCCTCCTTTTGTTTGAAACCCTTAGCAACTAATCTGGCCTTATATTTGTCAATGGTTCCGTCTGATTTCAACTTCCTTTTAAAAATCCATTTACACCCAATAGTTGTGCACCCAGGAGGAAGATCAACGAGTTTCAAGTTCCATTTTGAACAATGGAATCCATTTCATCCTTAATGGCATTCTTCCAATGAATGAATTCCTGTGAAGCCATTGCATCTTTGAAGGTTACTAGATCACCCTCGAGATTGAAAGTAATATAACCACTTCCAAACTCCTTAGTGACCCTAGCTTGTTTACTCCTTTTAGGTTCATCTAGTTCTTCTGACTCAACGTCATTTGCACTAGAACTACTGGGTCCAACCCCCACATTTAAAATCTTTTCCACTTGTTCAGGAATAGAATCCAATGTAGTGTCTTGATTTCCACTTGAAGTATTTTTAGGCACTCCAGTCTTCATGGGAAAAACATCTTCAAAAAATGTTGCATCACGGAATTCTACAATGGTGTTCACATCTATGCTTGAGATTTCAGATTTGATAACCAAAAATCTCAAGGCGTATGAGTGTTCAACATAACCAATAAAGATCACATCAACAATTTTGGGTCCAAGTTTTTTCCTTTTATGTTCAGGGACTAACACTTTTGCTAGACACCCCCACACCCAAAAGTATTTCAAACTTGGTTTTCTACTCGTCCAAAGTTCGTAAGGACACTTATCTTTATGTTTCAGGGGTACCCTATTCAGAATATGGCAAGCCGTATTCGAGGCTTCACCCCACATATATTTAGGTAGTCTCGAACTTTCTAATAAACTGTTAATCATATCCGCAAAGGTTCTATTTTTCCGTTCTGCTATCCCATTCGACTGAGGTGAATAAGAAGGTGTTTCGTCATGTATAATTCCAAACTTTTGACATTCCAGTACAACTAAGTTGTAAGTATACTCTCCTCCTCTATCAAACCTTAAGAGTTTGATTTTCTTGCAAGTTTAATTCTTTACTTCATTCTTAAAAGTTAATAATTTTTCTAGAACTTCATCTTTACTCTTAAGTAGATACACATAGCAATATCTAGTGTATTCATCTATAAAGGTGATGAAATATCTCTTATGGTCACGTGTGAGCAAACCATTAAACTCGCAAATTTCGGTGTGAATTAAATTAAGTAAACCCGAATCCCTATTTATGGAATGATATGGTTTTCTTATTTGTTTAGCTGTCACACAAACTTGACATTTCTTAGTTTTTTCAATTGTATGCTTTGGAATTATATCTAAATTCATCATGCGTACAGAATCTAGATTATCATGACCCAAACGACAATGCCATAAAGTAGAAGAATTAAATTCTCAGAGACATAATTTATTTCAATAAAATCAACCATAATCTTAAACAATCCATCTGACAAATAACCTTTGCCAATAAAAGATCCACCAAACAAAATTACAACTTTATTAAACTTAAAATTTAATTCAAAACCCTCTCTAACTAAAATAAAACCACTAATAACATTTCTTCTCATTTCAGAAACATGATGCACTTGATGCAAAGATAGAACACGTCCTGAGGGAAATCTCAAATCCACGCGCCCTATGCCATGCACTTTAGCTGCACTTGAGTTCCCCATCATCAATTTTTGTCCAATCGCAGGCTGGTAAGAAACAAAGAGCATTTTATCAGCACAAACGTGCACATTTGCTCCTGTATCTACTAACCACTCATTGGAATTATAAATAGTGAATACTTGAGGATTAATAGAAATGTACCCGCTTATATCAGGTCCTTCGATCACCATGTTGACTTGAGGTCCACCATCTTGAGCCTTGGGCTTCTTGTTCAGACAAGTCCTGAACCAATGTCCCATCTGCCCACATGTAAAGCAAGGTTGGTTTGCCTTGGGTTTCTTTGCAATTTTGTTTTTAGGCTTTAGTGGATTATGATTGTTTGAAGCAGCATGTTGTTTGTTCTTAAAAGATTTCACCACTTTACCCCCAGTTATAACATGTGCCCTAGGTTGAAACTCAACAGGCACGTTGCGGGCTTTACTCATATGTTGCTCCTGAACAGTGATAGCATGCATAATATCTTTCAGTGAGATCTTTTCCCTTTTGTGCTTGAGAGTCATACCAAACTCCTCCCAACACTTAGGAAACTTCTCAATGATGGACATCACCTGAAATTTTTCAGTCAACGACATATCCGCTTCTTTCAGGGAGTGCAAAATGAGTTGAAGTTCTTGAGTTTATTCAAGTACCGATTTTCCCTCCTTCATATCGAAATTCAGGAACTTAGAAACTACATACTTTTCAAGACCTTGGTCTTCAGTATTGTATTTCCGGTCCAACTCATCCCAAAGGTCTTTGGCCGTGCCAGGAAGAGTGCAATAAACATCGAACAATGTGTCGGACAAGCCCAACAGAATCATTCCTTTGCTTATTTCATCCTTCTCTTGCCATGTCAAATACTCTTTAGGGTCCTTATCATGAGTGAATGGCTTAGGGGTCATAATAACTGTAAGCAAGCCCTTGGTGATTAACCATATCTTTATGCGTTGTTGCCAACGCATAAAAAAATACCCGACAAACTTTTCAGGCATTCCAGTTAAATCAACCCTTAGTGTGCCCACATTATACGGTATAGAGCTACCAGAACCAGATCCAACCTCAGTAGTAACATTAGTAGTGGTGTTATTAGCAGTGGGATTAACAGTGTCAATTTGCAAAGCACCAGAATCAGCCATTTCAAGTGTATCTCTAATTAAGATTACAATGTCACAAATACTTCTTCAAGATTGTTGAAAATCTTTAAAGACAAACTAAGGCCGATATCACTATTGTATTCAGATAGTACACAAGATTCACGATTTATAAAATAAATGAGTAAGTTTTAGGGAAAACATGTTTCTCCATAGGTTATAAAAAACCCACTTTCATCCTTAAAAATATCGAGTTTAGACCTTAAAACATTGAGTTTAGGCCTTAAAATACATATAAAATAAAATAGTGAGTTTGGGCGAGTTTAAGCTAGAAAATATAATAACGAGTTTAGGCCATAAAACAGTGAGTTTAGGCTTTAAAACACCAAGTCGATATATTTAAAAACAAGATTTTTTTATAACTTATGAAGAAACAGGTTTCCCCCAAAATTTTCTGAAAATAAATTAATAAAATATTTTTTTATTTTAAAAATTAAATTAAAAAATAATGGATTAAGAGAAAAGAAAAATAAATATCATATTATTAACATCAGATTAATAAAGCCAGGTTATTAAACAAAATAGATTATAATCAGATTAATAAAAATAAACAATTTATAATAGAGTTCCAATTAAAATAAAGTATTAAAGAATATATATATATATATATATATATATATATATATATATATATATATATATATATATATATTAATTATTATTATTATTATCGTTTAACGGGTTTTAAAAAATCAAACAAATTAGTAGAGCAATATGTAAAACAAAGATTGATGGACACGATTTTTGTTGGACCAAGCAAATGAGTTCACAAAAGGTCAAGACAACAAACAAGTATTAAGAATTAACAAGACCAACACATAATTACAGTAAATTAAACATCAATCACCAAGGCAAAACCAATGAATGCAATAAAAGAAAAAAAGGAACAAAAAGTAATAATAATTAGAAACTAATTGCAGAAATTTAAAAGACGAAAATAAAACTTATCGTATAGGTTGAATCGCCCAACAAGTGGACTAGCATTGACGAAGTATTGCACCCGTATACCTGGTGCACACCAGACGAGTCAACAACCCACTTCCAGGATAATTCAACTCCGAGAACAAATATGTGCAATGCTTCTTTGTTCTTCTTCGACCACAGCAGCAAAATCAAAACAATAGTGAGATTGTAAGAGGAAAATGTTTTAGATGGAAATCAGTATGTGTTTTTGGATGGACTGAAGGTGCCTTTTATCCCCAAAAAATTACTATCATTTTCATGGGGAATTAACCTTATCAGTTAACTTTGAAAGTTAACTACCCCGTTAATTTAGGTCCACAACATTTGACTATGTCAAAGTTATCAACAAGTAACCAAATTGACACTTAAATAAATTGTCTAAATAAGGCACGTGAGAGGCAATTCATTTCCCATGTGAAATTACAATAAAGCCCTCTTCAGAACCCATTTACTTGTCATTCTTTAACCCATTCAACTATGGATTCTAATCATCAAATGAACTTAATCCATACATGAATATTATTTGATTACATGTCATTAATCCATTCCAATTCTCACTTTGGTCTAACAGTTATTGGTCTAAAAATTAAGACCATACATTTTAACCAACATCCTCACTTTTCCAACAGGATGATGCTGCACAGCTGTTGCGGTGCAAATTTTGGTTGAAATCGGATTTGTTAACAATCCAGAATCATGAATGTAAGTATTCTACATAACCTTTCAAAGTCAGGTATCTGCAGCTCTTGTACCAGCGTCAAGCTTAATACTTGCCTTTTTTAAATTTGTTTCAAGTTTCTCATCTCAAAACTTTCCTAACTTTGAATTTCTACTTAAAAATTGATACTTTTTTTCCCTTAGTGACTGGACACTGCTTTTGGAGCGGTTTCTACCCAGACAGATTGCAATTACTCGTGTAAAGAAGGATTGGGAGTTGGATATTCTTTCACGGTTTTGTTGGGAAAATTTATTATATAACAATAAATAAGGCTTTCTTGGATTTAACGAAATGACAAATAAATAATGAACCATAACGTAATTAACGGGGCAGGAAATAAAGATAAACTAGAATGCGAAAATTAAAGCAAATCGAGTAATTAAAAAAGTCGAGTCTTGTGTTGGACACAATTTCCGCAAGAAGATATTACCCCGCACTGGTGCTAACGGTCTGCGGCAATCTTCTCTCAAGATAAAACAACTTTACAATCGTTAATAGGAGCACTCTAAATTAATGACTTCGGCGAACAAAAATTGTGTTTGACACTTCCAGACTTTGAAGAAGACTTATGCAACGCGATGCTCTATCTTCTAACAGATGATGTTAAGAATTCCGTTGAATTATGTGACTGAATTCCATAATTCAGTTAAATATCTAACCGAGTTAGTTAATTCCGTTAGATATGAGATTCTCTACTTCTAGTGAGAAGAGAGAGTGAATATGTGAAAGAGAGAAGTGATTTGTGATTTAATGAATGAATTGATTTGACAATCAGGGGGTCTATTTATAGTGTATGAAGAGATGTGGTGCCTATTTGGAATAATCACAAATTGCACCCCTTAATTCTTAGCCATTGGATCTGATAAGATTGGAGGGAGGAGATTTGCTAGAGCGATCCACCAGCTTGACCCGTCCATTTGAAAGGACATGGGTCACGCCCCACCTTTTCCAACCATCACAACCTATCTTAGCCAACCGCCAAGCCCAATTCGTGGACATTAACCCAAGCGCCTTCATGGTCCAGCCGAGCTTGACCCAACTGGGCCTAGGCCCATCTGACCAAACCCACTTGACCTGGGCTGCTGCTACCTTAGACCTGGACCTAGCGAACCGGATCTGGACCGACCGAGCCATGAACCGCTATCGAACCTAACTTAGTCAAAAGTTTAAGGCTCCACAGCTCCCAGCGACCGATGCGTACGCGCAAAGTGCAAAGTGTGCACCTCAAAGCGCCCATTGCGACCTTCGTTGACTTCGCGCGCTTCGCGGGTGTGGTCCAAATTGAGCTAGTACAAAACTAGCACAATTGGGCAACTCCTTGTATGGTTGGCCCAATGTTCCACCTAGGTTGGCCCAAGGAGATCAACTTGTTGACTACTCCTTGGATGCTTTCACTTATAAACTAGCATTACTTTATATCTTTAAGCAATGTGGGATAACTCTTTCATATCCCATGAACTCTTCATATACCCATTTCATTTTGCATACTTTGAACATTAATTTCTCATTCACCACTAATTGGTTTTGAGAAAGTAAATATATCAAATTAATCTACTCCAAATGTAGATTATTAAAATGCAATCAATTTCCATTTTCCTAAAATGGAACCCAATGGAATTCTTGGTCAAAAGTCGGTCAAACCTCACTTTTATAAAACCAAAATTCCAACAATCCCCCACATGAATGACAAATTATTGCATGCATGAATGCAGACTCGTCTGGAAGTTTCGGCGAACTATTATTGCATCGGGATAGGTAGCTTATGGCCTTAAACCTTCCCTAGTAAAATACTATCGGATATACTAGCCATTTGGTAGCGAGACGCTTTGAATCAGTGACTGTATAGTGTATACCAAGACAATAGTACTCACACAATAAAACCTCTAACACGTTTTGTTCTCACGTTTTGTCCATTTTGGCACTGGACCGTTCTTGATTCATAAGTGTTTCAATTTAGAAGCGGCCTTATTACTTCTCACTTATATATGTGATCTCCTATAAAGAGTAACCTGTCATACTCCACTACTTCGGTATAGGAATCATTAAAAGCTTTAAGCTTACCCTCACCACACGTCAATAGGGTTTTAGCACTTAGATGGCTTCTGAGAGTGAGTTATAATGATTTCTAAGTGCAAATACAAGAATTTTCATAATTTAGTTGTCTCATTGAATCAAGGGCATGGGATCTCCAATTCTCAAGGTTGAGTGTCCACTATGGATTTCTTTGTTTGTGTAGATCCGTTTTTGACTTCACATGGCCAGTTGTGACAGTCTCATTTGAGATCAATTGTCTTATGGTAATATGTCAATGACCATTGTGTCTTGACTTACCACGATGTTCTACACCTTTTCCTATTTCTCATTGTCGTCACAATGCCTTAGGTCATGTAGACAAACTTATTCCACAAAGGAATATCTTCCGAGAATATATTAGACCTTTTAGCTTTCCCTGAAGTTTTGTCTAAAAAAACTTTTAACTCAGATTCCCTACTTAATTGAGTTATCCATGTTGTCTCGGAAGATTTCGATGACACCGTTCTCCATCCATTGTGAACACATTTTCACTTTGGAGTTCATTTGTGTCTGATATCCAATCAGTATATCTTTTCCATACTATTGAATATTTCATTTATTGTAATCCATAATCACGAGTATATCTTTAAGTACTCCAAGTACTTTGACTATACATTTCTAGTGATTGATTACAATTTCCAATTAGAGCTTCAGTTTCTCTAGAATGGTCAGTCTTTTCGAGTGATCAAAATCTTCTATCGGTTATTTTCTTTGAGTGGTTAGCATCTCTGTACCGGTCCGACTTCCCAAGTATTTAGTATCTCTAAGTGGTTTGACCTCCTTAGAGTCTACCTCTTAGGAATCTACCTTATAGAGATTACCTCTCAAGATTCTACCATATAGATTCTATCTCTCAAGAATCTATCTGTTACTTCTCAAGAATTTAGCTTATTTGAAAGTCTATCTTTGAGAATTTATCTAACTCTTATGATTCAACCATTAAAGAGTCTATTACTTTAAGAATCTTTTCTCTTCAGATTCTATATCTCGAGAGTCTCACTTTCGAGATCAATAATCTGCCTTTTTTCAGATTAAAAATTCGTCTCATTAGAGTTTAATTCTCAAGATTATTTTTCCTTTTAGAAATCTATATTTTGAAATTCTAACTCCCTTGACTATACTTCTTGAAAGTCTACCTTTCCAGGACTTATCTTTCAAGATTTTTCCGTCTATAGATTCATCTTTCAAATATTTTCTTTCAAGGACCAATTTGCAACTCAACGGTTCGCATTATGGAGGAATATCAACCAACTTCCAAATATATGATGAACTATTCATTTAACTATTAACAACATTATTCAACAGTTTTCGTTTAATTTTCTACCATAAAAAATTAGGACCAAAAGACTAGCTTCTTTTGTCCACAAACTGTGTCTTAGTTCATCTTACTATTAAGATAAATCTTTTACAGTTTTATAAGTTCTCTTCTTAAAACTTATATTATTTCCTTTTTACTTCAAGGAAATATGATTTTAAGGAATACCAAATTCCATGTCTTTGGCTTAAGTATTTTTACTTTAGCCCGTACCCCCACACTTGAGGTGTACCCCCACATTTTAGGTATTTATAAAACGGCTTACAATTATGTCATAATATGTAAGAAGTTTTTATCAAATCCTTTCTCGGGTATTTCATTAAGAATGACATTATAGCTTCCCCCATAAATTCGGTTAAGCCAGAGCTTATTGCATTTATCATTCTTGCGTTTTAGCTCCTGCATTAGACTGAGTTGAATATGTTGCGCTCGTTGGATGAATACTGTCGAAAACCTCACAAATATCCTCAAACGGCGCCGCACATTCCCCTCCTTCTAGCGTTTCAAATCTTCTTAATCTTTACATTAAGCTGGTTTTCAACATCATTCTTATAAGTTTGGAAAGCCACCAAGGCTTCATCCCACCTCGAGTTTTTACTAATTTTAGATCATATACATATGTGACCCAACTCAAGAGGTGCCGTGTTTCTTATTACTAAGGAAAACGATAACTTGCAGATTTCACACTTGTCAGTTGAATCAAACTAATTCATGAGAATTAATTCTTGATTCACTGACGTCGTATCCTAATTTATCATGCCATAAACTAGGTCTTTCCAACAACATAGGAAACACCGTTATCCTTCGCCTCAGGGAAAGGTACACTTTCCTAAGGAAATGCACCATTCTGGTCGATTCAAATTTATTTGATCTGACTCAAACACTAGTTTAAATTCAACACTGCTCAACAGTGATCTGAAACTAGGTTCTTGTGAGTATCTGGGACATGCAGCACATTCACGAGTCAGTTGTGTGGTTGAATACATCTTCATCACAACCTTTCCAAATCCCACGACGTTGGAAGTTTCAGAGTTTCACATATATACCTTCCTTCCATTGGTAGGAGTGTATGATGAGAAGCTCTATTTATTAACACATATATGGCGGGTAGCTCTAGCGTCTATCCACCATTCTCTTGGGTTGACTTCCAACTTTGTTAAGTTGGTTTCAGACACCATTGCTGCTTATATTAAATCCATTTCAACCTTTCGGTGATGTTGTCTTGATTCAGTTGTCCATTTCCCTTTTTGGAATACGACAAACTTTTGCTACGTGATTGGTCTTACCACATCTTGTAACAAATCTTGGAGTTGGTTCCTTGAACCTTATAGTCCGTTCCAAAGTGTTCTACAACTCTTTGGTTGTCCGCACGAGACAGTGCTCTTTGTAAGAGCATTATTTGGTCCACTCAGTATGTACGTCCTACATATGAGATTTTTCATGATCCCATTCTTCTGCGGCTATTTGTCTTCGCGGATTGCCTATCTGTCTTTTTGTATCTGGATCATCATCATCCCCCTTTTCGATTATTTGCCTTGACAAATCTGGATCATCATCCTCTTTCTCTTCGATTTATTTGCCTTGGCGAATTTGGATCATCATCCTCTTCTTCTTCGGTTATATGCCTAGGCGAATCTTTGGTTATCTGTCTTTCTTCGATTATAAGTCTGCTTCATGTTGCCAACAATTCTTTGAATCACTTCCGGGATTATTGTTGACCTTCTCGTTATCTTCTAGTTAACTTCCAATGCTCTTCTAGTTATCCTTCCTTGAAAACCGTCATTTTTCTCGTTAAGTCTCTAACGATAATGTCCTTCGGTTGTCCATCATCATTGGCTCATATTTGTCATAAAACCAAGAAAACGTCAATATCTTCTTGCGATTGTTGGGAAAATTTATTATATAACAATAAATAAGGCTTTTTTGGATTTAACGAAATGACAAATAAATAATGAACCATAAAGTAATTAACGGGGCAGGAAATAAATATAAACTAGAATGCGGAAATTAAAGCAAACCGAGTAATTAAAGAAGTCGAGTCTTGTGTTGGACACAATTTCCGCAAGAAGATATTGCCCCGCACTGGTGCTAACGGTCTGCGGCAATCTTCTCTCAAGATAAAACGACTTTACAATCGTTAATAGGAGCACTCCAAATTAACGACTTTGGCGAACAAAAAATTTGTGTTTGACACTTCCAGACTTTGAAGAAGACTTATGCAACGAGATGCTCTATCTTCTAACAGATGATGTTAAGAATTTCGTTGAATTTCGTGGATCGAATTCTATAATTCAGTTAAATATCTAACCGAGTTAGTTAACTCTGTTAGATATGTGATTCTCTACTTCTAGTGAGAAGAGAGAGTGAATTTGTGAAAGGGAGAAGTGATTTGTGATTGAATGAATGAAATAATTTGACAATCAGTGGATCTATTTATAGTGTATGAAGAGATGTGGTGCCTATTTGGAATAATCATAAATTGCACCCCTTAATTCTTAGCCATTGGATCTGATCAGATTGGAGGGAGGAGATTTGCTAGAGGGATCCACCAGCTTGACCCGTCCATTTGAAAGGACATGGGTCAAGCCCCACCTTTTCCAACCATCACAACCTATCTTAGCCAACTGCCAAGCCCAATCCGTGGACATTAGACCAAGCGCCTTCTTGAGCTTGACTCCGAGCTGACCTAACTAGGCCTAGGTCCATCTCGCCCAAACCCACTTGACTGGCCGCCGCCACCTTAGACTCCGGACCTAGCGAACCTGGATCTCGGACCGATCGAGCCATGAACCGCTATCGAACCTAACTTAGTAAAAAGTTTAAGGCTCCACAGCTCCCAGCGACCGATATGTACGTGCGAAGTGCCCATTGCGACCTTCGCGGGCTTCGCGGGTGTGGTTCAAATTAAGCTAGTACAAAACTAGCACAATTGGGCTATCCTTGCATGGTTGGCCCAATGTTCCACCTAGGTTGACCCAAGGAGATCAACTTGTTGACTACTCCTTGGATGTTTCCACTTATAAACTAGCATTACTTTATATCTTTAAGCAATGTGGAATAACTCTTTCATATCCCATGAACTCTTCATATACCCATTTCATTTTGCATACTTTAAACATTAATTTCTCATTCACCACTAATTGATTTTGAGAAAGTAAATATATCAAATTAATCTACTCCAAATGTAGATTATTAATATGCAATCAATTTCCATTTTTCTAAAATGAAACCCAATGAAATTCTTAATCAAAAGTCGATCAAACCTCACTTTTACAAAACCAAAATTCCAACAGGTTTAATTCAATGGTAAGTGCTAGTTAGCATTTCATATGGAGGAACAATCAATGTAGTTACTAATTAGCCATTCACATACTGGCGTAATGGCCATTCCTTATGTGACTGGTCTGTAAGTTGCCAACAATAATCTTTAGGCTTTTAATGGAGAACCTCCCTCATCTTCTGTTTTAGTATTAAGCTGTTCACTACAAATTATTTACCCTTTTGATGTTGCTTATCGCTTTCTACACGTCTTTTCGTGTGTATAAAATACATGCATACATTTATTTAGCGTATGTTTTCTTGCAAAACCTATACTCCCTTCGTCAAATCTGAAAGTTCAAAAAATGAATGGTCCAAGAATTAAGAAAATGTACTTTCTACTATAAAAATATTGTGAGTGAGTGAAGTAGGGTGTTGTGAAATATGAAAGTGGGGTAGTTAATAATTGGTGAATAATTTGTTGCGAAGATTTAAATGTGCCCATTAATAAAGAAGCAATAAAATTTTTCCATTTTTGAGATTTTGAACTTTAAAATGGGACAACCTTCGGAAAAATTTTGAACTTTAAGATATGGGCGAAGGGAATAATCTAGATTCAGTATATATCTAGATTCAATTCTTTTCTCCATCAATGGTTGAGGATTGATTCATGTTTCATTTCATGGAGTAATAATTTATATGGTGACTAATTAGCTAGTTATATAGGGCATGTTTGATGTAGCTTATGGGTTAGTGTTTATGGCTTTTGACTTCTCATAAGTCATTTAGAGAGTGTTTGATTTCAAAAGTGAAGTAATAAGTCATAAATAGAGTACAAGCAAACTAAAACACAATTCCATTTATAAGCCATAAGCATTAGGGCTAGTGCTGAAAACTTATGCAATAAAAAAAAACAAATGAACAATGCCATTAAATGAAATTTTCATATTCCAAAACTACCCTCGTTTTAATTATAATAATAGTAATAATAATAATAAATAATAATAAATAATAATATAATAATAAATAATAATAATAATAATAATAATAATAATATAATAATAATAAAATATTAAAAATAAAAATAATAAAATACTAATAATAATAATAATAATAATAATAATAATAATAATAATAATAATAATAATAATAATAATAATAATAATAATAATAAAGATAATAATAATAATAATAATAATAATAATAATAATAATAATAATAATAATAATAATGATATTGATAATAATAATAATGATAATGATAATAATAATAATGATAATGATGATGATGATAATAATAATAATAATAATAATAATAATAATAATAATAATAATATAATAATAATAATAATAATAAAATAATTATAATAATAATAGTAATAAACTAAATAATATTATTTGTAACTCTAAGTTAAAAATGTTTGAAAATAAATTTGTTAGTTAATATAACTAATTTTAACAAAGAGGGAGAATATTCTATTGTGAGGTTATTTTAGTCTTTATAATTTCATTTAACACTTTTTCAAATTTTTTATTAATCAAACAAATTATACTTACTTATTACGGCTCATCATCACTTTAAAAACTAAATCAAACAACATCATTCATCGCTTATAAGTCATCAATAAGTTATCACCATCAACACATATCAATAAGCTAAATCAAACGGGTCCTAAGTCTCCGACAACAATGTTCAATGCTTTCAATAGACCCCCCCTTATCTTTTGGTTTCCATATAAGCCATTAACATCTTCCCATTACAATAATTAACATCCTCCCATTACATGTAGGGGTGACAATTTCGACCAATGGGTATGTTAGTGTAGATCGCGTATGTTACCACAAATATGGGTGTTATCACAGGTGTTGTCACTGACAGATATGTTTTATCCGAACTGATAAAGATTTATAATTGTATATTTCTTTTCGTATTTTTTATATCTGAAAATATTATTTGCAAGATATATGTGTTTGTTAGTCCATATTTCAGGATATATTAAGGTTGAATTAATTGCTAAAATCATGGAATGAAGTTGTAAAAGAAGTTATACGTAAATAGGGATTTACGTATAACTTTTACTTGGCCCATATTCATTGTTGATGAACCAAAACGTGGGAAGATCAAGTCAAGGAAGTTGTTGCTCTTTAGTGAAGAGTACAAGGTCGAGAAAGCAAGGGAGTACAAGAGGGGAATGCATGGACTTGGGCTTCAAGTATTCGGTTGCTACAAATGTGGAAGTGGGGCGCAAACATGCCCATGAAGTAAGGAGCAAGCATTCCACTCTCTCCACTCTCCCTTACACGATCAAGAAATCAGTATCTTTGAGTAGCCTTCAAGACATTTGAAGACTATATATATGCAAAGGTGTTGACAAATTAAGTGATGCCAAAAATTACACACACACCTTAGCACAAGAAGAGATAAAGTGTATCTTTGGCTCGAATAATCCTTCCTCCCTTGTAATTCTAACTTAAACACTGTGAGTTTGAGTGAGTGGTTGCTAAGGATATAATTTTATGCTTTGTCTCATTAGTTCCATAGAACAATATCATTGTAATAGCAATAGGAAACTTTCGGCTTTGTATTCTTTCTATTTATTATAAAGTCTTCGCTATTTAGGCACACTCAAGTTATATATTTATATAACTTGAGAAAAACAACTCTTGTGTTATTTATTTATGTTGGTGTTATGCTCTATGCGTATAGTTATTTTGACTCATACTAATACCGTTATGTAATCATCTTTACCATTTATAATAGAGAATGTTTATCTTGAGTATTATATGTTTTACATGTTTGTTATAATATTTTGTGTCCCTAGTTATTGTGAATAACTAGTATAAGTTGGTAATGGATAATCATAGAGATGATTATATGCATGGCGATGCACATTACACTTATGGGTATTTGTTAGAGACCAAGTACTGGACCGACCCATCTATGAGATTTATGACATGGTCTATGGTCATATATGTCATGATTAAATCTCATGATAGTCGTGTCATTGGAATCCTTAGTACCTGAGATTATCATCGTCTTCCACATGATGAACGTTGTATTTGATGTAGTCTAACACTATCTTTAATAGGATAGCAATAAGGGCTATGTTGGCGCGATTGGATTCTTGTAGGGAAGAATGATAAGTCAAGATGGGATTTGTCCCTCGTTATGAGAGATGTCTGCTTGGGCCCCTCGATGAATAGTATTGATGAAATGTGTGGCCACACTCAAGAGATTCGTTAGAAATCAAATGCTGTTGGATTATCAACATATTCGGAATCGAGAAAGCATTGAACAATATAAGTTAACGTAAACCATGACTTATATTCAATATGACAGCGTGTGACGAAGGATTGTGACACTGATCTATCAAGGAATCAAGCTTTGATGTTATATTAATTGGGTGGACATAATGGTTTGCTAGAAACCACTTATGTCTTGTGAGGATCGATGTTTCGACTCACTACAAGCATAAATATAATTTCTAAAGGGTCACACACTAAGAACGGATCGACAATGGCTCAAATCTGAAAATTAGAATCTTGGGCTGTTGCACGGCCGTGCGTTGTAATCTGCACGCCCGTGCAAAAGGGCTGGAGCGGCCGTGCTGTTTTATGTGCACGCCCGTGCAAGAGGTTGCACGGTCGTGCATACTAAAGTGCACGGCCGTGCATAACAGCTTCAGCAGATCCATTTTGGCTTTGGACTAGGGATCTTCTCCCTAATGGTTAGGGATATTTATAAAGTATAAATAGCCCCTTCTCCCCAGCCAAGACACACGGATTTTAGGGCTTGAGAAACACAATTCTTTTGTTTTTGATTACGAATCAAAGATCAAAACACCCTAGATTCAATTCTATATTAGTCATAGATTATTGAAAGGTGTTTCAATAATCGGGGGGGGGGGGATCATCTAGCAATCCAACAAGATTCGATATTGGTTCGTTCACGTGTGGATTACCAATAGAGGGTGATTGCTTTATCACCTAAAGCTTGAAGGCCTAGCATTGTTGATTCATCACAAAGAAGAACAAGGAAGAAGATCCAAGTTTCGTCTACAACTCAAAAGGTGAATTACGATTTGTATACGAAAGACAAATTCGCAACCAAGGTTAGTAGATCTATATTCACGTATTTAATCTATTCATGTTAGATCGATTCATGGCTAGGGTTTTGTGTTTATTTCCAAATCTTCCGCCGCGTATGTAACCCCAAAACCCAACAAAGGGTATCGAGAGTCACGTTTAATCATGATTAGGTTAAATTGGCATGCTAGATATAATTTGATTATATGCTTTTTAACATGCTATGTGATATAGATTGATGATTTTATGTGTATTGTTTTATGAAAACAATTATATGAGATATAACACGATTATGATTAATAGTTGATTAATAAAATTGATCTTATACATGGGTTATTAATCTATTTAATTTGATTAATTAGATTAGTAAATTCTCAATTTGAAACAAATTGTTTGTTTATGATTTGATGTTCATATTTAATTTGATTAACATGATTATTTGAATCCTTAAATTTTGAGAATTGAATAATTATGTAATTGATAATTGTAATTTGTTACATGATTATTTGTATCATCCTAAAGTAGGATGTTATGTGAAATCTCATGTTCATGATTATGTACACATAAGTTTCATATACAACCATGCGATGTTTGTTGCATATATGGAAAAACCTTCTTAAATGTTTAAGTTTTATGTCACCCCTCGATTATAACCTTGTGAAATATTTGGGTATTTTGATGTAGTTTCGACTCAGTTGGGTGCATCATTATATCTTAATATGCGATTAAGATGAGATAACGGTTGATGTAGTTTCGACTCAGTTGGGTGCATCGTTCTGTGTCTCATACGTTTGAAAAAGGTTGAACTTAATTGGTGCTTTCAAAAGTGTTTTGACCCAAGGCATAGATAAGATTAAAACATGTGTTGACATAAGATGTCTAGAATCTCATAAAAGTTTTAAGAGTCATATATGATATGATTTATAAGTGTTATATACCTAAATAGCTTGATTTCGGGCATTGACTCAGTTAAACCAAAATCAAGTGAAATAGAGATCTTAGCCCATTATAATTATATAATACATACTTGTATTTGAAGGTGTATAATTTAGTGGGAGTATTTATGAAATACGTTATTTGTCTCTAGATGGTAAATGTGTTGATACTTATATGTGCTCATATTGTTTGCATGTTTTATTATAGAATGGCATCTCACAATAATCAACCCTTGTCGCTGCGATCGGTCCTTGATAAGGACAAGCTCGAAGAGAACGGTACAAACTATTCTGATTGGATGAGAAGCCTAAGAATTGTTCTAAGGCAAGAGAAGAAACAGTATGTTCTTGATGAACCCGTTCCTGCTGAACCCGCTGCCAATGCTTCTAGGGAAGATAAGGAACAGCATAAGAAACATGTTGATGATTCTAATGATGTTGCTTGCCTTATACTTGCCACCATGTGTAAGGCTCTTCAGAAGGACCTTGAACACATGGAAGCTGCTTTTGACCTAGCCCAGCGCTTAAAGGAAATATTCCAAGTGCAAGCTAGGCAAGAGAGGTATGACGTGGTGAAGGCCCTAAATGCATGCAAGATGCAAGAGGGACAGTCGGTTGGTCCTCATGTCCTTAAGATGAAAGGTTACATTGAGCACCTTGCTAGGCTTGGGTATCCTGTGAGTTTGGAACTCGCTACGAATATGATATTGAATTCATTGCCTGAAAGTTATGGTCATTTCATTATGAACTATAACATGAGTGGAATGGAGAAAAATCTGTCAGAATTGCATGCGATGCTTAAGAATGTAGAGAAAAATATCAAGAAGCCTAGTACCGCAAATGTGTTAATGGTTAACAAAGGAAAGAGATTCAAAAAGGAAGGTAAAGCAAAGGTTGCTAAACCTAAGGCAAAGGTTGCCAATGCCGAAGAGGCAAAACCCAAAGCTTCTCAAAATAATGTGATTTGCTACCATTGCTAAGAGGTTGGTCATTGGAAGCGAAATTGCAAGGCTTATAAGGAAGGCCTAAAAGCGAAGAAGGGCAATACGATTGCTTCTGATTCAGGTATCTATATGATAGATATTTTCCTTTCTATTTCTAGTTCATGGGTATGCGATATCGGATGTGGATATCACATTTGTTTAAATGTGCAGGGACTAAAGAATAGAAAGCTACTCAAGGAGGGTGAAGTAGACCTACGTATGGGGAATGGAGCAAGAGTTGTTGCATTAGCCGTAGGGACTTATGAAGTCACTTTACCTAGTGAACTAGTACTTATTTTGAACAATTGTTATTATGTTTCGGATTTGAGTATGAATATTATTTCTATTTATTTAAATGATATGCGCTATTGTATTGTAGATTCATTTATTGACCTTTATATCCTTGATGTTGAGAAACAAAATGATGTTGAAGATATTTATCATGTGAATAAGAAATCTAAACCTAATGATGTGAACAACACGTTCATGTGGCATTGCCGACTTGGTCATATAAATGAGAAACGCATTTCTAAACTCCATAAGGATGGAATTTTAGACTCACATGATTATGAATCATATGAGGTATGCGAATCTTGTTTATTGGGTAAAATGACCAAATCACCTTACACTAAGAGTAGTGGGAGGGCTAGTGACTTATTGGCCCTAGTACATACGGATGTATGTGGACCATTAAGCAGCATTGCTAGGGGAGAATTTTGGTATTTCATTACATTCACTGATGACTTATCTAGATATGGCTATCTATCTGATGAAGTACAAAAGTGAATCGTTTGAGATGTTTAGAACATTTCAAAATGAAGTACAAAATCAACTTGGCAAAACGATTAAAGTACTTCGATCCGATCGAGGTGGTGATATCCTTGCTTCCCGGCGACATTCACGCTTCTCGGCGACGACCCCGCTTTCTTCACTTTGGCGATTTTGATCTTCCTTCTGTGACTTCGCTTAAGACGGCGAATTCGGCACCGCTTGCTCTCAACTCCATAGGACGGCTCACTGGTGGCTTTGCCGGCGACTTCCTTCGTTCCCGGCGAGATCCATGCTTTCTACATCTGGGCGATTTCCTCTGTAAGTCCTTTTTCTTTTCCAATTTCCTTCAAATGCAATTTTATTCAACTTGTGATTTCATTCAATTTGCGATTTACTTCAATTTTTTTGGCGATTTGTTTCGATCCCATTTTGATTCGTTTTAGCGACCTCGAGGTTTGTTAACAGTTTCCGCGATTTCGTCGCTGCGATTTCCCTAGTCCTTTCAACGATCCTTTGATTCTTATTTAGGCGATTTCAAGGTTGAAGTCCCGGGGGTTGTCACTTAATATCGCATGGCCTCGAGTGACTTTGAGAATGGTCAATCCGTTTTGACGTGATGATCGGTGCAAGTTATACCTTTGCGAGATGAACGAAATCGCCAGTTATGGATTTCACGTTCATGGTTTTTGTTTCAGCTTTGACATCGCAGATCTTGCTTCTCCCTTTAGTTGCTCCGATTCTAAGGTCGCCGGAGAGAGCTCTTCGGCTGCGGCATGTTCCACTCTACACTGTAGCTTCAAAGTTCTTTCTCCATCAATGGGGCCTTTATTTTTTTGGCCGGAGGCAGATTGGAGAAATGGGGGTTTCTTTTCTTTCTCTCTTTCTTCCTTCTTCCTCCAAAAATTCAGATATAGAAATGCCCCTAAACTACACTTCTGTCCCTCTTTCCTAGATGTCCGAAAGTGAATGTAGGATATCTGGCTACCTTCTTCTTGTTTCCCGGCATCGGAACCACACTGATGCTACAAAAAATGTGCTCACCGAGGATTCCCAATCTAGATGAAGGGTATGGTGGTCCAAGGCCTTGAATCTCCGTCTGTGATCTACAAAACAAGGCACCGTTAGGGGTGGGGGTCTTTCCTCCCAAAACCCTCTGGTGTGAGAATCATCGATCCATCCTTTGAGCATAGCCATATTGCATATTTTAGAGAGAGAATTTAGGGTTTTGGGAGGAAGAGAGAGAGAGAGTGAACCTGAGTCTGAATCCTATGAGATGAAAAGCTTCTTTTTTATTTATAGTCAGGATGGGCTTTTGCCCATATGGGCTGCCCTAAAGCCATTGCAGCCCATTATAACTCATTTGCCCATATGGGCTGCCATAATCTCCATTGTGTCTTTTATACCATGTTTTCCATTACCATTTTATCCCATAATATCGGATATTTTTCATATATTTGTTATGTCCATTTTGCCTATTTGGCATATCGTATTTTCCGTAGAATTTTCTATGGTCACATCAAGAATTTCATGAAGATTATTAATTTTTCATCAACCTTTGGTCAAAGTTAAAATAAGTTGAACAAAAAAATTCAAGGTGCGACATTTATTTTGGGAGGGGGTATCTATTAATATATAGTGGCCGAAGCGATTTTGGCTCACTTTCTAAATCAGCTTTCCCGCTTCTTTCACTCCACTGAAATGGAAACTCGAACTTAATGCAGTTTCTCAATTGCAAGCTATAAAAATAATTTGTTATTCTAATTATTATTTTTTGTATGCAGCTCAGCTCATTAAGAGCATTTTGAAATTGTCTATGGCTAAGAACTTATGAGACGAAACTCACAAGGTGAGATGAAACTCACGGGTGTTGTCCTTAGTGTTGATGACACTAATAACAACACATTCACCATTCTAGAAAAAAGCACAAATCAATAGAAATAAATATAATTTGCGGCGGAAAAATTAAAGCAATACACAAGAATATAATTTTTATCAAGTTATATAAATATATAACTTGATGGGTGCTAAAAGGCAAGACCTTTCTATTAATAATATGAATTCAATACAAGGTCGAAGAAGTTCCTTAATGATAAACGAACCCTGATATAAGGAACAACATATACACAAATTCTCTCTGAAAATGAACACTCAAAACCTCACAAAAATATAAAAATCTATATGAAATTCTCGAGTGTTGGATAAAGTGTTGCCGACACCGAATGGCAACACTTGAGAGCGTAATTCTACTTTCTTGTGCGAGATTTGCGTTTTCGAATTGGATGATCTTCAATGAAGATCCACCGCACTATTTATAGGCCACAAAGTCTTGGAGCCTACTCAAAATGATCACCCAATGACCTTGAGTTTGTTTCCTCCATTTATGCCTTCTCGCCTCATTTGTAGGAGACCTAGTCTTCTCTTGCTTCTCTTGCTTGTACTTCTTAGCTTTGATTGCCTTGTACTCTGACTTGTTCTCCCCCAGAATAACTGAATAAAATATCTCTTTGCTTGGTCATTAATTAAACAAATAAACACATGTTTATTTGTTAATTACTTCTTCTCGTAACTCTCGCCCGGGCGGATTCTGTTGCTCTTTCAAGCTCATTTTAAGGAGACTAACTACCGTTATATAAACATTAATTTACCCATTAATATTTGTGAAAAATACAAGAACTCAACTCGGTGTCGCCAAATCCAAATGGCAACACTTGTGGCAACACCAATGGGCAACACCGGTTTGCAACACTGGGATAACATTCATGGCAACACATGATCTTTAACATTAACAATCTCCCCTTAGTTACCGATTTCTTCACAAAATACCAATGTGATGATCATTTACAAAACATTTAGTCAAACTTAACAAAAATACAAAACTGCCACGTGATAGATAGTGACAACATAAACCTTCGCGGCAATGTTAACATATTTTTCATCAAAGTATCACACTCACACGAGTGGCAACATCAATCTTCAGGCAAATGAAGTCACATAATTTCTAATTATCTCCCCCTTAATACGAAATTAATAACCAAAATAATTATTAAAATATAAAAACTACCATCCATCCATTCAACAAAAACATCCACCCAAGTTTGAAGAAAATTCCACTAGAACAAAGAAAAAAAAATGTAAATTGAAATTGTTTAAGCATTACAAACCAAAATAAAAACAAAAGAAATTGTTTTTGTTACCAAACCACCAAAATCAAAAACCATTCGAACCAACCACCTTTAACCATGCATTTTCTCCTTCACCTCCTCCCCCGTCCCACTTGGCCCAACACCATTTCCAGCTCCATCATCACGCCTTGGTGGCTTATCTCCCTATTTTGGAAGAAATTATATCCACCATTTTCATCATGTCGAGCGCATATCCAACCACCCCGAATTGCGAGTCAATGTGCTTCACTTGACCATTGAAAAAATTAAGAATCATAGCAAAGATCAACCATAACAGGAGCAGAGTTGCCGAAGTGTTGCCGCCAGAGGCGACACTGGGGCGACACCGGTAAAGGGCATCAATTGGAGGAGCATTTGTAACCAAAACCCAAGGTAAATCCTGCCTATCACCTTCAAGTAAAGTGCTTGGTAATTCGGTAGTAAACAAAGCTTTTCTGAGATATTATCACCATTCCAAGGCTTAAGGTTTTGGTATACATTAGAACTTTGAAAATAAAGGGAAGGAAAAATGAAGGAGGAAGTCTTTTTCTTCTTGGCCCGTGCGAGAAGGTGAGCAAATACTAGTCTCCCAAAATTCACTCTTTGTTTCTTGCCTAGTTTATACAACAAATTAGCTTGCTCAAAAGTGACCGTGTTCTCGTTTGCCTTAGGAAGCCAATTTGTTATACATATCTTGTGGAGCACGCTAAACAAAGAAGTGAGATAGGTAGACTTAAAATGATCAGTCCAAATGGTAATTCTCCCTCCAGTTAAAAAGGTGGCTAAGGCATTAGGATCATATTCCAAGCTCTCATCTTCAACATTAGGGAGGCCGAAGATTTTATTAATGATCAAGGGATTAAAATCATAGATATTGCCCCTAATAAAGATCTTTCCATAATGAGGGGTATTCCTATCATCAATATTATCCCTAAGATGAGCATAAAAATTCCTAACCACACTTTCAATGTAGGATGGCACTTTTACCACCGTAGGTAGAAAATTTCTATCTTCCAAAACTGTACACTCCTAACTCCTTAAATTGAGTCACATACATATTTCTTTTCTATTCAGAATTTTCTTCTCGTAATCTTGAACAAACTTATCTAAGTTTGTTTCACCATAAAATTCATCCGAAAGAAAATGGACGTTCATAAAACCCAAAGGACTCATAATCGACTTTGTATCCCGAGAGGGAGAAGGAGTGTGAACCTCGTACCATGAAATGGGAGAATACGAAGGAGAACTCGACCGTGCTTTGGATTTGGCAAGATGTGTTGCTTCAGTGTGTTGCCATTGCATCGGCAAACACTTGGGGCGACATCATCGAAATTTTCTGTTTCTTCTTCATCTTGGTGAGCTTCAAAGAAGGGTTTCCTCATCTTCCAACCAAGCTTCTTCATCCTCATCGAAGTTGATGAGGGCTCCTTTGTCTCTTTAAAAGCCGGGTCCGAACCTTCCTGGACGAAAATGTTGAGCGAAGAGCTTGAAGAATCATCCACATTTACCGGATCATCAGCTGTGTTAGATGGTATCTTGGACCTGAACAAGATTTTGATCCTCTCCGATTGACGACGCACTCCACCCCTAAAAGAGCTCGAGGCATCAACCGCCTTTCTCTTCTTGGTCTTGGGGCGAAGGTGAGCTCTGTGGATGGGGTAGCTTCTGGAAGGTTGATGGGAATTGGAATTTTGGATGGATCATAGACAACAATTTCCAAGGATGGTGAGGTTGTGGGTGTAGCCGAGAATGTCGCAGGGGATATCTCCATGGGAACGGCGACATTGGAGGCGACACTAGAGGGAGCTAAGGGCGAAATCTCCACGGGAGATGAAATTTGGGAAGAATTTTTAGGGCTTGCCATGGATTTTTGGAGAAGAACGAGGAAGAAGAAGAAAACAGGGGAAGGGTTTGTTCGCCTAGAGAGAGAAGGCAACGAGAAGAGAGAGAGAGAGGGTTTAGTGAGGGGTTTAAAAAGTGAATAGTAAAGGGTTTTAAGTTGATTTGACATAGTCAAATCAAATTTAAAACCTTTTATCCATTTTATCCCAACAAACTCAAGCCAAGTTATTCGCCATTTTTGAATTTTTTTTTTTTTAATTTTTATAATTTTTATAATTTTTAATAATTTTTAATAACTAAACATAATTTTAGTAATATCCATAAAATTGAGTTTTTCAAAATTCAAAGAGATGAATTTTAAAAAATAGATATTACAAAATTACACTTAGTTTGACAAAATAAAATTTTTTGCTAAAAACCTTTTAAATTTCACAAACTCTAAATATAAGAAAATAGACTTTTGGAAATTTAAAATTTAATTAACAAAAACAAAAACAAGAAAATAAAAAAAATAATGTAGCATCTACTAATGTGTTACTAGCAATGTTGCGTGACACACAAGGCAACATTTTGAATAAAATCCCCTTGATATTTTTTTTCAACATATATAACTTGTCATTTCTTAGGCAATTTTTAAGCAAGCTTTACACATTCTTTATTTACAAGGAAGCATCGTAGTAGCGAGCTCCGTGCCCCGAGTTTTTTATAAATGTATAAAGCTATATGTAGTAAGTTTTATACCTTTCAAGTAGGGTACAACCTGTAGTAGCGAGCTCCATGTATCCCTTAAATACTTAGTATAAAAACAACTACATAATACTCCCTTCGGGAATATTTTAACACGCTTTGCCCTTTTTTTTTTTTTTTTTTCAATATCAACATAATATAAGTGACTTATTGTCACTTTAAGCAGTGCAAAGGGGTATTTTTATAAAAAAATGTTAACCTATAAGAATGTACAACGATACTAGAACAAAAGGTCAAGAAATGCCCCCATACTCGGGATTAAAACTAACTAAATTTTTTATTTTTTTTTTTTAAATAATATACAACTCATACAAAAAGTGTTGATCATTCGGCGTTGTTGGCAACATGCCTGTACGGCAACACTAACAATGTATTTATAGAAAACATAAAACCAAGAGATTTTTTCAAACTTGAAAATCTCTCATGGTCCAAGGCTTTGGTCAAAATATCACAAGTTTCGATGTTTTCAGTATCAATATGCTCTATTTGGACTCAATTCCTTTTCTACTAAATCTCTTAAAAATGATGGCGGATATCAATGTGCTTAGTGCATGAGTGTTGTAGAGCCAGATGATTTTTGGAAATATTTATAAAGCACTCAAATTGTCACAATACATGGTCAAGATATTACTATCAAGACCATAAAGTCGTCAAGCTATGTGTTTCAACCATATTAGTTGTGAACAACAACTCCCTCGCCGCCACATATCTTGTATCCAAAATGGCTGAGAGAGAAACACATGCTTTTGCTTGCGATCGCTACTACATGACACTAAATTATTACCCAAGAAAAACAACCCCCACTAGCCGCTTCTTCTGTCATCTATATTGCCCCGCCCAATCGTAGTCACTAAACCAACTTAAGTTGGTATTAGACAGTGTTTCGTGAACCAGATTCCCAATTCACTTTGTCCCGCAGACACATATTTTGATGATTTTCTGACAAAGCATTTAAGGCGCGAAATTTGGGGAGCAGATTGGATATCTAGCACAAACACCTACGCTCGAACATTATATCGGACGACCGGCAACCCAAGGGTGGGGATAAAGAAGACTACCTATCATGTGATCCGTACAGAAGTTGGGTCAACATCCTCCCCGCCCGATCTTCGTTACCTTAAGAGATGATCCCATAGGTATTTTCAGCACTTTTGCACTCTCTAATCCAAACCTCTTCACC
>JAFEMH010004584.1:0-201906 GCA_022495995.1 Adenophora triphylla var. japonica
CGAACCCCAAGGAGTCGGTGCAGGGCTACCTACCCGGGATTCATTCGTCTGAGGCTAATTTTGCCAGGTGTTCACATCACCTCGAAGAGCAAGTGTGGCTCGATCCAAAGCCCATTCTAGATTCTCCAAAGTGGGATAAAGCACCCATAGCTTCCATCTCGTGCCGGGGAGAGCCGACAATGACTCTCCCGCCGATTTCACAGCCTATTATCGGGCCTACAGCCCACCGGAGGCCCGTGACTTGAGAGACCACATTACCGCGAGGAGTTCCGTAATTTGGCTGGATTTGAGTTGATTCCCAAGCGGGGCCGGGTATGGAGACGCGGAATGTCGAGGTGGCGTCAGACCAGATGCGTAACTTTGCCGCTAACGATGTGACCGCCCACTCGCCTTGCTAGAGCCAGATGGTTGTCGATGTTATCATCACCATCTCGCAAATTCCTGGGACTCGCTACGACTTGCCTCCTCGACTCCCTGAGGATGTGGATGGGATAGAACGGCCTCTTGGGGAGAGGCCTGGATTGGCGGAGCTCTACTTCTCCTCGGACATGTACAAATGGAACAAGGCCGCTTCCATGGACTACTTTTCCATCGTCTCGAGGTAGTCTCTCTTCTTTCTCTCTTTTCTCTTTCTCGTCTTGATACTTTTATGAGAGAGAGAATGACCTTTTGATGTTTTGAACATGCAGCCTGGTTCTCGCGAGGTGATCGGGTTCTTCCTTGGAACCAAGCAGAGCGATATCACCATTTTCCCGCTATGGTTCGCCGGAGGGGAGATGCGAGGGATAAATTCACTGGGAAAACCCGGATTACCTTCGACTACAAAATGGTGAAGCCGATCATCAACAAGGACTCGGCCCGATGGAGTGGACTTCTACCATTGGTATCCTGAGATTTTGGCCGGGAGATGCCATCGAGGCTACTAGGCAGAGGAGATGGCTCACCGGGCCGACATGTGATGTCATTTACTGGGACCGTTCGAGGCAAGATGGCCATGTCCCTCCATTCGACGCCATTACCTCCTCGTGATCCTCCAAAGACGGATGCCGTGTGCCTGTGGATTGGGCCGTGAGGATGAGATTGCTGTGTACTGTGAAGGCGCTGGCCGCCGAGGAGTACTTTGACATGGATACCCCTACGCCGTGTTTGTGGAGCAACACCGAGGACGCCTACGTGCTTGTGAAGTCAAGGCGGTCACTGTGGATACGGGGAGGATGAGCCAACCGACCCGCCTATCCCTCCTACGCATCCGGTCTCTACGTGGTCCATGGAGTTTCGAGGAGGACGAGGATTCCTTTCCCCTCGACACTAGGGAGCCCCAAAGATACCCCGCCGCCCGACAAAGACTGTAAGTATACTTTTAGGGTCTTTCCCTTTTCAAATTTTCTGCATTTTTCTCGTTTTTGCAATTTTCTCGAGATTTTTCCGAGATTTTTCTCTTCTTTTTTTTCTCGTGTTCCCGCTCGCACCTACGCGCATAGCATCGGTCGTGCGTAATAGGGCCGGAAGGACGTGTGCCGATCCCTTCAAGGAAGCCGGCTCGCGCTTCAAAGGCAACAAGCGTGCATCAGGAGCCCGCAAAAGGAGGCATCGCTTCGGGGCACAACATCCTCTTCATCGGCCTCAAGTACTCTTCCAAAGGCCATGCCCGGGGCGGGGACCCAACACCGACATTCTCGGGAGCAAACTGGCCGAGTACGGGCACGATAATGTCCATCTATCTCATGTGAGCCACTGTGAGGACTTGATGAGGGAAGCTAGCATTTATGAGCTGAGTAGCGATGAGGATGAAGAAGAATCGGAGGCCTAGGAGGTCTCTAGAGTAGATTTGGAACAAAACCAAACAATGAACAATTTTATGCACATTTTATTTATTTTCTGCTTTATTCTCGCGCCCGGGATGGGGCGAAGACATTGTATTTATGCTTTATTTACTTTTCTAATTCATGCTTTTTTAATTTGCATATTATCCGAGCCTGGGGCGATTTTTTGCTTGGAATCAAGTAACCTGGCCAAAATGATTTATAATGTTATATAAATGTTTGAATGGCTTCGGATATGTTTTTGTACATTATGTTTTGGTTGGAAAAGTGGGGTGAAAACTCCTTGGGCAGCAACTTGATTGCCGCAGAATTTTTTCCTCGCAGAGGGCTAATGTAGCCGTGCATTGTGTCCCGAGGGTAAATAAGGCCGTGCGGCTCGCGCTCTGTCTCGAACCGGTTATTTTCTCGAATAAAGCAAGGCTTGGCCATTTCATTTCATTTTCAACTTAGACTTGTCCCAATTGTTCCCATAGCACATTTTGGACTTAAAGACACCATCTTTGGTCATTTTGCAAATGGAGAAGCCCGGCTGATTGCAAAGGGGGAAGCGAGACCGTTTTCTCGTCCGATCTTCAATCTTGGGTAAGACACAACTTCCAATCTCATAGGGGTCGCTTGATTCTTCCTTCAAGATCAAGTCTTTATGGCATTTGAGGGATCTCCCGCCCGATTGGGACCTTTTGAGAGCCGCAGCAAAGTTCTGGGACGTCCGGAGACATGTTTACTGCTTTTCTTACAACGAGATTGTCCCGATGCATGAAGACTTCCGAGCCTTGATTGGGGGTCCCGAGATTGAAGCTATATCTATTCCGCTGGTCGGAGACGTGCCGGCGGTAAAGCTTGCATCTTTTTTAGCATTCCTTGGGAGAGGCCGAGAGGATGATGGTAGCCCCTGACAGATTGACCTTTCGATATCCCCGGGTAGGCCTTGGGTCTCCGCATATGGCCGCGACCACGGTGGCTATGGACGCATTCATCCTTTGCGTATTCTCTCGCTCCGTTCACCGCCGAGTCCGTGGGGACTGGCCATGGTGGTCTCTTGGACATGGTCGAGACTCGCAAGGTCGGGAAGGATATTGTCCCACCGGGTTTTGGGAGAGACATTGCATGGGATTGACAGATGGCTCGGGAGACCATTTCATGAGATCCGGAGTCCGCCGCGCCGACCTTATGGCCGTGGTGAGAGGCTCTGGCTTTGCGGGCTTTGCCGACTGCTCCCTTGGGTGATTTCTGAGAGGCGCACCTAGGGCAACAGACCGCAGTAGCCGGGAGATGACGATGGCTAGGCTATCCACTTCGGACATCCATTGGTGGATACCTCATTGAGGTTGCGCATCAGAGGACATTTCAGAGTCCTATGCCGTGTAGGGTTCCAGATTCTCGCGTCATCCTTCTACATACCCCGCTTAGCATCCAGCAGCTTTGGGGCTTTACAAGAGCCTTTGAGTGATTGGGAGGACATCCGGACTCATGGAGGTGGTGTCATTGGATATGAGGGATCCAAATGCACTTCTCTTTCTTCTCGAGGGCTTGACATATGCCGCTTTCCCACCTGTGGCTATCTTCGTGGAGCGTGAAGAGTACCATCTTGACCACCGTCTACTTGACCGGTATGAGAGGGAGATGGGACCGACTCAGTGTCATCTTGGAGGAGAGACGTCGAGCTTTATTGGGAGCCGACCGTGACTCGAGCAGACTCGAGGAGACCGAGGCTAAGGCGAGTCGCCATAACCGGGCCAGGTGACTTGGTCGTAGACACGGAGGCCTCTGCACAAGAGGTTGTCCGAGGTCGCTCCTTCGACCGAGGCTCGCAGGGAGGAGGTGCGGACTCGTGCCTCGTAGAGAGAGCACTTATTGACACGGGTTTGGTGGAGGCTCCAATGAGGATACCGGAGGTCGGGATGAGGGATACCGACATCATAGATAAAAAGAGGAAGAAGACTCGACGGGGCCGAGGAAAAGGGAAGAAGACCAAAGAAGACTCATCGAATGACGACTGACAAATCTTTTCTTAGGATCCTCTTATTGCCATTTTGCAAACACATTAGTTTATTTAGGCATTTTATTGTATTTTTAGATCTTTGTAAAAGTTAGCAGAGTTAAGAGGTAGAGCGTGCTTGAACTCATCAAGAAGTTTTTAACTTGTAATGAACAAGAAATATTATTTTAGAAATTAATCAAGACACATTTCATGGAAATTCAAATGTCTTATTGATTGGGACCCGTTTTATGAAAAACCGAAATACTCCTTTATTATATAGGACGCACTTCATGGAAACTTGATTGTCCTTTTTATTGTTTAGACCGAACCATATAGTGGCCGCCTACGTTCCCTTTTACAAGAAAGACTATGGGGCTCAGTCTTCGTAGTTCATTCTCGTGAACTATATTTATTTTTTTATGTGCACTCGTTTTTTGCCTAGACCGCCCTTTTTTGGGTTTTCAAATTAGTCGGGCATTACTCTTTTGCACTAAGATTTTTCTTTTTTTTTTTTTTATGTGCAACCCCGTCTTTTGCCTAGACCGCCCTTTTGGGGTTTTCAAATTAGCCTGGTATTACTCTTTTTGCACTCTTTTTTTTTTTTTTTTATTTATTTATTTTTTTTTTCTTTTAGACATAGTGATCTTTTGAGCTTATCACCGTTGACCGGGTGGACAAAGGGATTGCCGTCTGTGTCCGCAAGCTTCATGGCTCCTCCCGATAGTATCTTCTCGCACCACATAAGGGCCGATCCAAACGGGTTCCCCATTTTCCTGTGGGGTTGTCTCGGTAGGGGGCTTCACTTTCAAAACTAAATCACCCTCTTTGATGTCTCCCGCCTTGACCTTTTATCAAACACTTCCGGCCATCCGCCCTCGGTAGGCTCGGGTGTGTTCCATGGCTTTTAGCCTTCTCTCGTCAAGCGTGGCTAACTCATCATGCCGATCGCGCAACCATTCTACTTCATTGACACTGCTTTTCCAGAGGACCCTTAATGACGGGATTTCCAACTCCACCGGTAACACCGCTTCCATTCCGTAGGTTAAGGCAAAAGGAGTTTCTCCCCGTAGCCGTTTCCGACAGACGTTCAGAGCCCTGCAGTGCCAAGTGCAGCTTTTCGGGCCAATCACGACCACGGGTGGCCATCTTCCTGATGATCCGTTCCCGAGAGTCTTATTAGCAGCCTTCCACGGCCCCATTAGTCTCGAGGTCTCGCACGGAGACGACTTGTGGCGAGTGATTCTGAATTCGACAAAGAACCTATCGCAGCCCTCTTCAAAGTGCGACCCATTATCGGAAATGATCTCGCTGGGCACCCCATATCTCGCACATTATGTTTTCTTTGATGAACTGGGCCACCTTTCTCGGAAGTGAGGACTTTGTAAGACTTGGCCTCTACCCACTTGGTGAAGTAGTCGATGGCTACTAGCACAAATTCATGCCCATTGCTTCCCGCCGGGCTATTTTCCCTATCACGTCAATACCCCAAGTTGCAAACGGCCAAGGAGTCGTCATGCAAGATGTGTCATGAGGCGGGAGATGGTTGAGGTTGGCAAACCGCCGGCACTTGTCGCATGCCTCTGACGTGCCGGACACAGCCTATTTCCATGGAAATCCAAGAGTAACCCATTCCGAGGATCACTTGCATCGTGGCTCGCATTCATATGAGGACCGCAGTGGACCATTGTGGACTTCACCATCAACTCTTTGGCCCTTTCTTGAGTGACGCACAAGAGGAGTGGTCCTTGGTACCGCTTCGTATAGGTTGCCTCCTAGAATGACATAATGGGAGGCCAACCTTTTCGTGGCTTGCAAGCTCTTGGCTCGACTCCTTCTTTCGGTCTACCTTCTTCGCCTCTCGAAAGCCGACTCTCCATCTTTGAGGAACTCGGTAAATTTGATTGTACCAGGTTCCTTTATAGGCTCGGGTCCTGTGTCTACTTCACAAATGTAAGGCCGGGGCTTCTCTTCTACCCACTCGAAAGGGTTTTATGGCTTTTCCTGGGATCTCTACCAATGAGGCTAGAGTAGCTAGGGCATCTCGCGAACTGTTCTTTTCCTGGGCAAGTAGTGGAAGGTCACTTCTCGAACCGTCCAAATAACTCCTCCATACGGGCATGATACCGCCGCAGTTAGGGTCCACAGCCTTCCACTTGTTGGAAACCGTTGATGATCGTGAGTCTAGCTCTCATTCCTTTCTAAGGCAAGCCTTCCAAACCAAAGCAATGCAAAGCTTCATACTCGGCAACATTGTTCGTGGCAGGGAAGTTCAACTTGAGGGCTATGGGTGTATGCTCATCTTAGGATCGACCAAGAGCATCCCGATACCGTTTCTCTCTTTGTTAGCGGCTCCGTCAAAGAATAATTGCCATCGGTTTTCGTGCTCGACCGCAAAGATCCCTTTATCTCGGGAATTGGGGTTCAGCCCTCTCGTCTTCATTACTGGGAAAGTTTTCCAGTGGTCTCGATAATGCTTGACCCTCGATGGCCTTTCGGTCACGTAGTTGATGTCGTACTCGCTAAGAAGAAGGACCACTTCGCTAGACGCATCGAGAGGGAAGGCTTATCAAAGATGTATTTGATGGGGTCCATTTTTGAGACCAAATTCACAGGTGGGCTTCGCATATAATGCTTCAACTTGCCGACTACCTGCACTACTCCCGCACGTGTCTTTTCACATGCTAAGTAATTGAGCTCACTTCCCGCAGCCTTCCTCGACAAAGTAAATGGCATTCTCTACCCGAGAGTCTTTCTTTTCCCGAGCAAGCATAGCCCTAACCGCCGTATCGTGACAAAGTGAGATAGAGCGTAAGAGGTTTCGTCTACGTGGGGGCATAGCACGGAGGGTGTACCAAGTATGCCTTGATCCGGTCAAAAGCATCCCGGCATTCTTCGGTCCATTCTGTGTCTACGTTCTTCTTCATGAGCTTGAAGATGGCTCGCACATAGTGGTCAACCGATTGACGAAACGAATGTACCGCAGCTTTCCCATAAAGCTCTTGACTTCGCTCCTGGTCCGAGGTGGCCTCATATCCATAATGGCTTTGATCTGGGGGTCAACTTCGATACCTCGCTCCGTGACCATATAACCAAGCACTTTTCCCTTTGTCACTCAAGGTGCATTTAGCAGGTTTAGTCTCATGGAATGTTGTCTCAGCCTCTCAAAGAACTTCCGCAGTCAACAAAGTGCTACCCGTCCTCGCCTCGGGAGTGGATTATCATGTCGTCTACGTAGACCTCAATCTCCTTGTGGATCATGTCATGGAAAAGCGCGGTCGCCGCCTCGTAAGTAGCCCCGGCGTTCTTAAGCCCAAATGGCATCACCGTATAAAGCAAGTTCCCCCACCGTGTGGTGAAGGCCGTTTTTCTTGGTCTTCCTCGGCCATCTTGATCCGGGTTGTATCCTGCAAAGCCATCAACGAAGGATTTGACTTCGTAGTTGGCAAAGGGAGTCCACCAGATGTCTATGTTTGGCAAAGGGTAATCGTCCTGGGCCGGCCTTGTTCGCATCTCGAAAATCCACACAAAGAGCCGCACCTTCCCATTGGCCTTGGTGACGGTCACAATATTGGATAACCATGTCGGATATTCGATGACTCGATGAATCCTACCCGCAGTAGCTTCTCAATTTCTTCTTTGACCTGTAGAGACCATTCTCGCTTGATCTTCCTCGGGCGTTTTTACCGGCTTAGCATCTCGGTGCTAGAGGGATTCTCGTGATCTACTATCGAACCGTCTAGCCCCGACATATCCCTCGTATGACCATGCAAACACGTCGACGTATTCCCGAGCAGATCGATCGCCCGTCCCGTTCAACCCCGGAAGAAATTTTCGATCTCAGGTCTCTTTAGGTTCCTCGACAAGCACCTAAGTTCACACTTGTCAAAACCTCCTCGGCACTTGGGCCCGGTTTTCCTCTTTTCCGAAACCCGCTTAAAGATTTCTTTAATGTATTGTTCATTTAGTGTGTTTGCATCTTGTTCAAATGATTCATTATTAAATGTTGTTAAGTTTTGAGTTAATTTATCATTTGTTAAGTTGGCAATAAGAGGATACTCGTAAAGATCCGTCATTTCATTCAAAATAAGGGGAAAGATGACATCGATTACATTTTGATAGTCCTCAGGCGTGAGGCCTTCGGATGACTCGGAGGACTGAATTCAAAGATTCCCGACTCAACCGAACACACTGCCCGACTCTGGACTCTACACTACTTATTGACTCGAGAGTGGCTTGACAAGGGTTGGACCGGATCTCACTCCTTCTTGCCGTTGCCCGGGAGTAGCAGCCTTGTCGGTGTTCTTCGTAAAGTTGGAGACTTCAAATTGATCAAAAACTTGCCGGAAATCATTGACGGGCCGGTACCGTGGAAAGATAGTGAGGGGAGCTAGAGTAGCTTGATGCAACCTCTCGGCAAAGAAACTCGTCCGTGACAACCTGGGCTTTACTGATCAAGAGTCCGGCTCATCTTATCAATGCACCGCCGATAACTCATTTTCTCTTACCGATCTTGGACACCACGACCTTGTCAAGATAGCCAACAGGAGGGTGGGCCTGGATACGTCGATGAAGTCTTCTTCGTAGGGGATCTTAATTCTTCCTTGATCGGCTACGTATTCAATAGGCTTTTTGTATTCTCGCTTCTAGATCTCGCTAGCTTCTCATTGAACTTCACGATGGCCACAAATTCAGCACTTCCGCTTCAAGAGGATCACCGTCCATGGGGGTATCAGCCGGACTCGTGCTTTGAATGATGGGTTCCTTGGCGGGCTATTTGGCATAGCCGACATAGTAATCGAACTTGCCGTAAGGCTCCCCTGCAGTTCCGACGCTCTTGTCTCCGGCTTCATACCTTTCCTTTAACTTCGTTGTGTGGACTTTCTCTTCTTCTTCTTTCTCGAAGGAGCATCTTCATTGATCCATTCTTGGTACTCATACCTGCATACCCCTCACAGCTACATACATCATACCATATGTGAGGCTTGGGTTGAACTGGGATGCCCTTTCCGACTACTTGGTCATTACCATTGTTGACTACCATGTTGGCCATTTTGACACCGAAAATGCGGCAAACCGAGGATTCTCGCGAACCTGTTCGAGAATTCTCGCGCTAACAAGTCGCCGACCCGGTGTTCTCACCCACTTCTTTCTCGCGGGAAAGGGATAGGAAAGGTTTAGACTCGGGGTAGGTGTTTAGTCAAGGCCTGTGCAATATGCAAATTAGAATCTTCCAGTTTACTTAAAATGTTGTCTTTTATTAATATCTATTTGGTTGGAAAAGGGGTTTTGCCCTTCTTTTCGTAACTACACTAGATCCCGGATCGCCGGGTTCCGTCACTACGTCTATAAGCCCCTCGTATTCCACCCGTATTTCGACCTCCCAGGTGTGACAACCCCGGCGAGGGTCCTATAGTGGCACGCGGATCCCACCGACCGAGAGTAAAGAACGCTCCTAACGGGTCTAGCGGGTCATAGGAACTTTCAACGCACGAGCGATGCGGATTATAGTCAAGGCAATACCGGAAAGTCTCGTCTTTCCGCCTTGATAGAATTTTTTGGCGCACTTCGCTTGAGCGAATGACGTTTTGACTTTCGGTAATGTCCGAGAAGATAATAGGCATGGGTCGGGCGGCAAAGCCGGATGACACAAAGGTCACATTGAACTTCGTTGCATACGCCGGTGTGAAGTTAGAATCGAAGTCAATGCCGGTCAAGATCTTGCCAATTTTCCTTGTCGGAATTTTAGCAGAGCTTCGCTTGAGCGAAAGATCTTTTTGGCAAAGACTCGGTCTTGACTCTTACGCATTCCGTGTGTCAAGGTCAATAGTCAATGTCGGAGTCGAGATCTCGCCAATTTTTCCTTGTCGGAATTTTGGCAGAGTTCTTCTTCCGCTATGAACTAAGGCTTGACCTTTACGAGGGTATGCAATCGGGCTATATGACACGGACTAGACCAAAAACCAACCAAAAGTCACGGTTTTTTGAAACATGTGACACGGATCGTGCATTGGTCCACACCGGCTGCCATGGGAGGTTGGGATGATTCCGTGCGCGCCCGAGAGCATCGTAAGGCCGTCCGTGATCGCACCGGAACCACCCTCGGGTTTGAGGGACGTGCGTGCAAAAGTGTACACAGGATATATCGTGCGCGTAGTGTGCGGTCTCCTAAAAATGTTCCTTTTTGAGTTAAAAGAGAGATTTTCAAAATGTGTTTTAAAGGAATGATTTTTCGGGACGGGAGAATGCAAGACATAAGCACGTAAATTTTCTCGGGAGCCCTGGCCGGCCATGGAGCTGAATAGCCCCAAGCTGCTAGGACTGCCAGATTAGCCTTGATTTTTCCTGGTGGAATTGCCACTGAGGTCGCCCGGTCAGAATCCAATGAGGATTGAGCCGTACGACTGCATGGATCAATTTTCCAGGTTCCACTCCTTTTGCTATTTTTCGGGTTGTTTCCCGTTCAAAGTATGCACAGATTCCAAGATGCAAATGATGCAATGCATGGTAAAGAAAGCAAGCATGATTAATGAAATCAGCGACGGGATTCTAACCCGCTCAAATGGAAAAGCTTTCTTTTATTTTTTTTCGAAAAAGTGATACCGGTACGTGGATTGTTAAACCACCGGTTATCCCAACTCCCACATCAGGGAGTGTACAGGAAGGGTAAGTGGTTTCCACCTATATACCGAGTATCGATTTTTGTTTTGAAAATAAAAGCTTTTCTCCTTTGGGATGATCCCCAGCAGAGTCGCCAAACTGTGAATGTGTGCCCCAAATTTCTGTGTATTTTGGAAATTCACGCGAGTTTGAAGACATCCGGTTTAATTTGAAAAACGGAGTCGCCACGCCGTTTTGATTACCACAAAACTTTGAAAAAAAGGTTTTATGGGTTCGGAGGTTAAGTTACCCCTTGGGAAGAACGTTTGGCGTTCACCCAAGGTGCCTTGCCGGAGCAAGTCTCCCAAGATCCCATCAATCGTGCTTGCTTGCGTGCTTTCTTGTGTGCATGTGTTTGATGATAAAGGAGGGAATGTCCCAAGTCGTCTTCCGGACGTACAAACCATTTGTTGGTTGTCGCTCGGGATTTCTTGGATTTTATGTATTCGGGATTATGATCCCGTCCTCATCTTGGACTTGTGATCATCGCATTTTTGAATCTTGGGACTTGCGTGATCGAGAGAATGACTCTCTTTATAGTCAAAGATGAGGTTCTTTAGAAAAGGAGGGTCCTTAGCCCATCAATCCTACACTTTAAGATGGTCGAGCTTGTATAGATGCTTCATAATCATCTTAAGTGATAATCGGAGATATAGGGTTCGAAGGTGTCCCTTTCTAAAGAGATTATGAAACCTTTATGGAAGGAACGATGTAAAGATAGGATCTTTTACATCGGTCCGTTCCGAGGTTTGCTAATGGGGAATGGGGGAAATGTATGTAAAAATGACACTTTAATGAAAAGATGACATTTTTGGATTGCAAATGATGCATTTGATTCAAATGAAATAATCTTTATTGCAAATGATGCGTAAAGATATGATTTTTATGCAAATGATGCATTTTTGAAGAAATTGGCATTCATTATGCAAATGATGCATAAAGATTGCATTTTGAAAAGCATATGATGCTAGTTTATGGGAAAGACATGGTCTTTAAAGCAAATGATGCTTGGAAAAGGGATTTTGGATGCAAAGGATGCATTTTGATTGAAAAGATTTGATTTTTATATGCAAATGATGCATAAAGATGACATTTTTATTGGAAAATGGGGATTTTAGGTGCAAAGGATGCACCTTTATGGGGAAAGACTACATTTTTATGACAAATGATGTCTAATGCATGCAAAAGGGGAAGGGGGAATATAAAGATATGATCTTTAATCTACCAAGTCCCAAGCAATATAAAGGTAATGCAATGAGCAATTTATAAAGCAATTTAGGATGTGAGGGTAGGGCGTGCGAGGTTACCAATGGCTTCCTTCTTCTTCGGGCGGAGCTAGGAGGAGAGGTTGATCTTGGATCTTCAAGGAGGAGGGAGGTAGCTTCTTGGCCTTCTTCTTCACCTTCTTGGATCTTCAACAGCTCTTCAGAGTATTCTTCACGTATTGTGTGTGGTGTTGTAGAAAATTGTTGTGTGTGGTGTTGTAGAAAATTGTTGTGTGTTAAAATGGGTAGAGGAGGGCTCTATTTATAGGCAGTCTGGATAAGGCTAATGAAGCCGTGCGGCTAGGGACAGCGAGCTAATGCAGCCGTGCGGCATTATCCACAATGACTCAGCATTCTAGAACCATGCAAGGTGGCAAATTCTAGAACCTTTCCTCCTAATTAAGAAAAACGTGTTTCTTAATTAGGAAGGATCCCCTTCAGCCCTAAATTAATTAAAAACAGTTCCGGAATGTTTCCGGAACACTAGGAAGGTCTGGAGAATTACCGGAAAACTTACCGAAATTGCCGGGAAAATTAACCGGAAGGCATGAGCTAGATTTGGGTACTTACAGACGCAACTCCAGAAGAAGTGATTCAGATGATCGGCAACATCCACTATGGAAACATCATCACCTTCACAGATTTGGACCTGCCAAAATTTGGGGCTGATCACACTGAGCCGCTCTACATCACAGTTTAGTTGGAGGTTCTGGAATGAATGTCTTGCCCGCCAAGATGATGGATCTGCTTGACATCAAGCCCACAGATTTGAAGCCTTCAGTCCACACTGTCAAGGCTTATGACTCTACTTCCCGCACAGTTCTCGGGGTTGCTACTCTCAACATCTGGTTCGGTAAGCGGATGATCCCCACCTAATTTCAAGTGTTGGACATTCCTATCACTTTCACAGCCATCCTGGGACGACCCTGACTGCATCAAATGAACGGCGTGGCATCCACCCTTCACCAATGTATCAAGTTCATGCAAGGCAACGAGCTGACAACAGTCTACGGCGACAGCGTCACCATCGAAGGGACCTGCACCAACGGCATTCCAGTGTTAGAGATCAAGCATGATAATGATATGGCATTAACTGGATTCACCTTGGAGACTTCCAAAATCCATATATGCAGCGTGGACCTTCCACTATTTTGAGACAAATCCCTCCTGCCATGAAGATGATGAAACTCATGAACTTCATCCCGGGACTGGGGCTCGGCAAAAGGTTACAAGGCCAACACCAAGTCATCGAAGTCAAGGACCACACTACAATCCAGGGGCTCGGTTATGTGCCAACACCAGCTGATATCAGGGAAAACAAAAGGCTCGCCAGCACTAAGGCAGCAGCCCGCAAAAGGGGAACCTACAGAGGCACACCCAATCTCCGACCTTACAGTTTCAACCTCGCCCACTACTTCATCAAAGGAATCGACAATGAACCGCGGAACCGACAATGAACCGACAAAGCAGAACTCGGGAACCGACAAAACTAGGGGAACCGACAATGAACCGACAGAGAATCGAGGGGACCGAAAGCGGAACTGAATGTGCGCTCGCCCCAAAAATTTTGGGTTGTTTGAAAAAGGAGTCACCACGCCATGCTTTTAGAGGTGCACTTTGAAAAACCTTTTGGAAGAGAGTGGGTTCGGGGGTCAGGTTACGTGTTGGGAAGAACCGAGAGTTCACCCAACACGCCTCGTCCGTAGACAAGTCTTTCTAATATAGACATCCAAATAATTCAAAGAAACGTGCAAACAATGATAATAGACAAGTGCGATAAACATGAATTTTATTGAATAAGAGAGATCATTACAACTTGTAGACCAATTGTCCGGGAGGACACATACCTTTACAGCAACAAGAACAGGTTACAAGAGAAAACAGGTCCTCGGCAAAGGATCGCATCTATCGCGTGACATAGGACTCCCTTGTCCAGCTATGTCGTGTGACATCAATGGTCCCCTTGCAGAGGTTCACAACCAAACAGATCACCAAATCTCCAGATGAAATAACTAAACCAGATCTAGGAACTGAACAACATAAACATAAAACTAAATGCTAAAACAACTAAACAAAATAAACTACAACTGAAATATGGTCCCTGAAGATGGTCACGACATGTCGCGTGACACAGGACTCCTCATGTCCAAATGTGTCGCGTGACATGTGTTTACCATCTGCAGGTACCTCACAATCTGAGATGCAGATCTACCAAATACACAACAATTATATCAGAAACAGTAAGAACAATACGAATTAAACATGAATCGATCAAAGGAGTGTGGATATGGAAGATCCACACTCCCTTGATGTCCAAATTGTAAATCCAAGTAAATCACATCATAATCAAGCAATTGGACTCAAGTATAAGCTATTTAAATAGAGAGATTGCAGTTGCCACTTGATAATCTGAGGCAGATGGAGCCTGATTATCAAGTGGAGAAGGAGAGAGAATAATTAAAACAAATGGATGAGAGAGAGAGAGAATAGGAGAGAGAGTTGCCCTTGTAGTCCTCAACTCTTACACCAAGTTAGGTGTAGGAGTCTTCAATTCAACTTCTAGATGGAGATCTGAGCACGAACTGAGAGCTGAATTCAGAGGTTTCAAGTGTACAGGGAAGTAGAGAGGGAATTGGGTTGAAGAGAGGTAAGAGGTGAAGGAATTGGAGGGGAATTGGGTGGTTTTGGTATGAGAGAGAGAGAGAGGAGGTTTCTAGGATGATTTGTGCAGGGTTTCGTTAGGAGGCTCAAATTCGGATCCAAAACTGAGAGGGTAGGGTCTTATTTATAGCTACAGTCTATGGTCACTTTGTGTCGCAAGACGTAACGTAACCACTTTCCATGCTTCGACTTGTCGCATGACACAAGGTGACCATAACCGTTTCTGGCGCCAAAATTGATTCTGGAACCTTCCTAGGTAATACCCAAAAAGTCCAAAATAGTTTTATTCTCTTTAGGTCCTTTAGCCTGAGCAAAGTACAAAAAAGTACTTCCTTCGCGTGAAACTTATGAAATGTTTCCGGAAGTCTCGGGATGGACCGGGAATTTACCAAAATGCCCCTAAATGCAATTTTATCATATTAAAATGCATCTGGAAAGGTCGCGAATTGGATTGGCGTACTTACAGAGCCCCTCGGCAACGTCACTTATGGAAGAAGTGAGGTTGTCGATAAAATAAGACCCAATCCCACTGAGCAGCTGCGAGATAAGGCGGAGGGCTGGACGGTGATCTGGGGAATCGGATGGCTGGACCTTTGGAGAAAGGATTCCTACGTATACCGGGGAGGGAATCAAGCCAAATTGTAGTTCGGAAGGTGAGAACGTACGGCATCTCAAACCTAAAAGACAATGACGTGAGACATACGGTGTCTCGTTCCAACTTGAAAATAACGCGAGACTTACAGTGTCTCGGACCGAAGCGAAAATGACATGAGACATACGGTGCCTCGACCCGACTTTGAAAACGACATGAGACCTACGGTGTCTCAGACCGATTTGAAAAAGACATGAGACCTACGGTGTCTCTGACCGATTTTGAAAATGACATGAGACCTATGGTGTCTCGAATCGATTTTGAAAACGACATGAGACCTACGGTGTCTTGGACCGATTTTGAAAACGACATGAGACCTACGGCGTCTCGGACCGATTTTGAAAATGACGTGAGACCTACGGCATCTCGAACCACTTTTAAAAATGAAGTGAGACCTACGGCGTCTCGAACCAATTTGAAAATGAAGTGAGATCTACGGCGTCTCGAACCACTTTTGAAAATGATGTGAGATCTACGGCATCTCGAACTACTTTTGAAAATGATGTGAGATCTACGGCGTCTCGAACCACCTTTGAAAATGAAGTGAGACCTACGGCGTCTCGAACCGCTTTTGAAAATGAAGTGAGATCTACGGCGTCTCGAACCACTTTTGAAAATGACGTGAGACCTACGGTGTCTCGGACCACTTTTGAAAATGAAGTGAGATCTACGGCGTCTCGAACCACTTTTGAAAAATGAAGTGAGATCTACGGCATCTCGAACCACTTTTGAAAATGACGTGAGACCTACGGCGTCTCGAACCAATTTGAAAATGAAGTGAGATCTACGGCGTCTCGAACCACTTTTGAAAATGACGTGAGACCTACGGTGTCTCGGACCACTTTTGAAAATGAAGTGAGACCTACGGTGTCTCGGACCACTTTTGAAAATGAAGTGCGACCTACGATGTCTCGAACCAATTTGAAAATGAAGTGAGATCTACGGCGTCTCGAACCACTTTTGAAAATGATGTGAGATCTACGGCGTCTCGAACCACTTTTGAAAATGACGTGAGACCTACGGCGTCTCGAACCACTTTTGAAAAATGAAGTGAGATCTACGGCATCTCGAACCACTTTTGAAAATGACGTGAGACCTACGGCGTCTCGAACCAATTTGAAAATGAAGTGAGATCTACGGCGTCTCGAACCACTTTTGAAAATGACGTGAGACCTACGGTGTCTCGGACCACTTTTGAAAATGAAGTGAGACCTACGGTGTCTCGGACCACTTTTGAAAATGAAGTGAGACCTACGATGTCTCGAACCAATTTGAAAATGAAGTGAGATCTACGGCGTCTCGAACCACTTTTGAAAATGATGTGAGATCTACGGCGTCTCGAACCACTTTTGAAAATGACGTGAGATCTACGGCGTCTCGAACCACTTTTGAAAATGACGTGAGACCTACGGTGTCTCAGACCACTTTTGAAAATGAAGTGAGACCTACGGTGTCTCGGACCACTTTGAAAAGGAAGTGAGACCTACGGTGTCTCGAACCAATTTTGAAAATAACGTGAGATCTATGGTGTCTCGGACCAAATTGAAAAGGAAGTGAGACATACGGTGTCTCGAACCAATTTTGAAAATAACGTGAGATCTATGGTGTCTCGGACCAACTTTGAAAATAACGTGATATCTATGGTGTCTCGAACCACTTTTGAAAATGATGTGAGATCTACGGCGTCTCGAACCACTTTTGAAAATGATGTGAGATCTACGGCGTCTCGAACCAACTTTAAAAATGAAGTGAGATCTACGGCGTCTCGAACCAACTTTTGAAAATGAAGTGAGATCTACGGTGTCTCGAACCACTTTTGAAAATGAAGTGAGACATACGGCGTCTCGAACCAATTTGAAAATGAAGTGAGATCTACGGCGTCTCGAACCACTTTTAAAAATGATGTGAGATCTATGGTGTCTCGGGCCAAATTGAAAAGGAAGTGAGACCTACGGTGTCTCGAACCAATTTTGAAAATAACGTGAGATCTATGGTGTCTCGAACCAACTTTGAAAATAACGTGATATAATGATTTGACGCTTGAAAGAAATATGCGTTCATACCTGTGCTGTGCTCACCTGTAGCTGCCGGAGGGACTGATGCTATGGTTTATGCTGTTGGGGATTGATGTAGCTGCCGGAGGGTCCTATGCTACTAACTACTGATAGGGACTCTTGCGTGCTGGGCAGCGGGACTTTGTCAGCACTTCGGTGACGGGACTCTGGCTTGCTGGGCAGCGGAAATTATCGACGGTTCGGCTCTTGTGTCCCTAGCTTTGCTTGGTAAGCCGGGGACTTCGCTTGCTGGGCAGCTACTCTTATTGACGGCTGACGGTGGGGCTTATGGCTTTTGACGTGCCCTGGGGAGGTTCAGATAGGCGCGGACTTTTCCATCTCGGTTCTGCTTTGAGGGGCAATCTTTTAGATTTGCTCAGTTAACTGCTGTACCTGCGGGGGAAAAAATGACACTCTAGACACTTTGCACTTTATTTAACCTCTTTGCTTAAGCATTATTAATCTTTTGTTGCACAAGTCCATCTCAGCTGGGGAGATTAGGAAGTAAGGATTTGGCACGGCTTGACGAGCAGATGTGTAGGTAGCCATTATGCTATGAGGGATTGTGTATGGAACGAAAGTGTTTACGATGGGGTTGACCCTCTCCCGTGAGGTGGAAAAATGATATGGCATAGCTAGGCAAGTCGGGGACGCTTCCAGGAGTACAGATTGTAGCGGCTCCATTGCTAGTGAGGACAAAATGCATCGCGCGTCTGTGACAGCAAGCAGTAGAGAATGTGTAGAGAACGATCCCGGCTTGGCCAAGCCCCAGTTGACAGTACAAAGCAAACCTGGAGGGAAATCTGGTAAGGAGAGCCGGAGGGATACCTTAACCAAAGCTCCAGCTTGAGGACATTCCATGCAGCTTCATCGCAGGCAGAGTCATCTTGTGACCGAGGAGGCGACCCATCATTTCAAACCGCAGTCAATCAGTCACTAGACAAGACTCGGAAATGTTTACGTGCAGGGGCATATCTTTTGAATGGTGGGAAATGAATCCCGAACTTCTGTATGACACTCTCGTTTTGGGTTTAACTCTTTTGGAAGAGTATAAGCATCACAAGGTGTGGAGAGGTGTATGGAAGCCCCTGCTGACCGAAACAGTGTTTAGCTCTATCTTCCTATTATGTAGAAAGAGAAGACTTGTCGAGACACTTGAAAACCTGTCTTATTCGTGATGATCACAAAGCTGCTTAAAACCTTTTATTGATGTTCGGGTTAGTCGACCGCCAAAACTGATATGAACAAATATTTTCATCAATCCTGAGGAGAAAGCCTATTGATATCGAGAATCAAACTCGGAAAGATAGACAGTGTATGGGCATGGTCCTTGAGGAGACCGGATTTTCTGAGATCTGATTGTGATTTTGACCGGACCAGTTATGGTTGCCTACGTTCCCCTCCATAGGAGGAGCTCAGGTCGCCGTAGTTTGGGCTTATCCCGAATGAAAAGAATGAACGTTGAAATTCGAGAATCTGAGGACCTTCTAGGATTTTGAGAATTGAAAGAACATGTCCTCTGGGAGTGTCGATGGGAGACACAGATGTGAAGCCCCAGTGGGACATTCACGGCAGGTGTTTGTGGAGGAGAAATGAAATAGGCTCACATAAAACGTTGAATGAACGGATGGAATTTGCACAATCTTCACTTGACGGTCGTTTGAGCCGGGATATGATTGGCTCCTCTTTAAGCAATAATTTGTTTTAGATCTCGACGATATTGAAATGAAACTGCTATCCGGTAGGAACTGCGACTGGGTCTCTGGGATTCGATCGGTCTTCGGGTGATTCGGAATATCATGACCTCTTAAGATGAGAGGTCGGCTAGGCTTTTTGCTGACTGGACCTCTAAAGACGAGAGGTTGGCTCTTGGGTATGTGTTTGGAATTTCTAGGGTGAGGGGATCCATGATTTCATCTTTGTTGCCTCTAAGGATGTGAGGTCGATCTTGGCTTTGGCAAGGGTAATGGTAACGGGAATGTCCTCTAGAATCGAGAGGATGGCTTGGGATTAGTTAGAGGTGATGGTATTGGGAATGTCCTCTAAAATCGAGAGGACGACTTGGAATTGGTCAAGGTAGTGGTGAGGGGACATCCATGCTTTCTCTTTATTCACTCTGAGACTCCTCTTGAGTAACGACCGGATCCTTTGACTTTTGCTTTTGAGAGGATCGCTAGGGACTAGGCTCTCTTTATTTTTCTCTTTTTTTTTATATATTTTTGTCTCTCTCTCTCTTTTTTTCAATTTTGTCTTTGAGAGGAGCATTTCAGCTAGTCCCCAGGATGGATCATTGCCTTCTGTCATTCTGGAAACGGTCAATCTTCTTTTGCATCACGGGAGACTCAAGGATAGTCCCTCTTCTTCTGGCGATGGCTAAATGGGTTTCAAAGCGTGCCGATCTTGAAATGAAGGGGTATTGTTTAGGTAAGGGTAAGGTGATGGCTTCCTATGGGTGAAGGTTTCAACCGCAGTCCCTACCGGATGATCTGAACGAGATTGAGATTTCATTGCTTTCTTATGCTTACTTCGCGGGAGATTCATGCAAATTCATCAAACAAAGAGATTATGAAAGAGGTGTGAGCATATGGGACGCAAGATGGGGAATTGGTAAGCCCCAATTTGAGAAGGATATCAGTCAATTTTCTCGCTCTGATCAAATTAAACATTAGTCATTTCAAAGCATTAGCCAGTGAGCAGCACAAGTGATCATTTGGAATAAGACCGTTTCAATCGAGTGTAACGTAGGTGTGCAAGTGATGTCTCGAGTCTAGCAAGAAGAGAAACAAAGATTTTATTATTGCAATAGAAAGACTCATAACATGGACTTAACAGACTCACGACCACATAACAGACACTCTAGAACCTATGACGCTGACTGATTGACTTCGTCGCCTTCGGGTGGGATAGCCTCTGGACTTCTGCTGATATCACTGAAGAAGATCGAGGACAATATTGGGGCGAGCCTTCTCAACCTTTCCATCATCAAAGAGTCTTTGAATAGCCTTCTTCAAGGGGATGCAATCATTGGTGATGTGGCCCGGATACTGGTGATATTGGCAATATTTGCTATGATCCAAGTCCGGATTGGGTTTTGTGGGGTTGTAGTTATCAAGTGGCCTGATCATTCCCTGTCGAACCAATCCTCTGAAGGCCTCTTCGGTTGTCATTCCGAGATCATCAAACTGATACTGCTTACGGGGTGGAAACTGTTGCTTCTTCTGGTCCTTTGCTTGTAGATTGTTGACACTGTTGTCGATGGTCATCTCTTTTGCTTTAGGGGCCGTTGGACTTGCCGCTCTGTGTCGAAATCCACCATTATTTCCAACATTGGTGTTTGATGCAAGGTTAAAGAGTCTGTTTTCACTGCGGGCTCCCATGCCTACCATTTCCCTCAAGTCAGGATACCAACCACTTTCGATAGCTTCACGGAGTACTGGCTTCACACACGATAGAAAGATGTCCTTTTGATCCTGCAGCGGGATTGACTCAGAGAGTTCATTCAGCTTAATGTTCCACCTCTTGTAGAACTCAGTGATTGACTCATCCTGTTTCTGAATTGTACCGACCAAGTCATCCCTGGTTGTGTGCCATTCGAGGTTCCCATGGTACTTTTCAAGAAAGGCTTCAGTGATTTGACTCCAAGTAGCTCGATCTTCTGACTTAAGGGTTAGAAACCATGTCAAGGCAGGTCCTTTGAGTGTGAGATGAAAGTGCTGAGCCATAAACTCAGGAGTACAACCCATTGCCCCCATAGTTATCACGTATGTGTCCACATGAGTTTTCGGACATGCTGAGCCATCAAATTGTATCTTGGGCATCTTGAACTTATAAGGGAGAGGCTCTACTTGCTTTGGGTTAACAACCTTAAGTCCACTTGATCCTGTCGTCAACTTGTCAATTTGCTGCTGCATTTGTTTCAACAGTGCAGTCACCTCCGGAGTCATCCCGGGAAGCTGAGGGAGAGCGAGAGCAGCAGTTGAATAAGGCTCAGAGCTGGGTGATTGGAAGAGAGGCGGCTGAATTGACCCAGAAATTGGTGGTAGACTGAAGGGTGCTGGAGCTGACAAATAGTTAAACTGACCGGTCGGGGAAGCACTGGCAGGCACGTAAGGAGTTGGCCCCGGATATTGCATAGACGATGAGCCAAATCCAAAAGCTGAACCCATCAAAGGCTGAGACTGATATTCCTGAGGTTGAGGGTGGCTAGCAGGACATTGCAGAAATCCACCTTGGTTGAACTGATTCTGGGAGTAAGGGCGCTGATTCTGATACTGGCGTTACTCTGGAAGTGAGGACCATGAGACTGACCTTGCTGATACTGAGAACCTGGAAACCACAGACTTTGACTGTTCCGAAACTGGGACCTAAATTGGCTTAGGGGCACGGAAGCATTGGGAATGGTTGAGGAGGTCAAATCATGGAAGACCGGCTGTGTTCCTCCAAAACCAACTTGAGAGTTCACCGGCAGCCCCTGATTCTGAGCATAACTGAACTGTGCACCCTGGGTTTGAGGCTGAAAAGGGAGAGAAACATTCCCGGCTCCTAGATCAGTGTCATTAACCTCGGTAATCTCTTCATAAGTTCCATCAGCGCGTCGGATCACAGCAATACCATGGCTTCTCATTGCTTCTACAAACTTAGAATGTGCTGCCTCTTCCCTGGCTTGAGCGAGTAATCGAGCCTCACACTCTCTAGCTAGAGCGGCTTCCAAATTAGCCCTCATCTCTTCCATCGACAAATCATTCGGCCCCGGCTGACTCATAGTGAATGAACCTCCAGATTGAGTGGTCATATCCTTTTCCGCACTAGACATCTCTGAAATCGAATCGGATGCAAGCTCTACTGACACTGCCTCAAGACGCTAACTGAACGAGCACCGGGGATCGGATCGCGCACCAAACTTTCCTTACCTGGAGAGGAGAGAGCGTGTATAAGGTGGAGGATAGAGAATCTTGAGAAGGTACGGGAGAGGGAAGAACGGGAAAGGAGACAGACTCATGCAACGCTTTATTAATCTTCAAGTAGAAATCGGTGGCTTTTAAGTCCTATGAACGGTTGGGAAAGGCTAATCCTTTATTTATGCTAACTATACCTTGGGGAAGCCTAGGGACGCAACGTTCAAATTACACTAAATGTTTTGCATTTGAAATTAATAATAAGTAATGATACCTAAACAAAACCTAACACGACATGGGACGGACGAGTAGCCCCAATTTCTAGGGAAATTTGGGCAGCATAACGGGTATTCTCGGGGAAATTCCAAGAAAAATCCGGCATGACCTCTCGTCGATGCATGGTGACAATGCGGCATGATCTCTCGTTTAGGACACGCCACGGAAGTGACATGTCCTCATGTGAAACCATGTTGCTTTGGCAACATGCCCACAAGGTGCGGGGTTTTGAGGGAGGTAATAGAACTTATTTGGAAATTTCAAAAACAAACCATTTTGATGTAGCTAAAACGTCATGTCAAAACCAACCGTGGGTAAGGTTTAAGTGTGGCGCCACCTAAACGCGCTAGGGGGATAGGTTTGACATTAGGCGCTTAAACGTAGGCGAATATTATCACCGTCCGCGATGCCGTCCGTCGCACCCGAGGGTTCTAAAACTATGTGATGTAGTGTGCGGATGACTATATTCTTTTATTTACAAAAACAAAATTTTTCATTTATTCATTTTATTTATTAAGAAAAAAGAAAAACACACACAACTCTCAAGGAAGAAAAGGAACAACAGTCAGCTGAGCAATCTCTTTCTTGATTCAAGGGACTGCCCTCAAACCAGAACCTGAAACCTGTCCAGTGACTAAACCCATCGCGTGACACAGGACAGCAAGAGACAAAGCTGTCGCACGACTAAGGAAGTCACTGAACCAAACCCCCTGCAAAACTGAGATTAGCCCCTGCCTCTCGTTGGCAAGGGATGAAACCAACCAGCAAAGCAACAACAGATAAACCACAAACAACAAACAAAGGCATACAAATTGTAAGATCTCATAAAATGCATGTATCGCACATGATTATCAAGGATGCACATAGAATGAATACATTGGATGTCTAAACGAACGAAAGCATGACCCACTTAGTTTTGAAAAACAGGTTTTCAAAAGCATTATCCCCAGCGGAGTCGCCACTGAATGTGCGCTCGCCCCGAAAATTTTGGGTTGTTTGAAAAAGGAGTCGCCACGCCATGCTTTTAAAGGTGCACTTTGAAAAACCTTTTGGAAGAGAGTGGGTTCGGGGGTCAGGTTACTGAAATTACCCGGATTCGTGAAGGTAGCGCGCTCGTGCCCCGGCATCTGGCATCATTTCGTTTGGAGGATGTCTCGCCGTTTGTTTTCGCATTTGTAGAGTCGCCACGCCGTTTTTATTAAGCCCAAAACATTGAAAAAGGGCATCAGTTTAAAGATAATTTTAAACTGTTTTTGTGTGATGAGATTTTGAGTTCGGAGGTCAGATGACTCCTCGGAAAGAGAATATTAGAATATTAGAGCTCACTCGAGTTGCCTCGTAAAACGAGTCTTTCGGATACCCCTAATATTCTTTAACTGTTGTGTGTGTGTGTGTGTGTGCTTTTAAAAATGCATGCTGTGTCGGATGTCTACATTGTACACTGCGTATTGAAATGTATTGAAATAGTAATGGAAGGAAGCCTTACCAATATTGGTTCGTGTCTGTCTTCCGCTGGGGAATAGTGTTTGAGGATGGAATGATGTTCCGGTACGGACCGGGATTGTTTCGGGAGGGGCCGGTTGTCTGCATACAGAGTTTCGGTGTGCGTTGAGATTGTAGGCTGCGTTCGGGCAGAGCTTCGGCGTGCGTTGGGATCTCAGGGATCACTCGGGCAGAGTTTCGGCGTGCGTTGGGGTGGCAGGAGTCACTCGGGTAGAGTTTCGGCGTGGTTTGGGATCGCCGGTTTGACTCGAAAAGAGCCGGGACGCCTCGGGAAAGACCAGGCAAGGCCTCGGAGTACCACGAGGGGCCTCAGAGTACCTCGAGAGTGCCTCGGGGCAGCGCGGGAGCGTCGCGGGAGCGCTCGGAGAGACTTCGGAGCACCTCGAGGGGGCTCGGAAGGCCTCAGAAGGATTCGAAAGGGGCCGGGAGTGCCTCGAGAGGACTTAGAGGGGAAGCCTGAAGGCTTAGGGAGGAAGAGAGAAGTGGGAGGTGTGTGAAAATGAGGAGGGGGAGCCTTCTATTTATAGTAAAAATTTTGGTGCAAGAAGGTCCGTACGGACCTTCTAGGTAAACCAGAATCTTGGTTTTCCTCGATTTGAGGGAATATGTGATGATGGTGAATATTCTGTAATTATGGTGTCCCCTTGCAAGAAGGTCCGTACGGACCAACTAGGCTACAATAAGGTCCGTACGGACCAACCATGTATGGGAGTGATGATTACTTCCGGAATTTGAGGGAATATTGTGGACTTTAAGGGGATTCAGTAATTATTAAAGCAAAGAGGTCCGTACGGACCATTATTGCTTTTCCAATTTCCTGAAAATTCCCAAAAGGTCCTTTTGTCCCTTTTTATCCCAGAAAGGCTCCTCCCTTGGTTTGGCTGAGGGTTTTGAGAGGGTTTTGAGTGCCATAGGTATTTGAGACTGTGTTTGTGAGTCTGCGGTGTTTCCCATGTGCTTGGAAGAGGGTGATCCAGATTGGGGTACTTACAGAAGCCCCTCGACGACGTCACTTATGAAAGAAGTGGGGTCATCGATAAGATAAGGGTCCTAATCTGGATCGCGTGCTGGGAGATAAATTGACCGGGGAGGTTAGTGTGAGGACGTGGTGGTGTCCTATTGTGTTACCGTTTAGGTCAGTAGGCTGGACCCTGTGATAGGATTCCTACGTATCCCTGGCGGGAATCAAGCCTGATTGTAGTTTGTGTGTGGGGTGAGTGTTGTAGTGCACGAGTGTAAGTGCTCCAATTTGAGCTTGTTAGAATTTTCGTTAGAAAATTAACGGAAGTTATAACATTTCTAACAATTCCTAACTATCCTAACAAAGTGAGGGTAAAATGGGCATTGTTATTTATGGTTAAACCTTAAAAAGAATCTCAAAAAGCAAAACAAAAGAAGAAAACCAAAAATGGCAATGGCTGGAAACACAAAAAACTGGCTGTTAATTTGAATTTTGAAAATAAATATTCTTCTTGTCCAAAGCTGGAGCTGCATTTAATGAACAGTGCACGCTGACTGGATCCATCCGCGCGGACATCTTTGCTATTTTCAGAGGGCTATAAATTGAGCCCTCCAGTCACAAAAATAAAGAGGAAGAACACATTTTCACCAAACCTCTGGCGAAATATAGAGAGAAAACAGTGAGAATTCTTCAAGAATTGTCACCATTTTCTCTCCAATCTTTCCCAACTCATACTCATCCACTCACTCTCATATTAAAGCCCTAAACACTCATACACTCAAGTCAAACACTCAAGAACACAAGGAAGATTGGTAAACCCTCCTCTTCCTAACCCTAAATCTCATCCATGCATGCATCTTCAAACTACAAAATGTAGTTCTTTCATCTTCTTGCTCTAGATCTAAGAAGATCACCATGGAAGACCATCTCCATGGATGATCTTCTACCAAGATCAACATTATTCTCAAAGTTTTTTCTTGTTTACTTGCAAAAACACACTTTCAAAACCCTAAAAAACCATTTTCAAGCACTAAATCTTGATTTCAAAGGATAAAAATCCCCTTCCCAAGCAAATGAAATGCTTAGTCCTAATGTACCCCAAGGATGGTTTGGTATAGTTGATTCACCACTAAAATGTATAGTGGTCACTAACCAAAACCTAGGGAAATGGGGACAAGCATGGATGCAAAACCCCCCTTAAAATCATATTTTCTTTCTTGAGAAGTTGCTGTCCAGTAGCAATTTTCTCAGACGTCAGTCCATGGTCTTAATTTTTGGACACAGATGAACTTGGAATTTGGTGTTGACTACAAAATACTTTTTGTATCCAACATCCAGAGCTTTCCATACATATTTTTATTTTATTTTTTGGGTGAGTAAAACTCCTCTTTCCAAATTTTCTTTCAGAGGCTAGTTCATCAGCTTCTGGGAATCCAGATCTCATATCTGAGGTTTCCAGAAGGTTTTGACCCCTCAAATCTTCTCCAAAATGGAAAATTCCTTCGTAAAAACTTTATTTAAGGTGTCTAGAACAACTTTCATTCTCTGAGTTTATCCAGATTATGAAGTTTTAAGACCCTTGAATCCCTTTCAAAATCAAAGGTCCACTGCCTTTTTCATTCTGGCAGAAATGGCTCTCAACTTCAAAAGGTCTTTTGAGTACCAAATCTCAACCCAAAAATCTTCCAAAAAATCATGGGATCAGTTTAAAGTCTTAAAAGGATATCCCAATTTTTACTTTTCTGAGTTTCAACTTATTTTGGCCAAAACACACACACACACACACACACAAATGATTTTCAGCTTGGAAGACTCGTTTTACGAGGCGCGTCGGGTGCACACTAACGTCCTTCCCGACGCGTAACATGACCTCCGAACCTAAATCTCTGATCTCGGGCTTTTTTCAAAGTTTTGGCCCTCAAAATTAAAATGGCGTGGCGACTCCGTTTTCGTTGATTTTTTCACACAAAAAATGGGAAAATTTTCGGATACACATCATCACAGTGGCGACTCCGCTGGGGACTAAGCTTTTTTTTAAAAAAAATGGTATTTGGTATATTGGTGGAAACCACTAAGTTTCCCGTTATCGCCTCCTAACACGAGTCGGGGATAAATTGTGGTCTAACAATCCCACGTACCGGTATCACCGTTTTCAAAAAAAAAGCTTTTGAGGGTCAAGCTTCCGTCCCGGCTTTGAAAATCATTTTTTGTGTGTGTGTTGATTTTTGCACAGTTTTCATGTTGTTTTGGCCGCCTCGGAGAAGGTCAAAATTTTGACTGTCGGAATAATGTCCCTAACTGTCGGAATTTTCGTGCTTATGTGCTCATTAAAAATTTCAAAAATAAAAAAGAAAAACGATTTCCAAAAAAAAAAGAAGAAGAAAATTTCCAAAAAAAATCATGCATCATATTTTTTAAGACACATAAAAAAATCTCTATTTTACTCAGAAAAAGAATATAGACTGCTTGCACACTACGCGCACGTGACCGTACACTGCACACTACGTCCTTAACCCGGGGAAATCCTTGTCGCGGTCCGTTTGGTCTTATTACGCCTCTCGGATGAGCACAGGACTACCCAAACATCCCATGGAGCCTCGTGTCGACCATGCACTTGTCCGTGACACACTTTGTCCGAGACCCGGTTGGTTTTTAGTGCGAGTGCAGTGTCATGCCCTGTCCGTGTATAGACCTTTCCTTTCAAGCCTTTGTCGGCATACCGACTCAATATCTTTCGGGTCCCTAATCGCCGAAGTTCGCCGGTTTTCCGCCGCGAGACTTTGACCAAGATATTGACCGGCGCCTTGACTTCGGCTCGGCGGCACAAATTATACACGGACTCCCGGCATTGACACCGAGTCATCAAGGATTAATGACTATTCCATGCCTAATTACGGCTTAGCGACGACAAGTCAAGATCAATCGTGGACGCTTATCGGTCAAATCATGCCGACTTTTTCGAGCCCTCGGACATGATCTTGACTTTCGACGTCGGCTTTGTCCGTAATTTACATCGAATGCTCGTTAAGACTCGATTACCCGCCGAGACTTTTAGGATCGTTTTCTTTCGGTCGGTGGGACCCGCTTGCCCTATAGGACCCTCGCCGGGGCTGTCCACCCTGGGAGGTCGAAATACGGTGGAATACGAGGGGCTTATAGACGTAGTGACGGGGCCCGATCCAGGAATCAGAGTAGTTTGCGAAAAAGAAGAGCAATCTTTTCCAACCGATTAGGTTACCAAAGCGTGTTTTAAGTAAACATGAACAAATAACTGCATGTTGCGTGAGCCTTAAGCCCAAACACCTACCCTCCTCCATTCCCAGATATCTGAACCTTCGTGTCCTTTCCCCCGCAGCTCCTCACAAAGCTTGGTTTCGGGCACCGGGTCATCGTTTGATTAGTTGTGAAGAGTCCAGCGCGTCATCAGCTTCGCCATTTGTTCCGACTCGGGTTTCGAGAATGTACGCATCGGCCGGTAATGATGGGGATAACGTCACTCCGCCTCCCGGGACCCCTCGGACGAGCAACGGTGGAATCAATTAGCGAGAACGAGATGAGGTTACGACAGGAAGCACGGCTAAACGGCCTTATGGAGGCTATTAAGAGTCACGGTCGGCCGCCGGCCTCAATCCGGATGGCACCTTCACCGTGGAAGAAGACGAGGATGCCAACCCCACTCTCGTCGCCCGATTACACCGGGATGCCGCCACCCACCTCCTATGGTGCCATTACCGAGAACCCATGCTCCTCGATTTTCGGGTCGGCCCGGCTCCCCAACCACGAGACCACCGGATCCATGCGGCAGACGGACGGTACAAATCGGTGGGGGCAAAATCGGTACGGAATGTCTTCTCATGGTTGGGGCTATCTCGGAATGCCACGGCTAATCGAGATCCCGCCTCGGTTCGGAACCGATCAATCCGGACCTTCACGGCCAACGGCCACGGTTCGGAATGCCGCCACAACTTGGTTACGGACCACGGTCGGGAGCCCTCCTCGAGAACAGTACTAGTTCACTGCTCCTCACACAAATCCATTCCTCACTCGAGACTTCTATGGGTTACCAAGCCTCCATCCCGGTGTCATCCGAATCACCGGGACCGCGGTACCCCGGGTTACACGCCTTCACCACGAGCGGCCATGCAATTCAACAATCCGGGACAGCGGCCCGCACTCAAGCCTACTTACGGGCCCCGCTCACGGAAATCCAAGTTATCCGGCTACATCGGGGCTGCCTCCACCTACTTTGCCGGTTGAAAATCAACGGCAAGCCGCAAGGTTCTATCCTTTTGCTCGTGCTCCTACCCAGGCTTCCCAAGGTAACTCGGCCCCGGGACGAGGTTTTCACCTACGTCCCCGGATCGGCCGTTCCCTCCACCGATCTGCCTCCGGTGGTAGCTCCTCTCTCTAGCTCGGCCACTAGCTTGAATACCATGGTTCCGCCACAAGACCCTCATCGGCTGGTTCATGGAACAACACAAGGAAATGAAAGCGCGGTATCGCCGAACCGACCGCCAAGAAGCTACGCCTTCCGGCCTACGGGACCCGGACTCCATTGTTCCTCTGCCCCACAAATTCGTGATGCCAAATCTGGATCTCTTTGATGGGACCGCATGTCCTAAAACCCATTTGGACACGTATACCTTGGCGATGAAGGCCAAAGGGTGCACCAATCGCCAGCTAGGCGACTATTTCGATCTATCCTTGAAGGCCGGTGCCTTAAAGTGGTTCTTCCGTTTGAAACTGAAGCCGGGGCTACATGGGACCAGATTACCAATGCTTTCACGAGAAAAATATAAGGCCAACTTGGAATGGGAAACAAATAGGGTTGACCTACAAACAACAAAGGCAAATACCCCGATGAGAATGTTGGGGACTTCTACAAGCGGTGGAATCTCGAAACTCGGTGAAATGGCCATCCCTCCTTCCGAAGAGGAACAAGCGGACATCTTCCGGTCATGCTTGAAACCACATCGAGAGCCTCCCTCGGTCACTTCCCATACTCGGACTTACGGGCCATGGTTAACTCTGCAGCCTAAGTTTGAAAAGGCCTACAATCGCAACCGGCTGCTGCACACGCCTACGAATATCGGGCTCCTCCTGCAAACACCGCCCTCTGCTAAAGGCAAAGAAATGATTAACTATGCGGGACAGGAATGCAATAACACGACTCCTTTTGCTCCCAGAAAACCAGCCGAGCCCAAACCGCGGGTCATAAATCTCGAAAACTTTGGAATGCCTCTGAATGACATCTTTAGGGGACTGGTGAAAGAAGGCTTGCTGCGGCCTTTGGAAAATTTCCAACCCGAAATCCGAATGCTCCCGTGGATACTACAAAGTATTGTGCTTTTCATCAAGCTCACGGACATCGGCGGCATTTGCTTTACTCTGAAAAAGGCAATTCGGGGGCTAATAGAGCAAGGAAAGTTGGAAGGCCCGAGGGGCCCAACACGATCAAAAATCCGCTGCCACGGAACCATAATCGGGTGAATATGATTGAATGCGGAGAATCTTCACACGCCCGGAAGATGCGTGAAGGTCCCCAAATACCCGTGGCCAATCTCGTCGAGGATCCCGGTCGGATTCCCCTCGGCCTCGAGGATATCGAACGAATCAACCCATCTTGGTCTCATGTCGGAGACTCCTTGCAAGAATACGAGGCCCGCTATTTCTCGGATAAAGGGAAAACCGATACCGAAGAAGCTGGGGCATTCCGCTCGAGCAACATGAGAGAACCATTTACACAAGATGGTTAGAACAATCGAGAAGAATCGAACAAGAAAGCTTCCGGCGGGCGCTGTACTTGGGGCTTATCGGCAAAGAGGCCGAAGAGCGTGCGGAGCTAGTACACTTCTGCAAATTGGCTTTGGGAGAGCCCGAATATGATCCCGAGAACAGTGAAGAATCGGAAGAGGAGGATTCCTTCTATATCCTACGTGGTGTCAAATACGTGCCACCCTCTCACTCTTCCCCCGCAATTTACGGGAGGAGAAGGCTGAGTCACAATTGCCACTTCCGGAATGGGAACATATGACAATTCTGCGGTTGCACGCACCCATATTCCCCAACGGGTTTGATCGACGTTCCCTCTCGGCCAATCCCGGTAGTATGGGAAGAAGATTACAGTGACAGCGATGACGATGATGATGACGAGAGTGAAGAGTCAACTGAGGCCCCAGATCCGGAAACAATCTGGAACGATCATGCCGAAAATGAGCCCATGGGAGTTAGGCACGATGGTTGGTTGTCAGCAAGCAACAACGAAGGACCGCCAGGAAATGCGGATCAGATACCAATGGAGACAGACCCCTACGAGGTGTCACTTGTAAGATGCATTTGTGGCCAATGCCCGGATACTCCAGAGGATGAGGGACAGCAAAGCCCGCGCCCGGATCCGTACATATCCGAAATCCTAGAACACAACGTTCCTTATAAGAACCCGAATGGTGAATGGAGAGGGTTTATTGAAGCACGGGTCGAAAATGGAGGGTTTCGCACCGAAGATGAAGAATTCGTAAACGTTATTGGATCTTTTTCTTCTTTCCCAAGAACGGATGGCATAACAACCGTAAGGGTCACGCCGGCCGCCGAGCGCAGCGCGAGTGCTGCAATCACCGAAAAGGGTTATCGATCTCGAACGTCTCCCGGTGGCCTTCATACCTATGAATCCCATGACGCCTTCCTAATTGCTCCAGTGCTCGACAATGGACCCCGGGTGCTCCTTATTTTGGACACGTATTTATCGAAGTACTGCATCAAACTCCGAAGGGGAATGCGTTGCCTATCCTTCACTTCAAGTGGTCCGCCTACTAAGTAAGATTGAAAGAAAAAGGATATACGATGAAATGGAGGCAGATAGCCATAACTCACGTAGTGGTCATCCAAGAGATGAAATCGGAAAGCCGCCGAGTCCCGACAATAGCGACTCTTGTTGCATGATAACAATGAGCAAGGCCGGCCATGAGAGTGAATCGTAGAACGCCCTAGCTCGCGGGCCATCCAAGGGGCAACAACACAACCCCAAACCCGAAAGCTCGTGACTCTGGGAAGCAAGCTATAAGGGCCGCCAGAAGGAGTCAAGCACAAATGTGCCTTCACTGCCACTGTCACTAGACTCCGTCGTAACCGGTGGCCAATAGCCAAAAGGGGCTCCCCCATCAACCCTAGCAAAGATTGAAGAAATCCAACAAGAGACGACAGATGAGAAGTCAATCTGTTGACCCGATCCGGCGTATCTTCCAAGGAAATCCCAAGGCGCATAAGAAGGCCACGTATCAAGCACCGAAAGAAGATCGCCGCCCCTATGCTAAGACAACCGAAACCTGCACTCGAGAAAGAGGATCCCGTGCTCACCCAAATAAGCAAACACAGCCAACATTTCCCTCTCGGTCTCTACTCACCTCGTCCCATCCCCATAAGCCGAAGCCGGAAGAAAGCCCGGCTCGCACTCTCGTGCCTATTGATGCTACTCCCGATGATGTGGCTTAATTGGAAACATCCATTACGGGAATATAATCACTTTCACGATCTCGACCTCCCTCAATTTGGGGTCAGATCATAACGAGCTCTCTTCATCACACTCCAGCTGGATGAACGACGCCTCCTCGGGTCCCGGTTGATAATGGGTCCAAGAATGAACATTCTTCCCAAGAAAGATCATGAGCTTGCTTGATATCAAGACTACGTACTTGAAGCCTTCTTCTCTCACGCCAAAGCTTACGACTCAACATCCCGAAACAGTCCTCTGAGTTGCTACTTTGGACCTCTCGGGTTTGGACAGTAAATTGATACCTCGTGGAATTCCAAAGTTATCGACATCCCGATTACTTTCAATGCCCTCGTCCGGGAAGACCTTGGCTCCATCAAGTCAAAGGGGTCGCCTCAAGCCTTCACTCAAGCACTGTGAAATTGCCTCGAATGGGGATCTCGACGACCATTTACGGAGATTTAGTCACTTTAGAGGGCACAGATACTGCAAGGAATACCTATTCTGAAATCAAACATGACGAGGAAGGTCACATGCTAACGGGCTTCACCTGGCCGAACCTCCCAAGGCCCAAGTGTGCAACATAGATTCAGACGGTCACTCGATAAAATCCCACCGGTTTTGAAAATGATGAGAAAATGAGCTATCTACCCGGCCTCGGTCCGGGGAAGCACCAACAAGGAACTCACAAACTCATCGAGGTGAAGGGACGTAATACTCGCCACGGCCTGGGATATGAGGCCTCCCCTAGTGACACCTTGCAAAGGGAAAAAGATTTGAAGCTGCCACAGAAAGGTCCCGCCGACAATCCTAAATCTCTCCCCTTCAGCCCTAATTTGGCCGACTACTTTGTAAAGGGTCCCACACAACCAGAAACATCACAGAGCCCACTCCTAAAGCAGGATGGCTAAAGCTACGTGGATAGCCTCAACAAGTTTAGAGGAACCAAGGCTAACCCGGTCCGTAGAATGTTCCCCGACCTACCCAAGATACCCGGGGGCAACCACTACCATGAATAGCGAGTATACCTTCAGAGGCGTGCCCGACTCGGTGGAACAAGCCGAGAAGCTCACAACCACTATTCCTACGCCCAGAAGATCCGAAACCGGAATTCGAATTGACAAGGCCAAAATCTAAGGCCACGAAATTTCCTCGATGATTGGGATGGTCTCGGTTATGCAAAGCAATTGTTCGAAGAAGAAGTCCAGTGCCGGACTGATTGATCTCGGCTCGGTCCAAGAGATGATAGCGGCAGTCATTGAGAAAGGAAAACAAAAACAAAGACAGCTCCCGAGTCATGAGGCCACCAATGTAAAGAAAGCCGCTAAAGAATTGGGAAACTCTCACGTGCCCGTCCGCGACCAAGGAGGAAATGATCACCAAGCTTGGATTGGTCCCCCGTCCCTCAGTGTCAATCTAGGACAAGTCCTCCCTGCGGCTCTCTTCGTTAAGATCGAGTCTCTAGGGTCGTCCGATGGCCTTACGCCCGAAGACTACGAGTCCGTAGCAAGCACCGTACCCCCTTTCGTTTTCAATGAAATGACGAACCTTTCTGAGTATCCCTTGATTGCCACTTTAACTAATGATGAATTAATTAATAAAAATTTTTTTAATAATAATTCATTAGATAAAGAAGCAGACACATTAAACAAAAAAAAAATCAAACAACAAAAAAAAATCTTTAAGCAGGTTGTCCTAAAGAGGAAAATCGAGCCTAAGCCGCCGAAGAGATTTTGACAAGTGTGAATCTGGGAACCGCAAGAGCCTAAAGAGACGCAGATTTGTGATTTCTTGGAAGGAATTGGAAAAGGATGCCCTGCAAAGTCCTACAAAATCCTCAACTCAAGGAAAGTAGCCCTCTTCATCAAAGAAAACATCATGTGCGTATACGGGTTGCAACCAAATCATTTCGTATAATGGATCCCACTTCGAAGGAATGCGAAAATCAGCCGGCGTGAATTCCGAATAACTCCGCCACAAGTCATCTCCCTACAGCCCTAAACCAACGGAGCCGTCGAAGCAAAGAAACAAGACTCGAAAATATCATCCTGAAAATGGCCGTCCAAGGCGTAGATTGGCCCGAGAAGTTACACTTGGCACTCGGGGCTACGTAACACGCCGAACGGCAATCGGGAAACACCTTTTGCCCTCACATACGGAATGGAAGCCGTACTCCCAATCGAGCTGAAATACCTCGCTCCGTATACCGCCTGAAAGCCAGATCAACGAGGTCGAATGGCCTGCAGTCGCCATGATGAATTGGCCCTACTAGACGAACGCCGATCGAAGGCCACGGAACACATCCGAGCCTACCAAGGAAGAATGGCTAGAGCCTTCGACAAGAAAGTAAAGCATCGGGAAATCCGAGAAGGTGATCTCGCTCTAAAAGAAAAGCCCCCAGTCCGCATCAACCCTCTCGGCAAATGGGAGCCCGTATGGGTCGGGCCATATGTAGTCCGTAAGATCTTCTCCTGAGGAGCCATGCAACTTGCACCTCGACGGAATCCCTTTGTACACCCAAAGGAATGGTGACAAGCCGCAAGATACTACGCGTAAAAAAAACCAAAAAAAAAAGAGTGCTAAAAGAGTAATACCCAACTAGGTTAGAAACCCGAGAAGGGCGGCCTAGGTAAAAACAGGTTGCACCAAAAAAACAAAAAAGAAACAAAAAAACAAAAAAAAAAAAAGAGTGCTAAAAGAGTAATACCCAACTAGGTTAGAAACCCGAAAAGGGCGGCCTAGGTAAAACAAAAAGTTGGGCCGTACCAAACAAAAAAAAAACAAAAAAAAAACAAAAAAACAAAAAAAAGAGTGCTAAAAGAGTAATACCCAACTAGGTTAGAAACCCGAAAAGGGCGGCCTAGGTAAAAATGTGGTTGCACCAAACAAAAAAACAAAAAAGAGTTCACCAAGGTTGGAACTACGAAGACCCGAGCTCCTCAAAATGAGGGGAACGTGGCGGCAACCAAACGGTTCGGCTCTAAAGCACAAATAAAAGTCATACTTTGGCATCAATACAATTGATCGTAACCATGAAAGCATCTCGAAAAACTCTAAAGCAATTCAAATATTCATTACAAGTTAAAAAGCTCTTTGATGAGTCTAAGCCCGATTCATTCCTACAACCGGCAACTTGCTAAAAGAAAACTAAGATACATAATCAAATTAATGTGTCCTGCCATGACAAGAAAGGGATACTGAAACCTCGCAGTCACTCCAAGCCACTCGCACCGGCCTCTCCCCTCTTCTTCCCCTTCGAGTCTTCTTTTTCTGAACAGAAAATGTCGGTGTTCCTCCTACCAAGCTCCGTATAGGGACAGGTCTATCAAACCAGCCTCCGTCAGGGCCTTAGTAGCCCTGAGCGCCATCCCTCATCTCCGTAACCTAGCCGGTAGCATAGGAGCCCTCCTCTCCCGTCTCGACGTAAGCCTCATAACCGCCACGCGCGTCTCCGCTCCCCGTCATGCGAGGGTTGGCCTCGCCTCGGCCCTCCTCCTCTCGAAACAAGCCTTGACCTCACGCACCCACAATGGCCTCACGCCGTCTCGAAAATAGCCACTTGAGTCTCTCCCAGATGCCTCTCATACCAATCCAGGTACCAAGTGGTCAGAACACCGGTCTCGGACGCTGAGAATGACCCGAGGAGGAAAGGCATCATACCTCCATGCTCGGGAAAGAAATGGAAACACCGAGGGATCATCCATGGAAACAGGAGCCACCACCCCGGTGGCTATATCATCAAAACCCTCCAAAGGAACCCGCTCCAAGCCAACCGCCTCAGGACCCAGCCGGAATGTAGAAACTGACCAGAAAGCCCCTAGAAGCATAACCACATGGGACCAAGCCCCGAAGCACTCTGCGAGTCTCCACCCGCCAATGAGGCACCAACCATCGATATCTTCGCCCGGCGACCCGCCATCCAACGCGCCCACGAGCCCCGATCATCAAAATCTACATCGACACCTCTCCTGGCAAAAGTCCAAGGCTCGATCATATCGAGGTTTCCCGAAGAACCCCCAAACGCTCCATCGCCCACATGTGGTCAAGAGGAACGGGTCGCCCTGCGCATATACCGCCGTCCATTAGCTAACTGGCCGAGAGCATGAAAAGTCTCCCTGAATCAAAAGGAACGACATCTCTCGCCTGTGCGACACAACGACAACATCCAAGAAAGACCGATGGCATCCCAAAGGAATAGACCATGAACAGGTGCCAAACATACAAAGTGCAAAGGCATCCCAATAGGCGTCATCCACCAAACCTAGGCCCCTAAATCTGGGAAGACCGGAAATATCGAGATGATCGGGACCGCGGATCATACCTTGCGCTTCCTCCGGGGAAAGATGAAGGAGGACGCACACCGTCAGCCAAAGAAGCCCCTCCCAGGGCAAAAGAACCGCTATCTCTTCCACCTCCGGACCTCCAAGTAAGGCCCGAAATTCTTCAATTGGAACAATCTCGTTGAAGGAAAGGCAAAAGACATGCCTTCTAGTATCCCAAACGAAGAAGAAGCTCTTAAGAGGTCATAATCCGGAACCAATTCTTTGAGAGACCACAAGCATCGTATCTTGTACCTTTCTTCGAAGAATGATCTTCTCTCATGCAATGATCTCCCTACACCACTCCTTGAACTTTTCAAAGAACAACATTTGCCTTTCTTTTGGACAATTTTGGAGAATTTTTGGCCATTTCCATGGTTTTCTCTCTCTTTCTCCCGAAAATGGTGTTTTGACCGGAGGGTTGAAGAGGATATTTGAATTTGAAATAAAGCAAGACCAGGTCCGAACCAAAATTAAAGAACAATGTCGGATGCACCCCCCATCCGCGCGGATGGGATTGCTTTCCCAAAAAAAAAAATCTGCAACAGTCAAGCCGCTACGCCAAAAGAGGAATATTCCGTCCTGTTGCTCGAAACTTGTGCAAAAACCTCCCCAACCCAGTCCATATACCAAACACCCTTGCAAAAAAAAAAAAACAAGGCTCATGCAACACTGCATTCATATTGCATTGCATTCATAAAACACAAATCCTAAATTATTACATTCCAAAAAAAAAAGAGTGTGCATAAAAAAAAAAGCAAACATAAATAAAATCCTAAATTATTACATTCCAAAAAAAAAAAGAGTGTGCATAAAAAAAAAAGCAAACATAAATAAAATCCTAAATTATTACATCAAAAAAAATGTGCACAAGCCGTACAAATCTAAATCTCAATCTCAAATCTCAAAAAAAATCAATCGGAGTCTCCAAAGACCCGATGTCTCCCCGCCCTCTTGCGACTCGGCCCGCTCCTCAGAGCCCCGAAAATCTCGGGCTCGTAATCGTCCTCGTCTCCCAGAGAGAGGCTCGTCAGACCAACCGGCACGCCCGATAGGGCAAGCCGAGATCCGCGAAAAATCGTACTCCGAAGGTGAAGGCGTCGGACTCACCGCACGTACGAAGACGACCCGCCATGCCGCCATACGTGTCCTCGCCCGTGTGGATCCCCGAGAATGACGTGATCCGAAGGCAACACCGCGCGGGATCAAGGAGAGGAGACAAAGGAGTCTCTGAAGAAGTCTCGAGCGAATAGGAAGCCTCCCGTCCGAGAGGCGCCGGCCGTGGTCGCCTCGCTCTAGCTCCGAGGAGCCCCGCAAGCGACCATCCTCCTGATGAATCTCTTAGCCCCGATCACTTGCTTCGTCAGCTTCTCAACGACCACCTCCGAAAACTGCACAAAAGCAAAAGCGTAAAAAAAAAGTGATGCTAAAGATGATGAAACAAAAGAAAGAAAAGAAAAAAGGTGAAGCCATACCTTCATACCCGGACGAGGCCGGAAAGCTCGTGGAAGTCGCCGGCCGAGGGATTCGCACCTCAATCGGACCCCATCCTGGATATAGGAAAAATCCGTCCGAGGGTACCGCGGATCCCAAGCCCTCCCTATCCGAACCCGAGGCATCCTCGGCCTCCTCAAGACGAATGTCGCATATGGCTCAATCGCCACGAAGTCCGAGAAGTGCCGGCTTCGCTCGGTAATCATCCAGTGTCACGGACCGATCGCTCGGGTGCATCATATCGGCGGGAGGCTCCACCGGTGTCCTCAAAGGCGAGTTCACGCCATGCCGGCACGTCACCCTCTCTCCCGCATAATAGGCATCGCAGTCGACCCTCAAAATCCTCCCATTTGCCTGTCAGGATCTCAGCGCCCTTGGCTGCGCTACCTCAAAGCGATCCTGGGGAAGAATATCATCCCCTCATCTATCTCGGCCTCCGTCAAAGGAAGGCAATCCGCGTACTGAGAGTCGTACGCCCCGGAGCTTATCTTCTCCGGGCATGCTTGGACCAAGATCGCATGGCCGGATACGCCTCGACGTACTCCGCCGGCCGCCGCCACACCGTGACGTGGAAAAACTCCAACGCCCATACTCGCGAAAGGTAAAAATCCAATCAATCCAAAGGCAAAAGAAAAGTGCGTGCTCAAAAAAAAAAGAGAGGGAAAGCAAAAAGAGAGCTTATACCTCGTGGCAAACTCAAGCAAGATAAGGAGCTCACAGCCTTCCGGCTGTACCTATCAAGAGCAAAATAAAGCTCGCCACCCGGCCTCTCCCCACGAGACATCTCCGGCCGTCTCCATGTCCTCCAAGGACCTCAAGAAGGCAAAGACCGCCGTCCCTCAGCATGTCCAAAGAGCGTGCTCGAGAAGGCAAACCACAAGAAGGCCCTAGCAATCTGATCGGCGCCTATCCTCTCCTCCCCAGCCTCATAACTCGCTATGGTCTCCACGATCTTACCGTAGACCACGGCATACTCCATCCCCATCCCCTTTTTGGGAATAGGGGAAAATCCTTAAGAGCCTCGCAGATCGCATCGCCAGTAGCCATCCACGCCACTCAATGCTGCGTCCATTAAAGGACGGCCCGTAATCGCAGCATAGTCGGAGGGCGTAACCGTAGCCTCGCCCCTTAAGAAGTGGAAGGTGTGGGTCGCGTCCCACCAATGCCGCGCGAGCAAACATCAAGCCTTTGCTCTTAGGGAACTTGACCAGTCCCCTCAAGCACTCGACGAACTCCCAGAGCCCCGTCTCGACAACAATCTGTCTCGAACTCGGCAAAGCTCCTCGGCCCGCATCCGGAAGCCGGTCCCACAAGTCAATCACGGACTCCACTGATCCTCGAGTCTTCATTTTGTTCAGCTGCTCCGTCACAAAACGGTTCCCGCCCTACAAAAAAAAAAGAAGAGAGAGAAAATGTCAAAAAAAAAAAAGATTGCATTTGCATTTACATTAAAAAAAAAAAAAAAGAAAATTTCGACAAAGATAACAAAGATACAATGAGCATAGCCCCATTTTTCTCGCATAAAAGAAAACAGTTTTCAGCAAGTCCCAATGCATTCATCAAAAAAAAAAGATGCATTCCTACGGAAGTAAAAACTCCGTCCCATTTTCATAAAATAACGTGCATCATCTCAAAAAAAAAATTTGCATACATGCATATCATCCATCTTACATGCAACGGGAGGAAAAATCCGTCCCACTTTTCAAAAAAAAAAATAAAAAATTCTAAACATACATACATCTCATATTGGCAAAATGCCCATTCTTTCCAAACAAAATGCATGCATTGCATCATCATTCATCAATATCAAAATTCAATTTCAAAAAAAAAATCATCATCATCATCAACATGCAATATTCAATATTCAATTTCAAAAAAAAATCACAATTCTTCGAATTTTCACATGTAATTTTCCAATTGAAAAAAAAAATGTGGCAAAAATGCCAATTCTTTTTCCCAAGCAAAGTGCACATTTTGGGTTACTCATACACTCATTACAACATGCAAAGCATCAAAACCAAGATTCAAAGCCAAGAACATCAATCATTCGAATTTTCAAAAAAAATTAATTCAAAAATCACCCAAAATTCAAATTTCAAGCAAGAAATCAACAAAGGGATCAAAGGGTTTCAAAGTATACCGTTCGGAGATTCGAATCCGAAGCCCAATGTTGCCAGGCATCGGGGTAATGCTCCTCCTCAACCGATTGCGAAAGATTGTAATGCCTCCTCATCCGGACGAGCTCCAATCGCCTCTCCGCTACCGGGCCACGTCCTTGGCCTTGAAAAGCGCCTTCCCCGTGTTCCATTGCTCAAAAAATCGAAGAAATCGGAAGAATTTTGAAGCTTAAATGGCCAAAAATGGCGGATTCGCGAGCCTCTCTCTCTTTCTCTGCGTTCGAAATTGAAAAGACTGAGGAAGAAGAAAGGGCGTTGGCCCTAATTAATACCCCTGATTTTCAGGTCCTCTCCGCGCGGACAGGATTGCAAGGGTCAAAATGACCCTTTTGCCCCTTAAAATTCCAGGACTCTGCAATTCAGTCCCCAACTTGACAGAGTTAACCAAAGTTAACCAAAGTCAGCCCCTTGTCAAGAAAATTACCCCCGGCAGTCAAACGTAAGACCGAGTGCCCCGAGAAAGATAACGAAATCTCGTATCTTTCATCAAAATTACTCCCGGCAGTCAAACGTAAGACCGAGTGCCCCGAGAAAGATAACGAGATCCCGTATCTTTCATCAAAATCTTCCCCGGCAGTCAAACGTAAGACCGAGTGCCCCGAGAAAGATAACGAAATCTCGTATCTTTCATCAAAATCTTCCCCGGCAGTCAAACGTAAGACCGAGTGCCCCGAGAAAGATAACGAGATCCCGTATCTTTCATCAAAATCTTCCCCGGCAGTCAAACGTAAGACCGAGTGCCCCGAGAAAGATAACGAGATCCCGTATCTTTCATCAAAATCTTCCCCGGCAGTAAAACGTAAGACCGAGTGCCCCGAGAAAGATAACGGATCCCGTATCTTCCATCAAAAATCACCCCGAGTCAAACGTAAGACCGAGGTGCCCCGAGAAAGATAACGAAATCTCGTATCTTTCATCAAAATAACCCCAAGTCAAACGTAAGACCGAGTGCCCCGAGAAAGATAACGAGATCCCGTATCTTTCATCAAAATCTTCCCCGTCAAACGTAAGACCGAGTGCCCCGAGAAAGATAACGAGACCCGTATCTTTCATCAAAATCTTCCCCGAGTCAAACGTAAGACCGATCTCCCGAGAAAGATAACGAGATCCCGTATCTTTCATCAAAATCTTCACAGGCCGGTCAAACGTAAGACCGATCTCCCGAGAAAGATAACGGATCCCGTATCTTTCATCAAAATTACCCCGGCGAGTCAAACGTAAGACCGAGTGCCCCGAGAAAGATAACGAGATCCCGTATCTTTCATCAAAATCTTCCCGGCTAGCCAAACGTAAGACCGAGTGCCCCGAGAAAGATAACGAATCTCGTATCTTTCATCAAAATCTTCCCCGGCAGTAAAACGTAAGACCGAGTGCCCCGAGAAAGATAACGGATCCCGTATCTTTCATCAAAATTATTCCCCGGCAGTCAAACGTAAGACCGATTTCCCAGACGAATACGTCCAATCTTTTCCCCAGCAAAGGCTATCAAAATCCCCAGCAAAGTTAACGGAATCCCAAAAGCCAACGGAATCTCGAGTAGTACTCGAACTACGAAAGGGCTTGATTCCCACTAGGGATACGTAGGTAGCCTATCATTAGGTCCAGCCCCTCGACCAAAACGGTCACCCTCTCCTTCGGCAGCAGACGAATTCCACCGAAAGGCCATTTCAAATCAAGGTCCGAGGCGCCTAAAAAGCCATCATCATCAAGGTCCGAGACACCTAAAAGGCCATTTCAAATCAAGGTCCGAGGCGCCTAAAAAGCCATCATCATCAAGGTCCGAGGCACCTAAAAAAGCCATCGCCATCATCAAGGTCCGAGGCACCTAAAAAGCCATCTCCAAGGTTCGAGGCACCTAAAACGCCATCTCCAAGGTTTGAGGCACCTAAGACGCTATCACTAGAAAGCGATAAATCGCAATCATCCCCAGCAGAGACCGAAAATGGTCATCCCTATCCCCAGCAGAGCGGATACCCATCAGACCGAAAATGGTCATCTCCTATCCCTGCCAGAAGTTTCTTTCCAAAGAAACGACCGAAGAACTCGCTCAGTTCGAGGCACCTAAAACGCCATCATCTCCTGTGGTCAAAGACCCGAACTACGATCGGCTTGATTCCCATTCGGGATACGTAGGTAGCCTATCGCTAGGTTCGCCCACCCGATCACTCGATCATCCTGCCAAATATGGAGCCTTACTCTTATCGACGACCCCGCTTCCTTCGAAAGCGCCGTCGCCGAGGGGCTACTGTAAGTGCTCCAATTTGAGCTTGTTAGAATTTTCGTTAGAAAATTAACGGAAGTTATAACATTTCTAACAATTCCTAACTATCCTAACTTTCCTAACAAAGTGAGGGTAAAATGGGCATTGTTATTTAAGGTTAAACCTTAAAAAGAATTTCAAAAAGCAAAACAAAAGAAGAAAACCAAAAATGGCAATGGCTGGAAACACAAAAAACTAGCTGTTAATTTGAATTTTGAAAAGAAATATTCTTCTTGTCCAAAGCTGGAGCTGCATTTAATGAACGAGGCACGCCGATCGGATCCATCCGCGCGGACATCTTTGCGATTTTCAGAGGGCTATAAATTGAGCCCTCCAAACCACAAAAATAAAGAGGAAGAACACATTTTGCACCGAACCTCTGGCGAAATATAGAGAGAAAACAGTGAGAATTCTTCAAGAATTGTCACCATTTTCTCTCCAATCTTTCCCAACTCATACTCATCCACTCACTCTCATATTAAAGCCCTAAACACTCATACACTCAAGTCAAACACTCAAGAACACAAGGAATATTGGTAAACCCTCCTCTTCCTAACCCTAAATCTCATCCATGCATGCATCTTCAAACTACAAAATGTAGTTCTTTCATCTTCTTGCTCTAGATCTAAGAAGATCACCATGGAAGACCATCTCCATGGATGATCTTTTACCAAGATCAACATTATTCTCAAAGTTTTTTCTTGTTTACTTGCAAAAACACACTTTCAAAACCCTAAAAAACCATTTTCAAGCACTAAATCTTGATTTCAAAGGATAAAAATCCCCTTCCCAAGCAAATGAAATGCTTAGTCCTAATGTACCCCAAGGATGGTTTGGTATAGTTGATTCACCACTAAAATGTCTAGTGATCACTAACCAAAACCTAGGGAAATGGGGACAAGCATGGATGCAAAACCCCCCTTAAAATCATATTTTCTTTCTTGAGAAGTTGCTGTCCAGTAGCAATTTTCTCAGACCTCAGTCCATGGTCTTAATTTTTGGACACAGATGAACTTGGAATTTGGTGTTGACTACAAAATACTTTTTGTATACAACATCCAGAGCTTTCCAGACATATTTTTATTTTATTTTTTGGGTGAGTAAAACTCCTCTTTCCAAATTTTCTTTCAGAGGCTAGTTCATCAGCTTCTGGGAATCCAGATCTCATATCTGAGGTTTCCAGAAGGTTTTGACCCCTCAAATATTCTCCAAAATGGAAAATTCCTTCGCACAAACTTTATTTAAGGTGTCTAGAACAACTTTCATTCTCTGAGTTTATCCAGATTATGAAGTTTTAAGACCCTTGAATCCCTTTCAAAATCAAAGGTCCACTGCCTTTTTCATTCTGGCAGAAATGGCTCTCAACTTCAAAAGGTCTTTTGAGTACCAAATCTCAACCCAAAAATCTTCCAAAAAATCATGGGATCAGTTTAAAGTCTTAAAAGGATATCCCAATTTTTACTTTTCTGATTTTCAACTTATTTTGGCCAAAACATACACACACACACACACATAAATGATTTTCAGCTTGGAAGACTCGTTTTACGAGGCGCGTCGGGTGCACACTAACGTCCTTCCCGACGCGTAACATGACCTCCGAACCTAAATCTCTGATCTCGGGCTTTTTTCAAAGTTTTGGCCCTCAAAATTAAAATGGCGTGGCGACTCCGTTTTCGTTGATTTTTTCACACAAAAAATGGGAAAATTTTCGGATACACATTCATCACAACGAGGAAAGGAGAGGTCCTCTGACTGAAACTCTGTGCGTGGATGAGGTGGTGAATTTGTGAATGCGGGCGTGGTGGTGCCCTGAAGTATTGTGTGACCGCCGAGGTCAGCGGTAAGGACGTGGTGGTGTCCTGGGTGATCGTATAGGTCGATGGCTGGACCATGTGATAGGATTCCTACGTATCCCTGGCGGGAATCAAGCCTGGTCGTAGTTCAGATGTCGTGAATTTGTGAGTGTATGTGGGCGTGATGGTGCCCTGAAGTATCGTGTGACCGCCGAGGTCAGTGGTAAGGACAGGGTGGTGTCCTAAGATGTGGTGACCACCGAGGACAATTGTGAGGACGTGATGGCGTCCTGGGATGGAAACTTTACGATTTTCCTAATCGGTTGGTTTAAGGCCTTCCGAGCCGGAGATAGTGATTTGGGAGGTTTATACGGTCTTCCGGACCGAGTGGTTTAAAGCCTTTCGGGCTGGAGATAGTAGTTTGGCTGATTTATACAGTCTCCCGGACTTAGTGGTTTAAAGCCTTCCGGGCTGAAGATAGTGATGGGGGAGGTTTATACGGTCTTCCGGACCGAGTGGTTTAAAGCCTTTCGGGCTGGAGATAGTGATGGGGGAGGTTTATACGGTCTTCCGGACCGAGTGGTTTAAAGCCTTCCGGGCTGGAGATAGTGATGGGGGAGGTTTATACGGTCTTCCGGACCGAGTGGTTTAAAGCCTTCCGGGCTGGAGATAGTAGTTTGGCTGATTTATACAGTCTCCCGGACTGAGTGGTTTAAAGCCTTCCGGGCTGAAGATAGTAGTTTGGCTGATTTATACAGTCTCTCGGACTGAGTGGTTTAAAACCTTCCGGGCTGGAGATAGTATGAGGACTTGAATCGTCTTCTGGTTGCAGTTTGCCATGCGTGAGGACTTTGAATCGTCTTCTGGCTGCGGTTTGCCATGCGTGAGGACTTTGAATCGTCTTCTGGCTGCGGTTTGCCTTGCGTGAGGACTTTAAATCGTCTTCTGGCTGCGGTTTGCCATGTGTGAGGACTTTGAATCGTCTTCTGGCTGCGGTGGTGTCATGTATGAAAACTTGAGTCATCTTCTGACTGCGGTTTGCCATGTGTGAGGACTTTGAATCGTCTTACGTGCGGTTTGCCATGCGTGAGGACTTTGAATCGTCTTACGAGTTTGCGGTTTGCCATGCGTGAGGACTTTGAATCGTCTTCTCGCTGCGGTTTGCCATGCGTGAGGACTTTGAATCGTCTTCCGTCGCGGTTTGCCATGCGTGAGGACTTTGAATCGTCTTTCGTCAGCGGTGGTGTCATGTATGAAAACTTGAGTCGTCTTCTGACTGCGGTTTGCCATGCGTGAGGACTTTGAATCGTCTTCTGGCTGCGGTTTGCCATGCGTGAGGACTTTGAATCGTCTTCTGGCTGCGGTTTGCCATGCGTGAGGACTTTGAATCGTCTTCTGGCTGCGGTTTGCCATGCGTGAGGACTTTGAATCGTCTTCTGGCTGCGGTTTGCCATGCGTGAGGACTTTGAATCGTCTTTTGGCTGCGGTGGTGTCATGTATGAAAACTTGAGTCGTCTTCTGACTGCGGTTGTGGAGGCATGGCTACCTTGTGCTTTGATTGAGAGAGGTGTAGATGCCTCATGCTTTGTCCACTGGGGAGAAGGTTGGACTTACGATGGCTGCCGGTGTTCATCCGTTGGGGATTTATCGTGGCCTTGTAGGGGCTTTTCCTGCTGAGAGGGTGACGTCGGGCTTACTTTGATGGCCGGTGCTTGTGTTGTCGATGAGTGGGCAAGGATGATGGCCGGTGATTGCTTCACCATTTGGCGTTTTGGAGGCGTTTCGTGCCTTGGGATTTGTACTCGGAGGTGTTGGCTCCTTTTGCTCTTGTTTTGCCGCTGAGTGGGCGAAGTCTGGGCTTACGTTGACGGCCGATGCTGGGGATATGTAGTCTCGTACGACTTCCCTTTGACTTGTTGGGGAGGAGCTCAGGCTTACTTTGATGGCCGGTGCTTGCGTTGTCGTTGAGCATTTTGGAGGCATTTTGTGCCTTTAGATTTGTACTTGGAGGGGTGGGCTCCTTCTTGTGCTTGTTTTGCCGTTGAGTGGGCGAGGTTCGGGCTTACATTGACGGCCGGTGGTTGAATTGCCGTTGAGTGGGCGAAGTCCGGGCTTATACTGACGGCCGGTTCTTGAATTGCCATTGAGGGGGCAAGGTCCGGGCTTACACTGACGGCCGGTTCTTGAATTGCCATTGAGGGGGCAAGGTTCGGGCTTACACTGACTGCCGGTTCTTGCGTTGCCGTTGAAGTGGGCGAGGTTCGGGCTTACACTGACTGCCGGTTCTTGAATTGCCGTTGAGGGGGCAAGGTTCGGGCTTACACTGACTGCCGGTTCTTGAATTGCCGTTGAGGGGGCAAGGTTCGGGCTTACACTGACTGCCGGTTCTTGCGTTGCCGTTGAGTGGGCGAGGTCCGGGCTTACATTGACGGCCGGTGGTTGAATTGCCGTTGAGTGGGCGAAGTCCGGGCTTACATTGACGGCCGGTTGTTGAATTGCCGTTGAGTAGGCGAAGTCCGGGCTTACATTGACGGCCGGTGGTTGAATTGCCGTTGGAGTAGGCGAAGTCCGGGCTTACAATGACGGCCGGTGGTTGGGATATGATTGTCGAGGATGTGCTGAGGGAGCTGATGGGCTTTGCGCCTGTTCCTCGCAGGGGTCTTGGCATGCTGTATAGTGATGTTGAGATGAGGATCACGACCAGTATTGGGGCCTATGTTCGGGGTACCGGCCAGGTGACGACGGAGCAGCTGGCGCGCTCCTTCTTGTGGTTTGCGCTTTCCGAGACTTTGTTCTCGAACCACTCGACTACGGCTCCTTTTGCTCTGCTGGAGAGCTTGATTGGTTTGGAGAGAGTCTGTGATATTGCTTGGGGCGAGGCGGGCTTGGCCGAGCTCTACTTCTCCTTGGATCGGTTTAGCCGGGGTGTGGCCAGTTCTTTGGCCTGTTTTGACTTTGCTTTGGAGGTATGAGTTCATTGCTATTTTTTTTTATTTAGCAACTTGTCGCTTTCTCCATTTTCTTTTGCACTGAGCCTTTTCTGTTTTTGTCACAGGTGTGGTTCTACGAGATTTTTCGGCTTCCCGGGATAGAGATCCCCGGGCCTTGCGGCGTATCCCCGCGATGTTAGGGGCCGGGGCTCGTTCGGCGAAGAAGAGGAGGAGCAGCCAGGGGGAAGCTCACCATCGCCTACGGGGATGTGCGCAGGAGCGTCCTGGAGAGAGGTAGCCCGAGGGGTTTGTTTTGTTCCCGTGGGCTCCTGGTATGAGGTCGATGAGTTTGAGGAGGCTCCGGTGGTGACAGCAGCCAATGAAGATGCCGCGGGGCCCGACTTGTGATGTCATGTACCCGGGGAGCGGGTCTTCTGGCAAAGATGGCCCGGTGTGCTTCCCGTGGCTCCGAGGGACCCTCCTTTTGGGATGCTTGATTCCCGGGATATGGATGTGTTAGACTTTGAGAGGTACCTTGGCGGTGTGGGTGCCGAGGAGTTTATTTTGTATGGAGAGGAGTATGGGGCCTTCGTGAGGAGGAAGTTGAGGACGCCACAGGTGTTGGCGAGGGAGAGGGAGGCGGGTCCGCAGGTTCCCCCAGAGGTTCCGGTGCCTGGGCCGGATTTTACGTATGTTCGTGGGGATTCCTCGAGGAGGAGGGTGTCTGTACCCGTCCCTGAGCAGGCGCCTGCTGCCTATCGCGTGGATCCTGATAGACCGGTGAGTTTGCTTACTCTTTTCCATCTTGGCATCCTTTCTGTATTTTTCTCTTTTTGTTGTTGAGTATGACTGTATTGCTGAGCGTTTCCTTGGCTGCTTGCTTGTGCAGGTCCCGGGGAGGGCTTTTGACATGCTGACCCGCCGTTACGTGGCGATGCGGTCTTTTGCAAAGAAGATGGCGTCGAAGCTGTCTTGCCGGTCTTCCCGACGCGTGCCGGCGTACGAGCCGATGCCTTCGAGGCATTCTGTAGATGTTCCTCCACCGAGAGCCGAGCCGGAGCCACAGCAGGAGGGACCTTCGAGGGGGCGGCATAGCATGGATGCTGGGACGTCTTCGGGAGCTCCGAGGCCGTTGCACCCTTTACCAGCTTCTTTCCTCACAGATGCACAGGGTGAGGGTTCGTCAGAGCCTTCTTTCTTTGATCCTTTCGCCGGATTTGATCCTTCTGAGTACTTTGAGTACCAGCCTCCGGAGGGGGCTCGGTACTCTGATGACGAGGATATGACGGGCGAGTTCACCGGGATGCCCGACTTCTCTCTTGATGATCTTGGCGAGGAGGATGATGCTGAAGAGTCGGACTAGGGTTCATTTGCTTTCCCTCTTTCCATATCTTCTCTTTTTTTTTTTTTAGCAACAGACATTAGATGTACCTGTAATAAAACACTCGTATTTGCATGGCAAACGCATTTTATTTTAGGATGTAATGTCATTTTTGTGATTCCCGGGATTTGTCCTAGAAATTGTTGCTATTATGATTTTTTTTTTGTGCATGCCACGTGAGCTGAGGGTGCGTTGGTGGGTAGTGTATGATTGCCGGAAATGGTTTTGGCCAGTGTTTGGGCAATTTAGAGCATGGTCCTGCTGAGGACAGTGGTTATTGTACTGTTTGCTGGGGAAATGGGTTCTGATTGCAAAGAGGTCCGTACGGACAGACCTACAATGCAAAGAGGTCCGTACGGACCACCTTTGCTTTTTGGGAGGACATAAATGCTTTCCAGTGTCTGGACTTTTCCTCATTCCCCATTTGCAGCCATTTTTGAGCTTTCTTCCCCATTTTCTTTAGGAACCTCCATTTTTGCCATGGATTCTTCATACGTCCCTAGAATTTTGCCGAGGCTTTCAAAGGAGAAGCAAGCACACTTCCTTGAGCAGCTGAAAACGTGGATGCAGCGCCGTATGAGGCATCAGAGACGGGCTTTCAAGGTAAGGTTTCGTCTTTGCTCGATTTGGTCTTTTAAGGAGTTGGTTCCTGATTGGGAGTTGTTGCGGGCTGCCGCGAAGTTCTGGGATGTTAGGAGGCATGTGTATTGTTTCTCCTACAATGAAATGGTGCCCACTTTTGAGGATTTTCGGGCTTTGATTGGAGGACCGGAGGTGGAGGCCATCTCGCTTCCTTTGATTGGTGGTGCTGCGGTGAGCGTGAAGCTTGCAGGCTTTCTTCGTACTTCGTTGGAAGAAGTGCAGGGCATGATCCTTGATTCGGGTCATATTGACATTTCTGCGCTGCCGGAGCGGTTCATGGTTGATGATGAGAGTGACGTCTCTTGGGATGCATTCGCCTTGTGCACGATAGCGACGCTCTTCATGGTCAGCTCCCTTGGCATTTGTGATGGCGCTTTGCTAGATGTTGTTGGGCACTGCAGAGCCGGAGAGGATATTGTCCCGTTGGTGCTGGGGGAGACTCTTCATGGTATCGACCGTCTGGCGACTGGGGATCGTTTCATGAGAGGGGGAAGCCCCGCTTTGCTCACCTTGTGGCTGCGAGAGAGACTTCAGGCCATGCCCGAGGCTCCGACGTCGTTTAGCCCGTGGTCATTTGCTCAGCGACCTCTTGTGTTAGATATGGATCGACCCGCCCGGGAGAGATGGATGGCACGGCTTGGTACGCATCGAGATCCGTTGGTGGGTTCCCCACCGGAGGATTGAGACTAGGAGGGTCTTTCAGAAGGGTCCTATGTTGTCGAGTTCCAGGTTTGTCTTGCTCCTCCTTCTATAGCCCGTCGCTTGTTTCCCGGCAGTTTGGGATGAAGCAGAGCCTTTGTTGGCCGGGATGACCTTGCTACTACGGAGATAGCTCCTCTTTGTATGGCAGCTCCAGGTGCTTTCTTGTATTTTCTGCGGATATGGAAGTATTCCGCTTTCCCTCCCGTGGTGCTCCTTAGACGTCGGGAGAGTGTCGTATTGACGACTCGCACTGGGCCCGGCATGAGCAAACAGTGTTGGGCAGTCCCAAGTGGCTTTGGAGAGCAGGCGTGTAGCGATTCTGGGACCCGGTTGCCGTAGTAGCTATTGCCTTAGGAGTGCCGAAGCCTGGTCTGACCCTGAGGATGTGACGGGAGACACTTTGTTTGACTACGAGACTAGAGTTGACCGACTGACGGGGAGAGGTCCTCTTCTACAGACTCGCAGGGAGGAGATCCGAGCCGAAGCACGGGCGAATGAAGCCCTGAGAGCTACTGGATTGTTTGACTCTACGGGGAGGACCCCTGATCTCGGACTGAGAGACGCAGAGTTGGTTCGCGTTGAGCGAAAGAAGACTCGCCGGGGACGAGGGAAGAAAGGGAAGAATGGCGAGGGGACAAGCGCAGATGGCGCGGAATGACCTCCTAGGTATCCATTCATTGCATTGTAAACACATTATTTGTTAAATGTATTAAGCTGTCTTTTAGCATGTTGTGAACTTGAGAGTAGACCGTGCTTGAACTCATCAAGAAATGTTGTAACCGTTAGTGATTTGTGATTTACTTTTAAAGATTTGTCGAGACGCAAGATCTCTTGTTTGCCTTTGTGTATTTTGTGAACCTTGTCGGCGTCCATTTTCGAACTTTTCCTTAGCATTTGCGGACTGAAGCAGTCTGGGCCATGACGGCAATCCCCTTTTGCTTGGGCTTTGTGCTTGGCTGAGAGGTTGAATGATCCCCTGACAAGTCGTTTGATGGTCATTTCCGTAGCTTCCTTGCCCTTTGTTGGCGTCGGGCTCTTGACCTCAATTTTGCAGCTTCTGCTTGAGCTTCTTTTATTTTTGTTTTTTTTTGTGAGCCCTTGCTCGAGCTCTCTTTTTTTTGTGAGCCCTTGCTCGAGTTCTTTTTTTTTTTGTGAGCCCTTGCTCGAGCTCTTTTTTTTTTTTTGTTGAAGCGCGTGAGGGCGAAGACAAGCTCCTGGCTTGGAAGCAGACATGGGTCGGTCGTTTTGACGTTGGGTGACCTCTGGATGTCCTTTGATGTTGCCGCCGTCGTTTGACTTGGTCAGGGGACGTTGGGGCGTGCTCTTGAAAAGTGCGTAGCTTGATTGACATTCAAACTTTTGACTTTTTTGTGTATTTTTAGACCGGACCAATTAAGGTTGCCTACGTTCCCCCTGACTAGAGGGCTCAGGTCTGCGTAGTTCGACACTACATGGAGTGCCAAGAGATGCACATTTGTTCTTCTTCAGGCAGCGAAGTATCTGCGAAGTTTGCTTCCGTTGACTGGATTCATGAAGGGATTGCCGTCTAGGTCTGTCAGCTTCATGGCACCTCCGGAGAAGATCTTTTGAACCACGAAAGGGCCGATCCATGTGGGTTGGTTCGAGTGGGAGGCTTTTCTTTGAGTACAATATCGCCTTCCCTGATGTCTCGGGACTTGACTTTCTTGTCGAAAGCTCTAGCCATCCTGCTTTGATAGGCTCGGACGTGTTCCATAGACTTTAGTCGTCGCTCGTCTAGCAGAGCCAATTCGTCATGTCGGCTTCGAAGCCATTCAACTTCGTTGATGTCATTTTCCAGCAGCACTCGGAGTGAGGGAATTTCCAGTTCAATGGGAAGGACTGCTTCCATCCCATATGTCAGGGCGAATGGGGTTTCTCCCGTGGCTGTTCTGACTGATGTGCGGTAGCCCCAAAGTGCAAGGTGCAGCTTTTCGGGCCAATCTCGTCCTCGGGTGGTCATTTTTCGGATGATCCTTTCGAGGGTTTTGTTTGCTGCTTCCAAGGCGCCGTTTGTTCGCGGCCAGTAGGGAGAAGATTTGTGGCGTGTGATCTTGAATTCAGCCAGCAGTCTGTCGAATTCCCCCTCGAAGTGTGAACCGTTGTCTGATATGACCTCATTTGGGATGCCGTATCGGCAGATGATGTTTTCCTTGAGGAAATGCGCGACCCTCTTGGAGGTGAGTACCTTGTAGGACTTGGCTTCGACCCATTTGGTGAAGTAGTGGATGGCTACTAAGATGAACTCGTGACCGTTGCTGCCTGGCGGAGCGATTTTCCCGATGACGTCAATTCCCCAAGTGGCAAATGGCCAGGGTGTAGTCATGCAGTAGAGATCGTGGGGAGGCAGGTGATTGAGGTTGGAGAACCGTTGACACTTGTCACAGCTTCAGACAAAGTGGATGCAATCTGCCTCCATGGATATCCAGTAGTAGCCCATCCTGAGAATGATTTGCATCAGGGCTCTGGCGTTCATGTGGGGACCGCAAGCCCCATTGTGGACTTCATTCATGAACTCGTTTGCTTCTTCCTGGCTGATCCAGCGTAGGAGTGGTCCATGGTAGCGTTTCTTGTATAGCATGTCCCCGAGGATGACGAAGTGAGAGGCGAGGCATTTTAGGGCCATGATGCTCTTGGTTTTGACCCCTTCTGTGTGTGGGTCTTCCTTGTTCATGAAGGTGGTTTCCCCGTTCTGGAGGTATTGGAAGATCTGGTTATACCATGGCTCATTGATGGGCTTAGGTTACGGTTCGATCTCACAACAAGAGGCAGTGAATTTCCTTTCGTCCGACTTTGAAGGGTTTGATTGCTTTTCCTTCGTGGATTTCCACAAGTGAAGCCAAGGTGGCTAAGGCATCTGCAAACCTGTTTCGGTCTCTTGGCAAGTAGTGGAAGGTGACCTCTTCGAATTGCGTGATGAGGTCCTCCATGCAGGCATGGTATTTTTGCAAGCCTGGGTCTATGGTTTTCCACTTGTTGGAGACTTGGTTGATGATCAAGGCTGAGTCCCCATAAACTTCGAGTTTCTAGACATTCCTCTCGAGTGCGGCTTGTAGTCCGGCAGCGCAGGCTTCATATTCGGCGGCATTGTTGGTTACCTCGAAATTGAGCTTTATGGCGATTGGGGTGTGCTCGTCCTTGGGATCGACCAAGAGCATACCAATGCCGTTTCCTTTTTTGTTGGGTGCTCCATCGAAGAACAGTTGCCATCGATTTTCGCCTTCGAGTGCAAAGATTCCCTCGTCTGGAAATTGTGGTTCGGGGCCCCGAGCCTCGTCGGTTGGGAAGTCAGCCAGTTGTTCAGCCATTGCCCGTCCCTTGATTGACTTTTGATTAACGTATTTGATGTCAAATTCCGCTAGGAAGAAGGACCATTTGGCGAGCCTCATTGACAGAGAAGGTTTGTCGAAGAGGTATTTGACTGGGTCCATTTTGGAAACCAAGTGTACCGTGTGCGACTGCATGTAGTGCCGTAGTTTCCCGACAACCCATACCAGAGCTGCGCAGGTTTTCTCGAGGGCTGAGTAATTGATTTCGCTGCCTTGAAACTTTCGACTGACGAAGTAGATGGCGTTTTTGACTCGTGACTCCTTCTTTTCTTGACAGAGCATGGCTCCAACTGCGGTGTCGATCACAGTTAGGTATAGCAATAGTGGCTTTTCCTCGTGGGGAGGACAGAGAATCAGAGGACTCACAAGGTATGCTTTAATTTTCTCAAAGGCATCTTGGCATTCTGAGTTCCACTCGACGTCGGCGTTTTTCTTCATCAATTTGAAGATTGGCTCGCACATAGAGGTCAATTGGTTGACGAAGCGGCTGATATACTGCAGGCGGCCCATGAAGCTTTTCACCTCTGTCTGAGTTTGCGGTGGTCTCATTTCGATGATGGCCTTGATCTTTTGAGGATCAACCTCGATGCCTCTCTCGGTGACCATGTATCCTAAGACCTTGCCTCGGATAACCCCAAATGTGCATTTGGCAGGGTTTAGCCTCATTGAGTGTTTTCGGAGGCGATTGAAGAATTTCCTCAGGTCTGTGAGGTGTTGTCCATCTGATCCCTTTGAGTGGATGATCATGTCATCGACGTACACTTCGATCTCTTTGTGGATCATGTCGTGGAAGAGGGCGGTTGCTGCCCGTTGGTAGGTAGCCCCAGCGTTCTTTAGTCCGAACGGCATTACGTAGCGCAGGTTCCCCAGGGGGTTGTGAAAGCTGTCTTTTCTTGGTCTTCTTCGGCCATCTTGATTTGATTGTAGCCGGCAAACCCGTCCACGAAGGACTTGACTTCGAAATTGGTTGTAGTGTCTACCAACATGTCGATGTTGGGTAGTGGAAAATCGTCCTTGGGACTTGCTTTGTTGAGATCTCGGAAGTCCACGCAGCAACGTACTTTTCCATTGGCCTTGGTGACCGTGACGATATTAGAGAGCCATGTGGGGTACTCGATTACCCTGATGAAGCCGACGCGGAGCATTTTTTCGATCTCTTCTTTGACTTGTAAAGACCATTCTGGCTTGATTCGGCGTAGCTTTTGCTTGATGGGCTTAGCCTCTGGATTCAAGGGAATCCGATGTTCTACAATGTTAGGATCTAATCCGGGCATGTCTCGGTAAGACCAAGCGAACACGTCTACGAACTCCTTGAGCAGTGCAGTCAATGCGTCTTGCTCTGTGCCGGTGAAGAAACTTCCGATTTGCATCTCTTTTGGCTCTTCAGCAGTTCCCAAATTCACTTTGGTTAAAACCTCCTCGGCAGCTTGGGCCCGGTTTTTCTCTCGTTTGACAACATGCTTAAAGATGTGCTTAATGTATTGTTCGTTTAATGTGTCTGCTTCTTTATCAAGTGAATCGTTATTAACTGTTTGTGTGTTAGTTAATTTATCAGTTGTTAAAGATGCAATGAGAGGATACTAGGAAAGATCGAAGCATTCATTAAGAGCATACGGGAATACATTATTGGCAATGAGTTCGTAATCTTCTGGCGTGAGGCCATCAGATGACTCGAGAGACTCAAATTCAAAGATAATGGACCCAGGATGAGTTTTGACACTAGACTCTAGGACTCGAGGGGTCAGACCAAGTTGTTCGATCATGTCCTTTCTGCTGGCAAAGGTCCTGAGAAGGTGGCCCAGTTATTGAGTGGCAATGAGCTTGATAGGAGATGGGGCTTGAAGGGCTTTATGTCACCATTCCCAATCATTGCTATCACAGAGTTATCAGAAACAAAATCGATCAGATCTGGCATCTCGATTTCTTCTTTGAAGAGCAGGTGGAGCAGTGGCTCATCCCAAGCATCGTCTGCAGAGTCTTTTGCTTTTGTCTTGGGCATTACTAGCTCGAATGCAGACTCGTCCCGCTTGTTGAAGGCAGGAATGTTGACAGAGAGTTTTTCGAGTTCTTCTACCAAAGAGGGGGTTTTCCCGAACCAAAATTCGTTGTGAATAGTGGTGGTCATGGATCCCGGTAGAGGCGGTGTGTCGAGAAATGCTCTTCGGACGGGATTTGGCTTGAGGCCTCTGAATCTTGCCAGGTTCTGCTGGAGCTTGTCCATGGTTGTCGGCCAGCTTTGTTTGGCGCTGATCAGCTCTGTTCCCTTTCCTGGATCTTCTTCCAAGTTGCCGGCCTTCTTTGTGAAGTACTTGGTCATGTCGAAGCTGTAAGGACGAAGATCGGAGATTGCGTGCAAGCCTCTTTTGTTATCTGTGGAGCGTTTTCGTGCAGCTCGCTTGTCCTCCGCAATGTGTTCGGGAGTTGGAGAGTATCCCAAGCCATGGAGAGTATTCTGTTCTTTGATATTGATGATCTGTTGGGTGCCCTGATGTCGTTTTCCCAAACCGAGCCCCGGGATGTAGTTCATGTGCTTCATCATTTTCATCGGGGGAGGAATCTTGTCCCAAATCAAAGGCAAGTCTATGTGGCATACCTGGGCCTTTGGGCTTTCGATGGTGAACCCTGTGAGCATCATACCGTCATCATCATGTTTGATCTCTAAGACTGGGACGCCGTTTGTGTCGGTCCTTTCGGTGACTACACTATCGCCGTAGATGATGGTTAGATCTGTTCCTTGGATGAACTTGACGCATTGATGGAGAGTGGATGCCACTCCATTGATCTGGTGTAGCCAAGGGCATCCCAAAATGGCAGTGAATGTGATCGGGATGTCGATGACTTGGAAATCCGTCGGGACCATTTGTTTTCCGAACCATAGGTTCAAAGTGGCTATTCCCAAGACTGGGCAGGACGTTGAGTCGTATGCCTTGATTGCCTGAGTTGAGGGCTTTAGATCAGTCGCTTTGATCCCTAGCAGATCCATCATTTTGGATGGCAGGACATTCATGGATGATCCCCCATCTACCAAAACCCGTGGGAGACGACGCTCATCCAGTTGGACTGTTATGTAGAGAGGCTCATTGTGGTCAGCCCCAAATTTTGGAAGGTCGAGCTCTGTGAAGGTGGTGATATTGCTGTAATTAACGTTGCCAATCATCTGAACTGCTTCATCAGGTGTCACTGTGATGGGAACCATGGTCTGGGCCAGGCTTTCTTCCAACTTGAGCTTGTGCGGGTAAGATGAAGTGAGTAAGGACCAGAGCGAGATGTTAGCCTTAGTGCGCTTGAGCTGTGTTAAGACAGGATCCTCAGCATTTGGGTCCAAGGTTTCAGCTTCTTTGGCGTAGGGCCCCTTTTCAGTTCGTGGCTCAGGTATGGCTGGCCTTTTGTCTGTCCGTGGAGGATTAACTGGGATTTGACCGGAACGTGTCAGAACGTTCTCTTCTGGATTTATGGTTTTGCTTGTCTCTCCTATTTCTGTTGTGGGAGGACCCTGATTAGCACAAGGCCAGACTGCGCATTTCAATTCGTTCACTGTCATGGCTTTTACTGAAGCATCAATAGTGGCTTTGAGATCTTCCCAAGACAGGGGTTGGATTATCTGAACCTTCGGGCCTTCGGTGGCGGTGCGAAGCTCGTCCCAGCTGATCATGGAGCAGACATTGCCATGGCCTTGTGTAGAGCTAGGCTTGCTGGAGTAGATGACATAGTAGTCAAACTTCCCTGAGGGTTCACCAAGGGTTCCGACTGTGGGATCACCGGATTCATACCTCTTTTTCAGTTTTTGTTGAGAAGATGGCTTCTTCTTTCTTCGAGGACGGCCCTCATTCATTTCATCCTGGAATTCCATTTCCAGACAAGCACTGCAATCGCAGACGTCCCACCAGATGTGTGCGTTGTTCGGCGGTGGTACCGGGTCCTCAGGAGGCTGAATGGGCGTGCTTTCCCTGAGGGTCCCGTGGCCTTATGTCATAACCGCATGGCTCGTACGAGGGAAACGGGTTGACTTACGGGAGACAATGAGAGGCGTTAGAAAGCTGCAGGAGGCCATCGTAGCTTTGGAAGTCCCAGGCAGTTGGGTGGCTAATGTCCCGAAGTGGTGCATAGCATCTTCGATCCAGGCTTGTTGTTCACCTTGGCGTTTCTCAATAGCCATGAGGACCTGCCAAACTTCTTCCAATGTTGGGAAATTTCTCGGGGGTAAGGTCCCATTCTCATCGTTGTTATCCACTGACTTGGCTATGGGGAATTAATGTACTGTCCTGGTGACAGAGCTAGGAAGGAAGTTGGACCTTGCTGTTTTGACACTGGGAGACGGGTTCCCGGGTACTCTTGACCACTCTCTGTTAGCTGGAGGGGGTGACGGGCAAGGTTTAGACACAAGAATGGTCTTGCGGGATAAAAGGGGGAAAGCTCACGCGGCATGCGGTTTCCGTTTCTTTTATTTATGATTTTTTTTTGTTGTTTTAATTTACTTAAAACATGTTTTCTCAGAGTCCTAGGTAGGTTGGAAAAGATTGCTCTTCTTTTTCGCAACTATGCTAGATCCTGGGTCAGTGGAGACCATCTGTGCGGCTATAAGCCCCTCGTTTTGCACCTGTGTTTCGACATCCCAGGGTGGACAGCCCCGGGCGAGGGTCCTATAGGGCAAGCGGTTTCCACCGGCCTAAAAGAAAAATCGAACCTAAGGACCGAGCCTGTCATGTTCGTTTTGATGCGTTAGCCATGTGAATAGTGAACCGAGCCGGCCACTGAGTCAAGATCAGGTCAAGAGTTCGGCATGACCTCTCTTTACCTTGCTTGCGCAAGGGATCTGTGACGTTAGGCGTTGACTGGGTCATATCGTCATGGCTGACGTATCAAAGGCGTGATGACATGGTGTCATGTGAGCATGGATGTATATCCGGGACGGAACATCGTCTGGGTGTAGCTTCGGAAATCACGATCAGGTCAAGATTTTAGCATGACCTTTCATCGCTTTGCTTGCGCAAGGGGTCTTGTGTTCCGAGCCTTGACTCAGAAAAATGGCCGGCATGGTATATGTATCCAGGCTGTATGACACGGACTGGGTAAAAACCAACCGAGTCTGGACAGAGTGTGACTCAAGACTCAAACGTGCAGGGTTGACGCTTGGCTAGGATGGGATGTTTGGAATGATCCCGTGCGCGTCCAAGAGGCCTAGGAAGACCAAACGGACTGCAACTGAGACCACTCCGGGTTAAGGGTTATAGTGTGCAGTGTATCCGAGGCAGCAGTGCGCGTAGCGTGCGGTGTAACCGAGGCAGCAGTGCGAGTAGTGTGCGGTGTAACCGAGGCAGCAGTGCGCGTAGTGTGCGGTCTCTAAAATTCTTTTTCTGAGTAAAACATAAGTTTTTTGAAGAATTTTAAATGTATGCACAGATGTATATTGATGCATTTTTTTGTATTTTTATTTTTTTTGTAAAATAAAAAGTAAAGCACGTGCACACACACACAACATTTAAAGAAAGGGGGTAAAATGAAAGTTTGACCCTCATCATTGTTTTAAAAATCTTTTGTTTTGTTTAAAAGTTTTTAAAACAAAAAGTCCCCAGCAGAGTCGCCAACTGAAATTACCCGGATCCGTGAAGGCAGCGCGCTCGCGCCCCGGCATCTGGCATCATTTCGTTTGGAGGATGTCTCGCCGTTTGTTTTCGAATTTGTAGAGTCGCCACGCCGTTTTTATTAAGCCCAAAACATTGAAAAAGGGCATCAGTTTAAAGATAATTTTAAATTGTTTTTGTGTGATGAGATTTTGAGTTCGGAGGTTAGATGACTCCTCGGGAAGAGAATATTAGAATATTAGAGCTCACCCGAGTCGCCTCGTAAAACGAGTCTTTCGGATACCCCTAATATTCTTTAACTGTTGTGTGTGTGTGTGTGCTTTTAAAAATGCATGTTGTGTCGGATGTCTACATTGTACACTGCGTATTGAAATGTATTGAAATAGTAATGGAAGGAAGCCTTACCAATGTTGGTTCGTGTCTGTCTTCCGCTGGGGAATAGTGTTTGAGGATGGAATGATGTTCCGGTACGGACCGGGATTGCTTCGGGAGGGGCCGGTTGTCTGCGGACAGAGTTTCGGCGTGCGTTGAGATTGTAGGCTGCGTTCGGGCAGAGCTTCGGCGTGCGTTGGGATCTCAGGGATCACTCGGGCAGAGTTTCGGCGTGCGTTGGGGTGGCAGGAGTCACTCGGGCAGAGTTTCGGCGTGGTTTGGGATCGCCGGTTTGACTCGGAAAGAGCCGGGACGCCTCGGGAAAGACCAGGCAAGGCCTCGGAGTACCACGAGGGGCCTCAGAGTACCTCGAGAGTGCCTCGGGGCAGCGCGGGAGTGTCGCGGGAGCGCTCGGAGAGGCTTCGGAGCACCTCGAGGGGGCTCGGAAGGCCTCGGAAGGATCCGAAAGGGGCCGGGAGTGCCTCGAGAGGACTTAGAGGGGAAGCCTGAAGGCTTAGGGAGGAAGAGAGAAGTGGGAGGTGTGTGAAAATGAGGAGGGGGAGCCCTCTATTTATAGTAAAAATTTTGGTGCAAGAAAGGTCCGTACGGACCTTCTAGGTAAACCAGAATCTTGGTTTTCCTCGATTTGAGGGAATATGTGATGATGGAAAATATTCTGTAATTATGGTGTCCCCTTGCAAGAAGGTCCGTACGGACCAACTAGGCTGCAATAAGGTCCGTACGGACCAACCATGTATGGGAGTGATGATTACTTCCGGGATTTGAGGGAATATTGTGGACTTTAAGGGGATTCAGTAATTATTAAAGCAAAGTGGTCCGTACGGACCATTATTGCTTTTCCAATTTCTTGAAAATTCCCAAAAGGTCCTTTTGTCCCTTTTTATCCCAGAAAGGCTCCTCCCTTGGTTTGGCTGAGGGTTTTGAGAGGGTTTTGAGTGCCATAGGTATTTGAGACTGTGTTTGTGAGTCTGCGGTGTTTCCCATGTGCTTGGAAGAGGGTGATCCAGATTGGGGTACTTACAGTTACGTGTTGGGAAGAACCGAGAGCTCACCCAACACGCCTCGTCCGTAGACAAGTCTTTCTAATCTAGATATCCAAATAATTCAAAGAAACGTGCAAACAATGATAATAGACAAGTGCGATAAACATGAATTTTATTGAATAAGAGATATCATTACAACTTGTAGACCAATTGTCCGGGAGGCCACATCCCTTTACAGCAACAAGAACAGGTTACAAGAGAAAACAGGTCCTCTGCAAAGGATCACATCTGTCGCGTGACATAGGACTCCCTTGTCCAGCTATGTCGCGTGACATCAATGGTCCCCTTGCAGAGGTTCACAACCAAACAGATCACCAAATCTCCAGATGAAATAACTAAACCAGATCTAGGAACTGAACAACATAAACATAAAACTAAATGCTAAAACAACTAAACAAAATAAACTACAACTGAAATATGGTCCCTGCAGATGGTCACGACATGTTGCGTGACACAGGACTCCTCATGTCCAAATGTGTCGCGTGACATGTGTTTACCATCTGCAGGTACCTCACAATCTGAGATTCAGATCTACCAAATACACAACAATTATATCAGAAACAGTAAGAACAATACGAATTAAACACAAATCGATCAAAGGAGTGTGGATATGGAAGATCCACACTCCCTTGATGTCCAAATTGCAAATCCAAGTAAATCACATCATAATCAAGCAATTGGACTCAAGTATAAGCTATTTAAACACAGAGATTGCAGTTTCCACTTGATAATCTGAGGCAGATGGAGCCTGATTATCAAGTGGAGAAGGAGAGAGAATAATTAAAACAAATAGATGAGAGAGAGAGAGAGAGAGAAGAGTAGAGAGAGTTACCCTTGTATTCCTCAACTCTTACACCAAGTTAGGTGTAGGAGTCTTCAATTCAACTTCTAGATGGAGATCTGAGCACGAACTGAGAGCTGAATTCAGAGGTTTCAAGTGTATATGGGTTGAAGAGAGGTGAGAGGTGAAGGAATTGGAGGGGAATTGGGTGGTTTTGGTATGAGAGAGAGAGAGAGAGGAGGTTTCTGGGATGATTTGTGCAGGGTTTCGTTAGGAGGCTCAAATACGGATCCAAAACTGAGAGGGGTAGGGTCTTATTTATAGCTGCAGTCTATGGTCACTTTGTGTCTCACGACGTAACGTAACCACTTTCCATGCTTCGACTTGTCGCGTGACACAAGGTGACCATAACCGTTTCTGGCGCCAAAACTGATTCTGGAACCTTCCTAGGTAATACCCAAAAAGTCTAAAACAGTTTTATTCTCTTTAGGTCATTTATCCTGAGCAAAGTACAAAAAAGTACTTTCTTCGCGTGAAACTTATGAAATGTTTCCGAAAGTCTCGGGATGGACCGGGAATTTACCAAAACGCCCCTAAATGCAATTTTATCATATTAAAATGCATCTGGAAAGGTCGCGAATTGGATTGGCGTACTTACAGGAACTGATGAAGATGAGAAAGAAACCAGAAAAGTCAGTACAGAGACTACAGATGGGAAAGCTAGCACTGGACTCAAGTGTTTCAGAGGACTCAAAGCTAATCCGATAAGGGGAGCATTCCTCAACATCACAGCTCTACCTGGACCAATTGCCACCACAATTCAGCATGAGTACTCATTTAAAGGGATCCCGGACATAGAAGAGCAGCTCGAGACACTCTTCATGGGAAACAGACTGTTCGGGTCAGCCTCCGAGGCCACATTCGAAACAGTAACTCCAAAGCAGAAGGAACCAGAATTCATGGAAGATGCTCTCAGTGGACCCGCTCTACAGAATCTTTTCGAAGAAGTCATGGAAGTGCCAAACCTGATTAACCTGGGCTCCAAGAACAGAATGATCGCCATGATTGGGACAGCAGAAGCCAAGCCTCTCGACCCCCGAACCCTCACCAAGCATCCAGCAATGCCACTGAAAAACTGGGTAATTTCACTGGACCAAGGGCAAGCCAGACAGAAATGGAAGACAAACTGGGCCTGCACCCATATCTCCCTAAACCTAGTCTTAAACCCTTTGAGTCAGTCATTATCAAAGTCCAGTCCTCTGAGTCGTCCGACGGCCTCACGCCAAAAGACTATGATAATGTAGCCAACAATGTATTCCCGTTCGTCTTAAATGAAAAGTTTGACCTTTCGGATTATCCCCTCATTCCCACTTTAACAACTGATGAGTTAACAAACAACTTAAAAGAAGTTAATAATGACTCACTCGATAAAGAAGCAGACACACTAAACGAACAATACATTAAAGAAGTTCTCAAGCGTGTAGTTGACCAAGGGGACAATCGGGTCCAAGCTGCCGAAGAGGTTATGATTAAAGTGAACCTAGGGTCAGTGCAAGAGCCTAAAGAGACACAAGTGGGCAGTTTCTTTGCCGGTACAGAAAAAGAAGCCCTGATAGATCTCCTCAAAGAATATGTTGACGTGTTCGCCTGGTCATACCAAGACATGCCAGGACTCGATCCCTCAATCGTAGAGCACAGAATCCCTCTGGATCCAGAATCCAAGCCTGTCAAACAGAAACTGGGCAAGATCAAGCCAGAATGGTCTCTGCAAGTGAAAGAAGAAATTGAGAAGCTGCTCCGCGTCGGCTTCATTAGAGTATTTGAGTACCCAACCTGGCTCTCCAACATTGTGACGGTCACCAAGGCCAATGGAAAGGTCAGATGCTGTGTGTATTTCCGAGATATCAACAAGGCCAGTCCTAAAGACGATTTCCCACTGCCTAACATTGACATGCTAGTCGACACCACGGCGAATTTCGAAGTAAAGTCCTTTGTGGACGGGTTTGCTGGATACAATCAGATCAAGATGTCTAAGGAAGATCAGCCCAAGACTGCCTTCACCACTCCGTGGGGGACCTACTGTTACACGGTCATGTCGTTTGGGTTAAAGAATGCTGGGGCTACCTACCAACGGGAAGCCACAGCCCTCTTCCATGTCATGATTCACAAAGAAATTGAAGTGTATGTCGACGACATGATTATCCACTCCAAAGGATCAGACATGCAGCACATGTCAGATTTGAGAAAGTTCTTCAACAGACTCAGAAAACACTCCATGAGATTGAACCCTGCAAAGTGCACCTTCGGCGTCAAGCGAGGCAAAGTACTGGGGTATATGGTTACAGAAAGAGGCATCGAATTAGATCCCAAGAAAATCAAGGCCATCATCGACATGAAGCCACCACAGACACTGACATAAGTGAAAAGTTTCATGGGAAGACTTCAATACATCAGCCGCTTCATCAACCAGTTGACATCTCTCTGCGAGCCAATGTTCAAACTAATGAAGAAAAATGCTGACATCAAATGGGACTCCGAATGCCAGACAGCCTTCGAGAAAACCAAGACATACTTGGTGAATCCCCCAATTCTCTGCCCGCCACTCCTCATGTACCTGACAGTAACAGACACGTCAATTGGGGTTATGCTGGCACAAGAATAGAAAGATTCCAGAGTTGAGCATGCAATCTACTTCGTGAGCCGAAAGCTTTAGGGAAGTGAACTCAGCTACTCAGCATTAGAGAAAACTTGTACCGCCTTGGTATGGGTAGTCGATAAACTGAAACACTACATGCAGTCACATTCATTGCTCCTGGTCTCCAAGATGGACTCCGTTAGATATCTCTTCAACAAGCCATCTCTATCAATGAGATTAGCAAAGTGGTCATTCCTCCTGGCTGAATTCGACATCAAATACATGAACAGAAAATCAACAAAGGGTCGAGTAATGGCAGATCAGCTGGCAGACTTCCCAAGCAGTGAACTCAAGGGTCCTGATCCACAGTTTCCAGATGACGGGATCTTCTCACTCAACAGCGCAAACCATTGGCAACTCTTCTTCGATGGGGCAGCCAACAAGAAGGGAAATGGTATTGGAATGCTCCTAGTTGATCCTAAAGACGAGCACACTCCCATAGCCATTAAACTGAATTTTGAAGCAACCAACAATGCAGCAGAATATGAAGCTTGTGCAGTCGGCCTAGAAGCCACTCTTGAACGCAACATCACAGAACTGGAAGTATACCGAGACTCAGCATTGATCATCAATCAAGTATCCAAAAAATGGAAGACAATAGATTATGGCCTCCAGAAGTACCATACGTACATGGAGGAGCTCATTGCTCAGTTCAAGGACATCTCTTTCCACTACTTACCAAGAGACAGGAACCGCTTTGCAGATACCCTGGCCACCCTAGCATCTCTTGTTGAAATTCCCGAAGGGAAATCAGTAAAGCCCCTCAGAATAGGCAGACGGGAAACACCCGCCTATTGCTGTGAGATCGAAGTTGAACATGAACCGATCGACGAACCCTGGTACAATCAAATCTACCAGTACCTCCAAAATGGAGAAGCTTCCTTCACAAATGAAGATGGAAAATACAAAGAAGGGATCAAAGCCAAAAACATGATGGCCCTAAAACGCCTGGCATCCCATTTCGTCATCCTAGGGGGGTATGTTATATAAGAAGCGCCACCAAGGACCACTCCTCCGGTGTGTAAATAAAGAAAAAGCCAGCGAGCTGATGAACGAAGTTCACAATGGAACCTGCGGTCCGCACATGAACGCCAGAGCATTGACACAGATCATCCTCCATATGGGTTACTATTGGGTATCAATGGAAACAGACTGCATCCAGTTCGTCAGAAGCTGCGACAAATGTCAACGGTTCTCCAACCTCAATCACATCCCTCCTCACGAGCTCTACTGCATGACTACACCATGGCCTTTCGCCACATGGGGAATCGACGTCATCGGCAAAATTACTTCGCCAGGGAGCAACGGTCACGAGTTCATATTAGTCGCAATCGACTACTTCACCAAATGGGTAGAAGCCAGATCATACAAAGTACTGAATTCTAAAATGGTGGCCGAGTTCATCAAAGAGAACATCATGTGCAGATACGGGGTGCCCAACGAGATCATATCCGACAATGGGACCCACTTTGAAGGAGATTGTGACCAACTGTTGACCGAGTTCAGAGTTACACGCCACAAGTCTTCTCCCTACAGACCACAGACTAATGGTGCAGTAGAGGCAGCAAACAAGACTCTTGCAAGAATAATCAGAAAGATGGCCGTCAGAGGTCGAGATTGGCCCGAAAAGCTACATCTAGCACTTTGAGGATACAGAATATCAATCAGAACCACCACAGGGGAGACTCCTTTAGCACTCACATACGGAATGGAAGCGATGTTACCAGTTGAATTGGAAATTCCATCCCTCCGAGTCCTCTTGGAAAACGGAATCAATGAAGTCGAATGGCTCCAAAGTCGTCACGATGAACTAGCTCTACTCGACAAGCGCAGATTGAAAGCCATGGAACATACTCGTGCCTAAGTGGGAACCTACCTGGATAGGCCTGTTCGTGGTACAAAGAATCTTCTCTGGAGGAGCCATGAAGTTAGCAGATTTGGACGGGAACCCTTTCGTTAATCCAGTAAACGGAAGCAAGCTCCGCAGATACTTTATTTGAGGAAGAACACGAGTCAAATCTCCTTCCCCATACACCACCCCTCAGTAAAATCAAAGTGCTAAAAGAGTAATACCCAACTAGATACATTCTTGAAAATGATCTAGGTAAATAACAGGGTCGCACTTCTTGTCTTTTTTTCAAAATTTCCCCTAAAGTGTTGAACTATGGTGACTTGAGCCCCTTAGTCCAACTGTAAAAGGGGAACGTAGGCAGCCATCATTGGTTCAGTCTCAAAAACAAATAAAATTTCAAATACAACACCAATCGCTTGTGTTTTGAAAAACTCTTAAATTTAACCTACAGATTCACTACGGTTAAAACAATCTTTGATGAGTTCAAGCACGGTCTACTCTTGACTCGCTACACGCTAGCAAAACAACAATAAAACACTCAATCAATTTAATGTGTCTGCAATGACAGTGGGTGGATAGTCAGAACAGCAAGGTCAACCTAGTCGTTTCCCTTTTTCACGGCGGGAATTCTTTGCCTTCACAGGAAATATCCCCGTAGTCCTTCTACCTAGCTCTGGGACCCTTCCCAACGCCTCTGTCAAACCTGCGGCCGCCAACGCAGCCCTTTCCCTAGCCCTATCACAAGCTGCCTCTCTTCGAGTCGCCATATCCGTGCTCTGATCGGCCATCCAACTAGCATTGGCCTCATAGTCAGCCATATCATCCCCGGTACAATCCTGAGGGTTAGCCATCGCTTCGGCCCTCCTCAAAGTCGAGCTGTCACGGCGGTCAAGGCCCAATAGCTCACTTTGTCTCTATCCATATAAGAGACCTTTGTGTTTCCCCTATATACTCCTCGTACCAGTTCAAATACCGAGTGGACAGAACAGTGCCCCCTCTCCGATGAAAGAGAACCCTGGCAAGAAAAGACTCATATTGCCACAACCGCATGAAAAGAAACGGCGCCGAAGGATCTTCCATAAAGAGCAATCCTACCTCAAAGGTAGCGGCATCACTCAAACCCGTCAACGGCACCTGCTCTAGCCCGAACTACCGCAGCACCAAAGATGGAATGTAGAAAGAAGACTGGGACAGCCCTGGAACTCTGACAATAAAGAGACCCTCCTGAACGGTCCGACAAGTCTGCAACTTCCAGTGAGGAACCCACCATCGCAGATGATGTGTGCGGAGTTTGGCCATCCAAAGCTCCAACTCAGCCTGACTGCCTCCTATCACTAAGGGTCGTCGAGAAAAAGACCAGGGATCACATGTCGCTGGTACCTCGGGCATCATTTGCAACCGCTCCCTCAACCACAGAGTAAGCATAACGGGACTCCCTCCCCACATGTATCGGCTACCGGTTGCCATCCGACCTATGCCAAGGAATGACTCGCCCAAGATCAAAGGAACGATATCTCCTCCGCTCCGGCACTGCCTCACCAGGTCCAGAACACTGTGGTGGCACACCCCCAACGACGTGAATTTGAATAAAGTAGCAATCGCACACAGAGCAAAGGCGTCCCACGCCGCAACGCTCCCATCAACACCGGCAAATCTATCGGGCAGCCCCAAAATGTCAACATGATCATTATTTGGTATCAGCATTTCGTATGCTTCTTCAGCCGAAATGCCAAGCAGGGACATCAACTTCTCAACGGTGGTCAGGCCGCCCGTCAAAGGAAGAACAATCTGCTCTGCCTCAGGTCCTCCAAGGATAGCCTGAAAATCCTCAAGCGTAGGCGTGATCTCGTTGTACGAGAAGCTGTACACATGCCTCCTTTCGTCCCAGAAACGAGCCGCAGCTATCAGAAGATCCCAATCCGGCATAAGCTCCTTCAAAGCCCAAGCCGCCCTCATCCTATAACAACCCTCGAAAAATCCCTTATTCTGCCTCATGTGGTGTCGTACCCACGTCTGGAACCTCTCCAAAAATTGTTCTTGCATCTGAGACGACAGCCTTGGAAATGTGGCCATTAGAAGCAAAGGAAACTTCGAAGAATTTAAGAGAAAAGCAGAAATCAGCTTCAGGAACAAGCGTAGTGTTGCTGAATCGCAGAAATTGGACTGCAATTTAAACAAACTGTAAGTGAGACATAGGCCGGCTGGCCTAATTTTCCAGTTGACCAAGTCAACTCTGCAGCCAGCTGCACCAATGTCCCTCGACATTTCCAAAGGCCCTCCTATTCAAGCCTTGACCAAAGCATATTTACCCGTGATCAAATCATTCACTGCCGACATCACATCCGCCCCGGGCTCGTGCAACAATGCAATTAATAAATAAGAGTGCATATAGTTATAAATTTTGCCAGCTCAAATTTTATTATTTAATGCATGTCATGTTATTATTTATTTTTGATCAACCTACTTGCTTATTTGCCAAAAATAAGTAAAAGTAATCTTAATAAATACCCAAAATGTACAAAAGCTCGCCCCAAGGGCCTTTCAAGTACAAAGCAATGTCCAAACAGTGCACACAATTGTCTAACAAAAATCAGGGGGACTACTCAGAGTCCTGCTCGTCATCCGAGCACTCAAAATGCTGCCCCGCAGCAGCCGGAACTGCGGTAAACAAATACTCCGCAAACTCGTCAAGGCCGGAGTACGAAAAGTGACGGCTCCGCGCCTGTGCTCCCGAGGACTCTCCCTGCTCGTATCCCGAATACGAGGAGTGACGAGCTCTAAATCTAGCAGTCTCACCAGAGAACTGGCTAAAACCCCGCCCTGCATCTGCACCACCAGCCGTGGAAGCAGATGAGTCCTCGCAAAGGACGACCGGGAAGGCATCGGCTCATGAACAGCCGCACTCCTCCGAGAACTGCACCGTAGGAAGTCCACACACCTCCTAGCGAAGCTAGTCATCCAATCCAGGCATCTTACGGCCTGATCGTAAGTACGGCCAGAAACCTGCAAACCAGGAAAGCCGTCAAAAGACAAACAGACAGTACAGATGCAACATTTGCAGAATACTACTACAAACACAGAAAAGGAATAAAATACTTACCGAAGCACTGGGTTCAACCTTGTATTGAGGCCTCGCCTGCTTCAGGATAGGAATCATCAGCTGCCTACGAGAACCACCAACGCCCTCGAACGCCAAGAGAGTGCGGGTGAGCGGATGATCTCTGGGACCTGCAGGGTCCTCACCCTCTCTGTACATCACATGCGGGCTCCTCAGCCTCGTCGCCCGAAAGACGTCGTAGTCAGCATCCTCTATGATGTTCTCAACGTGAGGCACTCCCTGCCTGTACTGCTGCATTTCCTCCCCAACTATGGCCATAGGATACTGCATATGAAGAGGCGGATCCCTCGAAACCAAGGGACCAGATCCCGGAGCGTACTGGCAAGACATCCTTTCGCTCAGGTACAGAACGTCACAATGAATCCCCACAAGCAGCTTCCGCTGACGTGTCACCTCCCTAGCCGCCTGCACCACAAAATGATCAAACCGACTCCACCAAGTCAAGTTGATCCTCGGAGAGAAGTCTAGGTCCAGAGCCAAAGACACCTCCTCGTAAGTCACACAGGTGCTCTCCCTTGACTTTACCGGCTTCCTCCCCGCCTTCTGCCTAGTCAGCATGGCAGGGAATAAGAGAGTGTATGCCTCCCTGGTAGTCCACCCATGCGGATGGAACACCTCAAAGCACCACACCTGTCAAATGCTAGGAAAGTTCTATCAGCTACAAAGCAGATACATACAAGTACAAGCGAGACAAGGAAGAGAAAAAGAAGGAAACTCACATCTAACGCAAACTAAAAGCAGCAGAACGAGTTGTCCTCCCCCCGGGAACACTTGTCCAAGGCGAAGAAGAGCTCGGCCAGACCAGCTTCTCCCCAGGCAAAACCCCTCACGGCCTCCAAATCAGTCAAGGTTGCTGACAAAGCAAACCACAAAAACCCCTGGCCAAGCCCTCTGCTGTCATCCTCGGGGAGCCAGCCAGTTACTCCTCTATCCCCCTCCTCAAGTGTGCCTTCATCGGCTCGTACCGAATACCAAGGCCCCTGGCATCCGTAATGTCAAAACCAAGCAGTCCCGACAGCTGCTCTATGGTAAAGCCATCGAACTACTCAATAGGGTTTCCTCGGAACGACAATCGCAGCAAAATCTGTAGGAGTCACCGTTGTCTCCCCCCACCTAAAGTGAAATGTGTGGGTCGTATCCCACCAATACTCGCTCAAGGCAACGTGAAGCACCTTCACCCTCTGCGTCGAAGCCACCACGGCCACCGCACTGATAAAGCCGCCTAGGCTGGAGTCAATCACAAACTTTCATGGACTCCTTTCCCCGTCACTAGCCACATCTGGGAACCTTTCCCATAGCTCGTGGACTGCCTCAACGTCTCCCCTACTCTTTACGGTGGACACGTCAATAGGCCCTCGCCCCTGCAGGTGAACATGGCAAAAGAATGTTACTACGAGATAACATACACAAAATGCAAATGCACATGTCAAAATCACAAAAGCATATCAACACAAAGGTATAGCTCATTTTCCTAAAATATCTCCGTCCCAGTCGGAATATTAACGGTCCCAAAATCTCAAAACTTACAAGTAATTTTGAAAACTCCGTCAAAACCCAGAACTTTCAAAGCATTTCGAAAACTCCGTCAAACCTGGAACTTTCAAAACATTTCGAAAACTCCTTCGAACCCGGAACTTTCAAGAAAACTCTGTCAAACCCGGAACTTTCAAAACATTTCAAAAACTCCGTCGAACCCGAAACTTTCAAGAAAACTCCGTCAAACTCGGAACTTTCAAAGCATTTCAAAAACTCCGTCAACCCGGAACTTTCAAAACATTTCGAAAAATCCGTCCAAAACGGAACTTTCAAACACTTCAAAAGAATTACTCCATCCCAAATTAAACTCACTTTAATTTTGGAAAATGCCCCTAGACATGGAATTTTTCTACTAGAATTTCTACGTTGTCTACCCATAACGTCAATTGCACTAATCTAAAGTCAATTCTGACAAAAGGGCATCGCGAGATCAAAAGCCCCAAATTAGGCACCAAGAACCCCAACTCAATTCAAGTCAAAATTCCTAAAACTCAAGATTTCAAATTCTAAAAATTGACGGAATTTAGAGGATGCTTACCTTCCTCGCAATACCCTCCTTGGGAAGAGTGGTGGTTCGCACCGTTCGCTTGAGCCTCTTCTCTCGTTGTTGGTTCTCCTATGCCGACCCCTTCGTCCGACCTCTTTTACGCCATAGGCCATTTTGGCCCAAATGCCAATTCAGCCCCTCATCTTGCCGAATTTGACACTTTTCCTCAAAAGTTAAAATTTCCATTAGTCCTCACTAACGTTCCATCTCCAGACGTTAAAATTTCTGTTAGCCCTCACTAACGTGCCGTCTTCGGACGTTAAATCTCAAAACCGTCTTTGGACGTTAAATCTCAATTCCATCTCCAGACGTTAAAATTTCCGTTAGCCCTCACTAACGTGCCGTCTTCGGACGTTAAATCTCAAAACCGTCTTCGGACGTTAAATCTCAAGTCCGTCTCTAGACGTTAAAATTTCCGTTAGTCCTCACTAACGTTCCGTCTCCAGACGTTAAAATTTTCGTTAGTCCTCACTAACGTTCTGTCTCCAGACGTTAAAATTTTCGTTAGCCCTCACTAACGTTCCGTCTTCGGACGTTAAATCTCAAAACCGTCTTCGAACGTTAAATCTCAATTTCGTCTCCAGACGTTAAAATTTTTGTTAGCCCTCACTAACGTGCCGTCTTCGGACGTTAAATCTCAAAACCGTCTTCGGACGTTAAATCTCAAGCCCGTCTCCAGACGTTAAAATTTCCGTTAGTCCTCACTAATGTTCCGTCTTCGAACGTTAAATCTCAGTACCATCTTCAGAAGGTAAATCGGCCGCCATAGTAAGCCCGAGCATCTTTTTCCCCCACAGGTGAACAACCACTTCCCCGGCCGTCAATCGTAAGCCCGACCATCCCATTTCAGCGGCAATCCATGTAAGCCCGCACAATAATCCCTCTTCGGCCATCATCGTAAGCCCGAACATTCCTCCCCAGCAGGATCCTAAGACACTCCTTCTAAGGGAACGTCAAACAAATGTTGGTGTAATGCCCTAGGCTTTAGTTATGTTTAAACTGAAAACCGTTATGTATCATCTTTATCATTTATGTTTATTATTTGATTATTATATAGTTTGCATATTTATTGTAATAATCTCCGTCCCTAATTATTAAGAGAATAATTAGTATAATTGTCAATGGATAATCATATGATGATTATATGCATAGAGATGCACATTGAAATTATGGGTACTTGTTAGAGAACAAGTGACTGGACTTGACCCGTATGAGATTTATGTCATGGTCAAATGTCATAATTAAATCTCATATGGTCACTTCATTTAGTCCCTAGACCTGAGATTATCATGACCTTACATATGATGAAAGTTATGTTTGATTTTAGTCAAACGGTATCTTAACACGATATCTATAAAGGCTATCTTTGGCATGATCGGATTCATGATGGGAAGGATGATAAGTCAAGATGGAATTTGTCCCTCGAAAGAGAGATGTTTTGCTTGGGCCCCTCGATGAGTGATAATGATGAAAGCGTGTGGCCACACCCCAATATGATTGGACTATCATTATACTCAAGATCGAGAAAGCATTGAACAAATACAAGTTGTCGTGGACCATGACTTGTGTTCAATATAACATCGTGAGACAAAGGGAAAAATGGAAGTGTACCATTGGAAACGTGAACTCTTACGTTGTGTTATTTGGGTAGACATAATGGCTTGCTAGAGTCCGCTTATGTCTTATGAGGGTCGATATGATCGGACTCATTGCCAACATAATACAATCCTATTGGGTCACACACAAATAGAATGAGTTGGTTGAACCAAGGGAAGAATGATTGAGAGTTTCTGTATTTGGCAACTTATGTCACGCGACATAACTAGCCACTGGCTAGTTATGTCACGCGACATAACTAGCCACTGGCTACTTATGTCGCGCGACATAACTAGCCACAGACGCGTTTTTGACAGCCTGGTCTCCTAATTCGATTAGGAAACATATTCATACTAAAGTAGTATAAATATGAGAGGTCTGTTAACCCTACTGGTCTGGCCGAAATTTTCAAGGGAAAATCATAACAAAATACTCTCAATATTCTTCCATAAGTTTTAGGAATCTAGCAATTCCCAACCCGAGAATTGTTCTCGACATTCATATTTGTGTGGATTACCAAAAGAGGGTCTTAGTTTTGTTCAAACAAATCAAAGACCTAGAGTTCAAATCTGAAGATCCAAAGGAGTTGAAGATTCGAAGATTTGAAGATCAAAAGTTTGTGATTACGAATCACATAATTATCCGTTCGATAGCTCAAGACCGGAAAGCAATTTAGGTTGGTAAATTCTATCTCATAGCAATTCAATTTAATCATATAGAACGGATCTTAGGGCTTGGGTTTTGTGTTAATTTTATGCTTAATTCCGCTGCGCATGGACCCATAAAACCTAACAGTGGTATCAGAGCCCCGTTCGTATGGTTAAGTTTGAATTAACATGCTAGAATGATTATATAAATTGTTTATATGTTCGTTGCATGTTTTTTGTATGCGATAAAATTTTGATTGTTTATGTGAAACAATGTGAAAATCGTTTTCGAATTATGTTGAATTAAATCTGTAAAAGGGTTGTTTTATATGATTTAATTGCATGTAATCTGAATTGATTGAAATCTGGAAATCCTGCGTACTGGCTGCTTAGGTCGCGCGACATAGTAGGCCACAGGAGGAAATCTGGTAATCTGGCTAGTTATGTCATGCGACATAATAAGCCAAATCTGGGCAGAATCAGTTTGTTTAATTTTTCTGCTATTCTGTGATTGTGTTTACAATCTGATATGTTCATATGAAAATCTGGATGTTATAAAATTGAGTTTATAAGTCCGCGATAGATTGATTCATTGATATACATGATTAATTGATTAAAATGTGATTTTAATAATTATTGCAATGTATATGAAAATCTGGATGTTATAAAATTGAGTTTATAAGTCCATGCTAGATTGATTCATTGATATGCATGATTAATTGATTAAAATATGATTTTAATAATTATTGCGATGCATGTTTTATTTGTTCTTACATGTTAAGAATTTTTTTAAATTAGATGTTTAGTTGAAACATGATATTTAGTTTCCTAATATGTTTAGATTTAGACATTGTAAATTTTGGATCTTATGATTGTTTATGGAAACAAGTCATAAATACGCGAAATTTAAAAGGAAACTGATTGTTTATAAAAGGTAGGGATTATGTTGCCTAATCAGAGTTGATTTCTAATTATGCATGTCTAGGAGAGTTCTGTCAAAGGAAGAGTTGGTACTTAAGAAGTCCTTGTGGCTCACCTATCTTCCTGGGAACTTACCTGGTGCATGATTTTGACTATCTTTCTGACATGCTTATAATCTACCTTAAAGAACCTTCATTTAACTTTTAAGTTCTTTATGCCAATCCATGATTTAAACACTTGAGACCACTCAGATAGTTTTGGGTGGGCTTGCCATAGCAAGGTGCTTTGATTCTATTCCGTTTGCGAGCAAGATGAGGAAATGGTGGTTCCTATACGTTTAATATGAATGAACTTAATTGGGTTATCAAAATGGTTTTGGACCCAAGGCATAAGATGAGATTAAAATATGCTTGGACATATGATGTCTTAAATAAATCTCATAAAAGATCCTAAGAGTCATATATGATATGATTGATGTTTTCTACCTAATTAGTTTAATCTTGAGCGGTGCGCCATAGCGTACTTGAGATTAAATTAAAGTTGGATCTTAGCCCATTAAATGCATATTATGCTTATTTGCATTGGAAGGTGTATGATTTAGTGGGAGTATTTGTAAAATACATTATTTGCTCTTAAATGATAAATGTGTTGATATTGATATGTGTTCATATAATTTGTATATTTTGTTGTAGAAGTAGCATTACATAATGATAATTGCGATTCATCCTTATGAAGGACAAAGTTCGAAATGAATGATACAAATAATTTTGATTGGATCAAAAGCCTAAAGAATGGTTCTTAGGTAAATTTGTACGTTCATTACGAATCCGTTCCTATTGAACCTATTGCAAATGTTGCAAAGGGCAAATAAGGAAGCAACATTAGAAACATAGTGATGATTCTGACAATATTGCTTGCCTTATATTTGCCACCATGTTCAAAGGCTCTTATGAAGAACCTTGTGCACATGATAACTACTTTTGTTCTAGCACACCGCAAAAAGGGAAATGTTCCAAGTGCAAGCTAAGCAAAAGATATATGTTGTGGTGAAGGCTCTTAATTCATATGATGAAAGAAAGAGCAATCCGCAAATTGTGTTAATGGTTGACACAATAAAAGGGTTCATAAAGGAAGGAAAAGAAGGTAAAGCAAAAGTTGCTAAACCTAGGACAAATGTTGTCATAGCCGAAGAGGATAAACCCAAAGTGTCTCAAAAGGATGCTTTTTGCTATCATTGCAATAAGATTGTCATTGGAAGCAAAGTTGCAAGACTTATTAGGAAGGGCTAAAAGGTGAAGAAGGGCAATATGATTGCTACTACTTCAAGTATCTATATGATAGATATTTTCCTTTCGACTTCTTGTTCTTGGGTATATGATACCGGATTGGATCCCACATTTGTCTAAATGTGCAAGGAGCAAAGAATAGAAAGCTACTCAAATAAGGTAAATTAAACCTAAGCATGGGAATGGAGCAAGAGTTGCAACATTAGCCATAAGGGACTTATGAAGTCACTTTGCCTTGTGAAGTAGTACTTGTTTTGAACAAGTATGACTACGTTCCGAATTTGAGTAGGAGTATTATTTCCGTTTCTTAAATGGATGATGAAGGATATAATTTTCTTATTTTCAATAAGAAGTTTTATATTTATTTAATAATATGCCTTATTGTAATGCATATGTCATTAAATGGTCTTCATATCCTTGATGATGAGAAACAAAATAATATTGAAGATATCTATAATATAAATAGGAAATCTAAACCGAACAATATGAACAAAGCGTTTATATGGCATTGCCGGCTTGGTCAAATAAATAAGAAACATATATCTAAACTCCATTAACATGGACTTTTAGACTCATATGACCATGAATCATTTGAGGAATTTGGATCTTATTTATTGGGATTATCGACCAAACCACCCTACACTAAAGTAGTGGGAGGGCTAGTGACTTATTGGTCATTATACATAAGATGTATGTGAACTATTAAGCAGCATTGCTAGGGGAGGATTTTGGTATTTCATCATATTTCACTAAAGACTTATCTAGATATGATTATGTCTATCTGATGAAGTCCAAAGGTGAATCATTTGAGATGTTTCGAACATTTCAAGATGAAGTGCAAAACAACTTGGCAAAACTATTAAGTACTTCGATTGGATCGAGGTAATGAATATTTGAGCCAAAAGTTTGACAATCATCTCAAAACTATGAAATCGTTTCAAAGTTGACTCCACCCGGAACACCACATTGTATGGTGTGTCTGAAAGGAGGAATTGAACCTTGTAGGACATGGTTCGTTCGATGATGTGTCAATCAGACTTTCCTATTTCCTATTTCCTTTTGAGGATATGCATTAGAAATAATGCGGTTACACTGAATCGAGTCCCTACTAAATCGGTTCCTAAGGCCCCACATGAGATGTGGCATGGAAGAAAACTTAGTTTGTCTTTCATGAAGATTTGGGGTTGCGAATCTTATGTAAAGAGACTTGTCTCTTATAAGTTAGCACCAAATCTGACAAGATTATTTTCGGATATTGATTTTACAATCACAAAGAGAACAAAATGTTTGTTGCTCTACACGATTTGTTTCTTGAGAAATAGTTTCTCAATAAAGAATCTAGTGGGAGTAAAATTAATCTTGAAAGAAGTTCAAGAACCCGAAAATAATATGGAACCAAGAGTAGAGACGGAACCAAGTTCACAAAGGAGTTGTGAAACCGGTTCAAGATGCACAAGTCCATCGTAGATTGGATAGGTTACGATCCGAACTCAAGAAATAGTGATTTCTCGTTGCGGAAAGTGATGAAGTGGAAGTCATTGAGAATGACGATCCTACTTGCTATCAAGAAGCGATGTCCTCTCCTAATTTGGATAAATGGTTAGGAACCATGGAATCCAAATTACAATCCATGTTTAACAATCAAGTTTGGAACTTGATTGGGCTACCTAAAAGTGTAAAAACTAAAGGGTGCAAGTAGGTCTTCAAAGACCGACATGGATGTGAAGGTGTATACTTTCATGACTAAGGATTGTAGCAAAGGGATTTAGGTTAATTCATAGTATTGACTATGTTGAAACCTTTTTCGCCAGTTACAATGTCGAAGTCTGTTAGAATTTCAATTGCCATTATCGCATATTGTGACTATGTGATATGACAAATGGATGTCAAACGACTTTCTTTAAATGGAAAGATTATTAAGGATGTGTAGAGTACACAACCCGAATAGTTTGTCGATCCAAGAAACTCTAATAAAGTATGCATGTTGCAAAGATCCATGAGATGGATTGAAGCAAGCTTCAAGGAATTGGAATCTTCGTTTTGATGAATTGGTCAAAGAGTTTGACTTCATCAAAGAACAAAGATGAATCTTGTGTATGCATGAAATTCAGTGGGAGCGTAATATTATTTCTATTGTTTTATTACAATGATATCTTGCTCATTGGAAAAACAAGTTCCGACACTTAAGACTGTTAAGTCTTGGTCAAGGAAAAGTTTCTCAATGAAAGATATGGGTGAAGCCGCTTACATCCTTGGCATCAAGATCTATAGAGATGGATCTAGAAGAATAAATTGGTTTGAGTCAAAGTGTTCACATTGACAAGATTCTTAGAAGAGTCTAAGAAAGGTAACTTGTCAATGGATCATGGTACTTCTCTTAGCAATACTCATTGTCTTATGACAACTGATGAGCAAGAGGGAAATGAATGAAGTTTCATATGCTTCGGCATTTGGATCTGTCATGTATGCCATGATTTGTACTAGACCCGACATCTCATATGCTCTAAGCATGATGAGTCGATATCAATCTGATCCTGATATAAACCATTGGATGGGAGTCAAGATGATCCTTAAGTATTTAAGAAGAACTAAGGATATGTTCTTGGGATTTGAAAGATTGGAAGTTAATCTTGTTGTAAGGGTTACATAGATGCTAGCTTCCAAACTAACAAAGTTAATTTAAAATCGCAATTAGAATTTGTGTTTATGCTTATTAGAGGTGCAATTTTGTTGGAAGAGTTCCTTGTTGGAAGAGTTCCAAGCAGAAATTGTAGCCTATTCTACTACTAAGGCCGAATTTTAGCAACATATGATGAGGCTAAAAGAGGCAGTTTGGATCAAAAGTTCATTAGTGTTTTGGAAATGTTCCAAGTATCACTAATCAGTGAAACTTTTGTTATGACAAATAGTGGTGCCACTTGTGCAAACAATGGAATCAAGGTCACAACAGCGATCCAAACACTCACTTAGACGTTCTTCGAGAAATTCATGAAGAATGAGAAGACGTTAAAATATACAAAGTATCAACCGATGATGACATAAGGGATTCACTTACAAAGACCCTCGCACAGGCAGAAGCATGATGGTCATGCTAGATCCATGAGTATTCGATACATAAATGGAGCCTAGTGCAAGTGGGAGACTGTTGGTGTAATGCCCTAGGCTTTAGTTATGTTTAAACTGAAAACCGTTATGTATCATCTTTATCATTTATGTTTATTATTTGATTATTATATAGTTTGCATATTTATTGTAATAATCTCCGTCCCTAATTATTAAGAGAATAATTAGTATAATTGTCAATGGATAATCATATGATGATTATATGCATAGAGATGCACATTGAAATTATGGGTACATGTTAGAGAACAAGTGACTGGACTTGACCCGTATGAGATTTATGTCATGGTCAAATGTCATAATTAAATCTCATATGGTCACTTCATTTAGTCCCTAGACCTGAGATTATCATGACCTTACATATGATGAAAGTTATATTTGATTTTAGTCAAACGGTATCTTAACACGATATCTATAAAGGCTATCTTTGGCATGATCGGATTCATGATGGGAAGGATGATAAGTCAAGATGGAATTTGTCCCTCGAAAGAGAGATGTTTTGCTTGGGCCCCTCGATGAGTGATAATGATGAAAGCGTGTGGCCACACCCCAATATGATTGGACTATCATTATACTCAAGATCGAGAAAGCATTGAACAAATACAAGTTGTCGTGGACCATGACTTGTGTTCAATATAACATCGTGAGACAAAGGGAAAAATGGAAGTGTACCATTGGAAACGTGAACTCTTATGTTGTGTTATTTGGGTAGACATAATGGCTTGCTAGAGTCCGCTTATGTCTTATGAGGGTCGATATGATCGGACTCATTGCCAACATAATACAATCCTATTGGGTCACACACAAATAGAATGAGTTGGTTGAACCAAGGGAGGAATGATTGAGAGTTTCTGTATTTGGCAACTTATGTCACGCGACATAACTAGCCGCGGCTAGTTATGTCACGCGACATAACTAGCCACTGGCTACTTATGTCGCGCGACATAACTAGCCACAGACGCGTTTTTGACAGCCTGGTCTCCTAATTCGATTAGGAAACATATTCATACTAAAGTAGTATAAATATGAGAGGTCTGTTAACCCTCTTTGATCCGGCCGAAATTTTCAAGGGAAAATCATAACAAAATACTCTCAATATTCTTCCATAAGTTTTAGGAATCTAGCAATTCCCAACCCGAGAATTGTTCTCGACATTCATATTTGTGTGGATTACCAAAAGAGGGTCTTAGTTTTGTTCAAACAAATCAAAGACCTAGAGTTCAAATCTGAAGATCCAAAGGAGTTGAAGATTCGAAGATTTGAAGATCAAAAGTTTGTGATTACGAATCACATAATTATCCGTTCGATAGCTCAAGACCGGAAAGCAATTTAGGTTGGTAAATTCTATCTCATAGCAATTCAATTTAATCATATAGAACGGATCTTAGGGCTTGGGTTTTGTGTTAATTTTATGCTTAATTCCGCTGCGCATGGACCCATAAAACCCAACAACAAATCCCCTCAGTTACTAACTGGCTTTGTTAGAATTCTGGACGCTCTTCGACCATCATTTCCATCGAATCCCCAGCACTAAATCCCACTTCTTCTGTGTATCAGAATACGCCGTCGGGGACGGACATTTCTCACATCCTTTCAGAATACGCCGTCGGGGACGGACACTTCTCACATCCTTTCAGAATACGTCGTCAGGGACGGACATTTCTCACATCCTTTCAGAATACGCCATCGGGGATGGACATTTCTCATATCCTTTCAGAATAGGCCGTCGGCAACGGACATTTCTCATATCCTTTCAGAATACGCCGTCGGGGACGGACATTTCTCATATCCTTTCAGAATACACCGTCAGGGACGGACATTTCTCATATCATTTCAGAATACGCCGTCGGGGACGGACATTTCTCACATCCTTTCAGAATACGCCGTCAGGGATGGACATTTCTCATATCCTTTCAGAATACGCCGTCAGGGACGGACATTTCTCACATCCTTTTAGAATACGCCATCGGGGATGGAAATTTCTCATACCCTTTCTATTAATCAGGTTAAGATGCCTCCAAACAGTCTCCCTCAGGTTAGAACGCCTCTGAATAGTTTCCCTTAGGTCAAGATGCCTCCGAACAGACTCCCTCAGGTTAGAACGCCTCCGAATAGTTTCCCATAGGTCAAGACGCCTCCAAACAGTCTCCTTCAGGTTAGAACGTGTCCGAATAGTTTCCCTTAGGTCAAGACGCCTCCGAACAGTCTCCCTCAGGTTAGAACGCCTCCGAATAGTTTCCCTTAGGTCAAGACGCCTCCGAATAGTCTCCCTCAGGTTAGAATTCCTCCGAATAGTTTCCCTTAGGTCAAGATGCCTCCGAACAGTCTCCCTCAGGTTAGAACACCTCCGAATAGTTTCCCTTAGGTTAAGACGCCTCCAAATAGTCTCCCTCAAGTTAGAATGCCTCCGAATAGTTTCCCTTAGGTCAAGAGGCCTTCGAACAGTCTCCCTTAGGTTAAGACTCCTCCAAATAGTCTCACTCAGGTCTAGACACCTTCAAATCAGTCTCAACCAGGACGAACTCCTCCTAATCATTCCCCAGAGGTCGAGGCCCCTACGAAAAACCCTCGCACCTATGAACTACGATCGGCTTGATTCCCGCTCGGGATACGTAGGAATCCTTTCGCTAAGGGTCCAGCCATCTGGCCGCTCAAGTCTCTCAAAGTAAGGCATTCCCCGATTTGGATCCTTATCTTTTTCAACGACCCCACTTCCTCCGAAAGTGACATCGCTGAGGGGCTATTGTAAGTACCCAAATCCGGATCGTCAAAATCCGTTAAAAGTTAATCGGAATCCGTTAACTGGCCATTTCCATGTTAACCGGAACCCGTTAAACTCCCCATTCTCGAGTCGACGAGACATCCCAGGACTACCCCGTGCATCCCGACACCAAAGCATACTCAACACACGTTATCACACGTAAAAGTACCGCTTTCCGCGAAAAACGCACTTTTCAGGATTTTCCGGGGGCGTTACGGACATTTTTCGGACAGTTATTTAAAAAAACAGTCAAAACCGGGAATAACGGGACGAAAACCCTAGCCTTGGTGACTCACAAGGACACGTGGCACGCATGCACAGCTTCCCAAATCAATATCAATCAAATTCAAGGGTGGAAAAGATCAAAATACCCCTGAGATTGATAGTTAGGCCGTCCGGCCTATTTTACATGTAGAACCCGAATTCTCATCAAGTCCCTGGAATTTCCAAAATACCCAAAAACCCACCAAATTGAGTCTTAGATCGTCCGACCTGTTTTACAAAATTACCCCTATAAATACAAGGGCTGTCATTTTGTTAAAGAGAGGAAGAAATATTACCTCTCTCCCAAAACCTCACGGTTCTAGGCAGTTCTACCCCCTCCCGAGCCCCATATCGTCTCGATTTGCGTGAAAATCCCATTTTCCGACCGAACACGAGCCAAACACCTTCAAAACACCTTCCAAACACTAAATCGTATCCCGTATACGTCTTTCCGAGCCAAAGAGTCAATCCCTAGGCGTAGGTAACACTCTCTCTCTCTAAAACTCCGTTTTGCCTCGATTTATGTGTCAAACGCTATTTTCGATCGGACCGAAACGCTCAAAATGTAGACGTAACGCCGTCTACGGGACTCGATAAGTTTTAGTCCCTAATCATCTTCTCTCCCATAAGAGAAGTAATTTCTAGTTAAAACGGCGTTCCAGTCCCATTTTTACGTTTCCGTCATTTACAGTCCGGATCGTTCGATCCGTTGATTCGTTCTTTACCGTCTGAACCGTTTGGTTCGTGATCGTCATTTACAAAGTCCGGATCGTTTGATCCATTGATACTGCTATTTAATTTACGCAACTTTACAAATCCGAGCCGTTTGGCTCGTCGATCGTATCTTTACTGTCCGGATCGTTCGATTCCGTTGATACCGTACTTTAAATACTGTCATTTACAAGTCCGAGCCGTTTGGCTCGTGATAGTATTTACTTATCAAAGTTCGAGTCACAAAATGACTCGTTGAGTGCATATCATTTACTGCCTTTTTCATAAAATTGGTAACAATGTAATGCCCGGTTCAAAACCGGAGTTCGTCATTCGAACTCCTTTTCAAAGCGACGTAAAATCCGGCGTTTGACATTCAAACGCTCTTTTCACTCAAATCAACGTTTGTCATTCAAACTAAAGATTTAAGTTCGTCACGCGAACTCCGTTTTCAAAACAATTCAAAATCGACGTTTGACATTCAAACGCTCTTTTCACTAAAATCAACATTTGTCATTCAAACTAAAGATTTAAGTTCGTCACGCGAACTTCGTTTTCAAAACAATTCAAAATCGACGTTTGACATTCAAACGCTCTTTAAACTAAAATCAACGTTTGTCATTCAAACTAAAGATTTAAGTTCGTCAGGCGAACTCCGTTTTCAAAACAATTCAAAATCGACGTTTGACATTCAAACGCTCATTTCCAACTCGAAATCGACGTTTGACATTCAAACGCTCATTTCTAACTCAAATCAACGTTTGACATTCAAACGCTCATTTCCAACTCAAAACCGACGTTTGACATTCAAACGCTCATTTCTAACTCAAAACTGACGTTAGTCATTCAAACGCACGTTTTTGTAAGTACCCCAATCTGGATCGCTCTCCATCCAAGCATACGACAAAACCAGGGGCAAACTTCCGGAGGTCATAACTCCTTCATACGAACTCCGATTGAGACGTGCCATATATGGTTGGAAAGCTCTCGACGAGAACTAGCTTGCCATCACAATTACAAAATGTGGAAAAGCATGGAAGTCCGTACGGACCTCTTTGCTCCTAGACATCATAATTGCAAAATCCGCTTAAAGTCCACGAGATTCCCTCAAATCCCGGAGAACATCATTACCCCCCTACATGGTTGGTCCGTACGGACCTCTTTGCATGCCTATATGGTCCGTACGGACCTCTTTGCGGAGGGGACATAATCATCTCAGAAATCCTCATCATTCCCTGAAATCGAGAAAAACCAAAAAACTAGATTACCTAGAAGGTCCGTACGGACCTTCTTGCAGTTTTCTGGCACTATAAATAGAGGGTTCCCCCTCCCTCATTTTCACACAATTTCCTTCTTCTCTTCTCTCCCTAAGCCTTCAGGCTCCCCCTCTAAGACCCTTCGGGGCAATCCCGGCCCCTTTCGGATCCTTCCGAGGCCTTCCGAGCTCCCTTGTGGTGCTCCGAAGCCTCTCCGAGCGCTCCCGTGACGCTCCCGCGCTGCCCCGAGGCACTCTCGAGGTACTCTGAGGCCCCTCGTGGTACTCCGAGGCCTTGCCTGGTCTTTCCCAAGGTGTCCCGGCTCTTTCCGACTCAAACCGGTAGCTTGAACGCACGCCGAAACACTGCCCGAGTGACTCCTGCCATCCCAACGCACGCCGAAACTCTGCCCGAGTAATCCCTGCGATCCCAACGCATGCCGAACCTCTACCCAAACGCAGCCTACAATCTCAACTCACGCCGAAACTCTGTCCGCAGACAATCGGCCCCTCCCGAAGCAATCCCGGTCCATGTCGGAACACTATTCCATCCTCAAACACTATTCCCCAGCGGAAGACAGACACGAACCAACATTGGTAAGGCTTCCTTCCATTACTATTTCAATACATTTCAATACGTAGTGTACAATATAGACATCCGATACAGCATGCATTTTTAAAAGCACACACACACACACACAACAGTTAAAGAATATTAGGGGTATCCGAAAGACTCATTTTTATGAGGCGACTCGGGTGAGCTCTAAGATTCTAATATTCTCTTCCCGAGGAGTCATCTAACCTCCGAACTCAAAATCTCATCACACAAAAACAGTTTATTCCTAAACTGATGCCCTTTTTCAATGTTTTGGACTTAATAAAAACGGCGTGGCGACTCTACAATTGCGAAAACAAAGGCGAGACACCTCCAACACGCTAAAACGGAATAAGCCAGATGCCGGGGCGCGATTGCGCCGCCTCCCGGATCCGGGCGACTTCCTGAAAAGCGACAAATGCGAGATGCACGGGGGCCCCCGCGCGCGAGCCGGATCCCGGGTAATTTCAGTTGGCGACTCTGCTGGGGACATTTTGTTTTAAAATCTTTTTAAACAAAACAAAAGATTTTTAAAAACGATGATGAGGGTCAAACATTCATTTTACCCCTTTCTTTAACTGTTGTGTGTGTGTGCACGTGCTTTACTTTTTATTTTATTTTTCAAAAAAAAAATACAAAAAAAAAATGCATCAATATACATCTGTGCATACATTTAAAATTCTTCAAAAAACTTCTGTTTTACTCAGAAAAAGAATTTTAGAGACCGCACACTACTCACATTGTTGCCTCGGTTACACCGCACACTACGCACACTGCTGCCTCGGTTACACCGAACGCTACGCGCACTGCTGCCTCGGATACACTGCACACTACAACCCTTAACCCGGAGTGGTCTCAGTTGCAGTCCGTTTGGTCTTCCTAGGCCTCTCGGATGCGCACGGGATCATTCCATACATCCCATCCTAGCCAAGCGTCAACCCTGCACGTTTAAGTCTTGAGTCACACTCTGTCCAGACTCGATTGGTTTTACCCGGTCAGGTGTCATACGGCTGGATACATATACCATGCCGGCCATTTTACGAGTCAAGGCTCGGAACTCAAGATCCCTTGCGCAAGCAAATAAATGAAAGGTCATGCTAAAATCTTGACTCGATCTTGATTTCCGAAGCTACACCCAGAGACGATGTTCCGTCCCGGATATACATCCATGCTCACATGACACCATGTCATCACGCCTTTGATACGTCGGCCATGACAATATGACCCGGCCAACGCCTAACGTCACGGATCCCTTGCGCAAGCAAGAAGAGAAGGTCATGCCGAACTCTTGACACGATCTTGACTCAGTGGCCGGCTCGGTTCACTATTCACATGGCTAACGCATCAAAACGAACATGACAGGCTCGGTCCTTAGGTTCGATTTTTCATTTAGGCCGGTGGAAACCGCTGGCCCTATAGGACCATCGCCCGGGCATCCACCCTGGGATGTCGAAATACGGGTGCAAAACGAGGGGCTTATAGCCGCACGAGATGGTCTCCGGGACCCGGGATCTAGCATAGTTGCGAAAAAGAAGAGCAATCTTTTCCAACCTACCTAGGACTCTGAGAAAACATGTTTTAAGTAAATTAAAACAACAAAAAAAATAAAAAATATAAAAGAAACGGAAACCGCATGCCACGTGAGCTTTCCCCCTTTTATCCTGTGAGGCCATTCCTGTGTCTAAACCTTGCCCGGCACCCCCTCCAGCGAACCGAGAGTGGTTGAGAATACCCGGGAGATGCCTTTTCAGTATCGAGGTCACAAGGTCCGATAGCCCTTCCAGTTCAACGGTCCGCACCGTCCGCTACTCCCCTATGACGGGATCAACAGATAACAGTGAGGGAAACGGAACCCCGCCACTAAGGAACCTCCAGACAATGGAGGAGGTGTTGCGAGCCTTCGAAACCATCATGAAGCGCCAAGAAGAGCAGCAAGCCTGGATCGTAGACATCTTGCGTCTTCGAGGAACCGTTGCAGTTCCCCAACCTGACGGAACCTTTGTTCTCATAGAGGACGAAGAAATACCGGCTCCCCCGGTTTCTCAAAGCTACCAGCAGGTCCCGCCCCTGCCAAGCTACGAGATCCCAGCAACGCAAAGCAGCTCTCGCTCAAAGCTCCCCTCAGGCGTCAGTAAAGCAGCTCCGACATGCCCGCCTCAGCACAGTCAGTTTCCCGGCTCTGCACATCAAGCTCAGTACCAACAGCACACATACGTGCCTGCTCCGCCAGATCCCAATGCATCTCGATATCCCCCAGGATTCAATCCTCTGCCTCTATACGAGCCTCGCAACCACAATTAAAAGTCCCCATGCTTACCAGGGACGGGCATCCCGAGTGGATATCCCGACATTTCAAGCTTGCCACCTGCTAGTCTGCCACTTGGGGCTAACGAATCATTTCCCCAATTCCCAAACACAACCCTTAGCGGACCTGGCAATCACGTCCTCAACTTTAGCACTCCAAGGTATGGGTTGGTATACACTCAACTACCTCTCCAAGACTCCCGAATGGCGATCCCATCAGCCAATCCACCTCCATCTTCGGTTTCTATCCCCGAAAACGGTAACCCACCTCAGCCTGCTGATCCCCACATGGCTTGGCTGATTGAGCAAATGAAGGACATGCAAGGCAAGCTAGCTAGTTCTCGGAAGGACTCCCTCACCGCCCTGATCCAAGCAAAGTAGTCCCGCTCCCTCCGAAATTCAGGATGCCGGAAATGGAAAAGTTTGACGGGACAGAATGCCCAAAAACCCACATCGACACCTATGTCCTGGGTATGAGAGCCAAAGGGGCAACCCCTCAACAGATGGGGGATCACTTTCAGCATTCTCTCAAATCCACAGCGCTAAGGTGGTTCCTCAATGTAAAGGCAGAAAACCGCTCCACGTGGGATCAAATCAGCGAGATCTTCCTAGAAAAGTATCGCGCCAACCTCGAGTGGGAAAGAACCGCCACAATCTGCAAGCCACCGAGCAAAAGGATGACGAACCAGTGGGCGAGTTCTACAAAAGATGGAATTGGAAGCTTAGTAAGATAATGGATCCACTTTCCAAAGAAGAGCAGATGGACATCTTCCATTCCTGCCTCAAGCCATCTTTGAGGACCTTGATCAGCCACCATTTCTATCCAGATCTCCGTGCCATGGTCAATGCCGGGGCAAAGTTTGAGAAGACTCTAAGTCTTCAAAAGACAACAGCAACCCCTGCCTCGTCTTACCGCTATCGGACAAACCTGGAAACTTCAACTCCTGCCCCGAACAAAGGAAAAGAAGCAGCCGGAACAGTACACTACATCCAGAACGGAGCTCAAGTAAACCGCGATCAAGCAGCCCCAAAGAATAACAATCCCCCTCGCTTCCCACAGTTCCAGCATTTAGACAACCTCGAAATGCCCCTGGGCCAAGTATTTGAAGCTTTGGTGAAACGAAATCTTCTCAAGCCTCTCGAGAATTTCCAACCAAAGACTCCCAAACCCAACATGGATATGAGCAATCATTGCGCCTTCCACAACTACCCCGGCCACACCACCGACAATTGCTTCGTGCTCAAGCAGGTGGTCCAGGGGCTCATTGAGGAGGGAAAATTGGAACGCCCTCGTGGTCCCAATACCATCGGAAATCCATTCCCCCGGAATGACAGGGTAAACTCAATAGCCTTTGACGAAACTCCAAGCGAGAGCAGACCCCCTGCAATTTCCGAAACCGTCAGCATGCTGTCCCGCTATGACTGGGAGCGTGAAACCAGAGTCAAAAGGTCTCGTGACCGGGAATTCAGACAAGAACGCCCAAGGGCAACTGTCTCCCTACGATCTGTGCCCCGACCAAGGCATACAAATGGATGGATCGAACGCTCCCCAGAGGAGACTGAGTCAAACGGTAGCACGGGAAGCGGCTTAGTCTTCACAGACGATGACTTGCCGACATGTGAGAATCGGCACAACGAAGCCCTCCTCATCCTCATAAAAATAGAGATGTTCTTCCTCCCGAACGTCTTGATTGATAATGGCTCTGCAGTCAACATCATCGCTTTGAGCACACTGAAACGACAATGTATCGACCGCTCCCTGATAAGGCCTTCACCCCGGGTAATCCGAGCCTACGATTCCACTGCACGACCAATCGTAGGAGTTATCAATCTGAGGATCCAATTCGATGCACAACTGGAGTCGGTAGAGTTCCAAGTCGTGGAAATTAAACCAACCTTATCTGCCTTGCTGGGACGACCTTGGATACATAAGATGAAAGCAGTATCATCTACTCTTCACCAATGCGTGAAATTCATCAACGCCAATGGAGTGATCGAAGTGATCCGCGGAAGCAGTGCAATAGCAAGTGCTTGGCCAGCAAGCTACGACCCAGAAGAAGGTCCCGACATGACCGAATACTCTTCTCCAGATGAGTCTCCTACCCTGTCCCGCTACGAAGTGGATCCTTACATCCACGCTCTAAGCCGCGACGAGCTGGAAATCGAAGAGCTCATGGGTCAGGATGACAACTCTGATATATGCGACTGTGAAGAATGCTTAAGAGAAGATCAAGAGATGGACGCCCTGATGGAGATTGATCGAGGTGTAGACCCTTACTTCGCCGAAAACCCTCTTGCAAACTGGCTCATCACCGATCCCCCGGTACAAGATAACCCTCTGGCCGACACTCTCGAATCTTACGGGGACAGCCATCACAGCATAGTTCAATTCAACATTCCAGTGTCCGACCTAGATAAACAGTGGCGCAACCTCCTCCAAGGCCTAATCAGGGAAGGAGATATAGCATGCCCCCTCGAATCAGACATTCTAAATGTCATCCAAGCAAAGATCCCAGATAAAGAGGCAGATTCTATGAAAATGATCAACATCAGCAAGAATCAACTCCGAATCAGCGAATGCTTCGCCCTCTTAGAAGTAGCCCTCAGCGACTTCTATCATCAAAGACCCCCAAGGACTGGTGGCAACACTAATGGAGGGACATCATCAGGGGAGCAACCAAAAACCTCCGCGATCTGGTTTGAAATCGAACCACATGCGAGCTATTTTCCGGGACTCATGCCAAGAGAAGATTGGCCACCTGAACCATCACCACTCCCTCTAGAGCTACGGCCCGGTAGAGTAATGAAGCCTGGTCCAATCCCTCGTCGCCTATAGTCTAGCTTCGAGTCTTGTTGTCTGTGAATTCTCATCTTTTGAGTCTTTTGACGGCTTTACGCCCAACGATTGTGAGTCTTTGATCAACAATGTACAGTCTTCACGCTTTCAATAAAAGGTCCGACCTTTCTAAAAAATCATTTCATTGCATCTTTAACAAGTGATGAGTTAACTAATCAAAACAGTTAATAGCAATTCATCTATACAAAAGGCAAGCACATTAATTGAATCAATGCATCAAGCAAACATTTAAGCATGTTGTCAAACGAGAGAAAAACCGGGCCCAAGCTGCCGAGGAGGTTTTAATCACAACGATTTGCAAGATTGCTGAAGAGCCTAAGAGACGCAAGTCCGACGCCATTTCCAGCACAGACCATATCTTCCAATACCTCAAGAACGGGGAAACCGCCTTCATGAGCAATCAAAGGCCCACACACAGAAGGGGTCAAAGCCAAGAGCATCATGGCCCTAAAATGCCTCGCCTCTCACTTCATCATCCTTGGGGACATGCTATACAAGAAACGCTACCATGGACCACTCCTACGCTACAACAACCAGGAAGAGGCAAACAAGTTCATGAACGAAGTCCACAATGGGGCTTGCGCTCCCCACATGAACGCCAGAGCCCTGATGCAAATCATTCTCAGGATGGGCTACTACTGGATCTCCATGGAGGCAGATTGCATCCACTTTGTCCGAAGCTGGGACAAGTGTCAACGGTTCTCCAACCTCAATCATCTACCTCCCCACGATCTCTACTGCATGACTACACCCTGGCCATTTGCCACTTGGGGAATTGACGTCATCGGGAAAATCGCTCCACCAGGCAGCAACGGTCACGAGTTCATCTTAGTAGCCATCGACTACTTCACCAAATGGGTCGAAGCCAAGTCCTACAAGGTACTCACCTCCAAGAAGGTCGCGCATTTACTCAAGGAAAACATCATCTGCCGATACGGCATCCCAAATGAGGTCATATCAGACAACGGTTCACACTTCGAAGGGGAATTCGACAGACTGCTGGCCGAATTCAAGATCACACGCCACAAATCTTCTCCCTACCGGCCACAAACAAACGGCGCCATGGAAGCAGCAAACAAAACCCTCAAACGGATCATCCGAAAAATGACCACCCGAGGACGAGATTGGCCCGAGAAGCTGCACCTTGCACTTTGGGGCTACCGCACATCAGTCAGAACAGCCACGGGAGAAACCCCATTCGCCCTGACATACGTGATGGAAGTAGTCCTTCCCATTGAACTGGAAATTCCCTCACTCCGAGTGCTGCTGGAAAATGACGTCAACGAAGTCGAATGGCTCTGAAGCCGACATGACGAATTGGCTCTGCTAGACGAGCGACGACTAAAGGCCATGGAACACGTCCGAGCCTATCAAAGCAGGATGGCTAGAGCTTTCGACAAGAAAGTCAAGTCCTGAGACATCAGGGAAGGCGATCTAGTACTCAAAGAAAAGCCTCCCACTCTAACCAACCCACTGGGAAAATGGGAACCCACATGGATCGGCCCTTTCGTGGTTCAAAAGATCTTCTCCGGAGGTGCCATGAAGCTGACAGACCTAGACGGCAATCCCTTCATGAATCCAGTCAACGGAAGCAAACTTCGCAGATACTTCGCCTAAAGAAGAACAACTGTGCATCTCTTGGCACTCCATGTAGTGTCGAACTACGCAGACCTGAGCCCTCTAGTCCGGGGGAACGTAGGCAACCTTAATTGGTCCGGTCTAAAAATACACAAAAAAGTCAAAAGTTTGAATGTCAATCAAGACCTCCATCAAGCTACGCACTTTTCAAGAGCACGCCCCAACGTCACCTTGACCAAGTCAAACGACGGCGGCAACATCAAAGGACATCCAGAGGTCACTCAACGTCAAACGACTGACTCATGTCTGCTTCCAATCCAGGGGCTTGTCTTCGCCCTCACGCGCTTCAAAAAAAAAAAAAAGAGCTCGAGCAAGGGCTCACAAAAAAAATATAAAAAAAAAGCTCAAGCAGAAGCTGCGAAATTGAGGTCAAGAGCCCGACGCCAACAAAGGGCAAGGAAGCTACGGAAATGACCGTCAAAATGACTTGTCAGGGGATCATTCAACCTCTCAGCCAAGTAAAAAGCCTAAGCAAATGGGATTGCCGTCATGGCCCAGACTACTTCAGTCCGCAAATGCAACAGAAAAGTTCAAAGATGGACGCCGACAAGGTGCACAAAAGAAACAAAGGCAAACAAGAGATCTTGCGTCTCGACAAAGCTTTAAAAGTAAATCACAAATCACTAACGGTTACAACATTTCTTGATGAGTTCAAGCACGGTCTACTCTCAAGTTCACAACATGCTAAAAGACAACTGTAAGTACGTCAATCCAATTCGCAACCTTTTCGATGCATTTTAACATAATAAAACTGCATTAAGGGGCGTTTTGGTAAATTCCCAGCCTATCCCGAGACTTCCGGAAACGTTCCATGAGTTTCCCGCGAAGGAAGTACCTTTTGGTACATCATTCATGCCAAAGGACCCCTTGGGAATAAAACCTGTTGGACCTTTTGGGTATTTTCCCGGAATGTTCCAGAAACTGGTTTTTGGCGCCAAAAGTGGTTGAGCCACCTTGTGTCATGCGACAGCTTGAGGCATGGAAAGTGGACGCGTAAGGTCGTGCGACATACTAAGGCAGCCAACTGCAGCCTATAAATAAGACCCTCCCCCTCATTGAAATGGATCCTTTTTCGACACCCTAAAGTAACTCTGCCAAATTTACACCAGAAACCAATCTCTCTCCTCCTTACACCTAAACCTACCCCAATTCCCTTCCAATTCAACCTCTCTACTACCCACACTACCCAATTGCCTTCATACAATCCTTACCAACTGAGGATCTGAAGCCAAGTACCACATCTGTGCTCAACTCCACGTTTAGAAGCTGAATAGAAGGCTAATACACCTAACTTGGTGTGTTGGTGGTGGACTACAAGGGTAACGATTCCTCCACCTCCCTCTCTCTCTTATTCACTTGCTTAATTGCAATTTCCCCCTTCCACCTGGTAATTGAGCTCTATCCGCTTCAATTATCAGGAGGCAACTGCCATCTCTCTGTTTAAATTCGATGTGCTTGGCTTAATTGAATATTCATGATGTGATTTGAATTGTATTGTTGCTTTGAGCCCCCAAGGGGGTGTGGATCTATCCATATCCACACTCCCTGGGTCGATTTGGTGTTATTTCCGTATTTCTTTCATAATTCAGTTAATCCTTTAGATCTGTGTGGCTTTCTGTTGATTTTGTGTTCATTCTGTAAGTCTTCTGCAGATGGCCCATATGTGTCACGCGACACCTTCGTCTCCATGTGATCCTGTGTCACGCGACATATGTGGCCACTGGTGCGATGTGTCATGTGACACACATGACCCATCTGCAGTGACTCTTTTCAATTGTAATCTGTTCCTCCTCTCTGTAACATGGGATGTGGCCTCCCTTGATTGGTTCACAAGATGTAATCCTTTCTTTTGAGCAATAAAACAAAGCACATTTATGCATCTCATACATATTCTTGTCACATACACTTTGTACACACACTTGGATAATTTGAATGTTGAACATTGAAAGACTCGTCTACGGACGAGGCGTGTTGGGTGAACTCTCGGTTCTTCCCAACACGTAACTTGACCCCCGAACCCATTTTCTCAAACAAAAAGGTTTTCAATGTTTCCTCTTAAAAACGGCGTGGCGACTCCTTATTTCTTTTTTTCGGGCGAGCGCACATTCAGTGGCGACTCCGCTGGGGACTTGAAACTTGTTTTCAAAAGTGGGTCAGACTTTCGTGATTGTTCAACATTTATTCCATTCACTTGTGTGTGCTTTGTGTATGACATTATATGTGTTTAAATGCATTTTACGTGCTTTGCTTTATTCCTTTCCCCCCTTATACCCCATCTTTGTTGATTGTGTTGCGATCTTTGAAGTGAGATATGACATCGTGCTTGGAGGCTGGGGGCTGATTTGATTCTTTGTTTAGATTATGGCATTGTGACTCCTTACTGTCACGCGACAAGATATGCCTTTGATGTCCTGTGTAGCGCGACGAAGGTGCCACTCATAGGATTTTTATTTCTTTGATACGGGTTGTGATGTGGGCGGTCCCCATAATTATATCTTGATCATCGATTCTTGTATCTACGTGGGGCGTGTGCGTGTTATTTTCCTTTATCACCCCTTTTCAAATAAAAAAAAACCAAAAATAATAAAAAAAAATAATAAAAAATAAAAAAAAAATAATCATTTTTATAAATAAAGGAACATAGCCATCCCCGCACACTACATCACGTAGATCTAGAACCCTCGGGTGCGATTGACGGCATCGCGGACGGCCATGAAATTCGCCTACGCTTGAGCGCCTAATGTCAAACCCATACCCCTAGTGCGTTATAGGTGGCACCACACATTTAAACCTCACCCAAAACGGTTGGTTTTTGACACGACATTTTCAAATACTCTAAAATGAATTGTTTCAAAATTTTTAAAAGGCTTTCGTACCTCCCCCAAACCTAGCACCTGTGGGCATGTTGCCAACGCAACATGGTTTCACGAAAGGACATGTCGTTCCCACGACATGTTCTAACGAGAGATCATGTCGCTTTGTCAACGTGCACCGACGAGAGGTCATGCCGGATTTTTCCTTGAAATTCTTCAGGAATACCCGTTATGCTGCCCAAATTTTTTCAGAAATTGGGGCTGCTCGTCCGTCCCATAAATGCTTTGGTTTTGGCTTAGGTATTATCACCTATTATTAATTTTGAACCAATACGTTTGGTGTATTTTTGGATGATGTGTCCTTAGGTTCCCCCGATGTCTAGATTGCGTGAAATAAAGGATTAGCCTTTCCCAACCGTCACTAGGACTTAAAAGACACCGATTTCTACTTGAAGATTAATAAAGTGTTGCACGAGTCCGTCTCCTTCCGTATTCTTCCCTCTCCCGTACCTCCTCTAAGATTCTCTATTCGCAGCCTTATACACGCTCTTACCTCTTCACCTTTGCAAAGGTTACGGCAAGTTGGGTGTGCGCTCTTGTGCCCGGCGCTCGATTGGTCCATATTTCTGAGGCGGAAGCAGCTCAAGTGCCCGAGTGATCGTCCATCTGATGCAGAATCCAAAATGCTCGGTGCAGAGAAGACTATGGCCCACGAATCTAGAAGTTCATATCCCTTGGGTCAGCGGCAGAGTGCAAAAGGTGTGTCCATCATGGAGTTGCGAGCTACACTTGAAGATATTCTTCCTTGCAAGCGAGAGGCCCGGGTGCTTGCCCATATTGCTAAAGATAATGAGGACGACCTATAAATGACAAAGAGATCGAGAAGGGTCCTCACCGCACCAATGGCAACGATGCTCAACGTTGAAGAAGTCAATCAGTCCTCGTAGGGTCTAGAATGTCCACTGTCGGACGTGAGTCTGTCGAGTCCAAGTCGGACCGATTTTGCTTTGCAGTGATAAAATCTTTGTTTCTCTTCTTGCTAGACTCGAGACATCACTAGTACACCTGCGTTACACTTAATTGAAATGGTCTTATTCCAAATGATCACTTGTGCTGCTCACCGACCAACGCTTTGAAAAGGCTAATGTTTTAATTTGATCGGAGCGAGAAAATCGACTGATATCCCCATCTTGCGTCCCATATGCTCACACTTCTTTCATAATCTCGTTCGATGAATTTGCACGGATCATCCGCGAAGTAAGCTTAAGCCAGCAATGAAGACTCAATCTCGTTCGGATCATCCGGTAGGGACTGCGATTGAAACCTCTCACCCCTAGGAAAACCATTACCTTACCCTCACTAAACAATATTCCTTCATTTCAAGATCGGCCTAGTTGAAACCCGTTTAGCCATCACCCGAAGAAGAGGGACTATCCTTGAGGCTCCCGCGATGCAAAAGAAGATCGACCGGCTCCAAGCTCAAGAACAACAGAAAGCAATGATCCATCCTGGGGACTAGCTGAAATTCTCCTCTCAAAAGAAAAAAAACAGAGAGACAAAAAAAAAAAGCAAAAAAAAAAGAAAGAGAGCCTAGTCCCCAGCGATCCTCTCGGAAGCGAAAGTCAGAAGATTCGGTTGATACTCAAAGGGAGTCTCAGAGTGAATAAAGAGACAGCACGGATGTCCCCTCACCACTACGTCTAACCGATCCCAAGCCGTCCTCTCAATTTTAGAGGACATTACCCTTACCTTTGACCTTAACCAAAAGCCAAAAAATCGACCTCTCATTCTTAGAGGCAGTAAAGATGCAAACACAAATTTCCCTCATCTTAGAAATCCCAAACACATACCCAAGAACCAACCTCTCATCTTTAGAGGTTCAGTCAGCAAAAAGCCTAGCCGACCTCTCATTTTAAAAGGTCATGATATCCCTAAATCACCCAAAGACCGATCGAAACCCTGAAGCCCAGCCGCAGTTACTACCGGATAGCAGTCTCAGTCCAATATCGTCGAGATCTAAAACAAATTATTGCTTAAAGCGGAGCCAAGTCCATCCCGGCTCAAAAGATTATCAAGTGAAGATTGTGCAAATTCCGTCTGTTCATTCGACGTTGTATGTGAGCATATTTCATTTCTACTCCGCAAACACTCGCCGTGGACGTCCCACTAGGGCTTCGCATCTGTGTCTCCCATCGACACTCTAAGAGGACATATTTTTCAATTCTTAAAATCTTCGAAGCTCCTCACATCACTGAACTTCACCGTTCATTCTTTTCATTCGGGATAAGCCCGAACTACGGCGACCTGAGCTCCTCCTATGGAGGGGAACGTAGGCAACCTTAATTGGTCCGGTCGAAATCACAAACAAATCTCAGAAAATCCGGTCTCTTCAAGGACCATGCCCATACACTGTCTATCCTTCCGAGTCCAATTCTCGATATCAGTGTATTTTCTCCTCAGGATTGATAAGAAAATACTTGTTCATATCAGCTTTGGCGGTTTGACTAACCCGAACATCAATAAAGGGTTTTAAGCAGCTTTGTGATCATCACAAATAAGATAGGTTTTCAAGTGTCTCGACAAGTCTTCTATTTCTACATCATAGGAAGATAGAGCTAAACACCGTTTCGGTCAGCAGGGGCTTCCATACACTTTCCACACCTTGTGATGCTTATACTCTCCCAAAAGAGTCAAACCTAAAGCAAGAGTGTCATACAGAAATTCGGGATTCATTTCCCACCTTTCGAAAAGATGCGCCCCTGCACGTAAACACTTCCGAGTCTTGTCCGGCGGTGATTGGCTAACGGTCTGAAATGATGAGTTGCCTCCTCGGCCACAAGATGACTCTGCCTGCGATGAAGCTGCATGGAATATCCTCAAGCTGGGGCTTTGGTTAAGGTATCCCTCCGGCCCTCCTTACCTTATTTCCCTCCGGATTTGTCTCGCACTGTCAACTGGGGCTTCGCCAAACCAGGATTGCTCTTTGCCCCCCTCTGCTGCTTGCTGTCTCAGACGCGCGATACAATTTGTCCTCACTAGCAAGGGACCTGATGCAACCAGTACTCCCGGGAGCGTCCCCGACTTGCCTAAGTTGCACCATCACTTATACGTTTCCCCTATAACGGGAGAGGGTCAACCCCATTACAAACACCTTTCGTCCCATACACAATCCCTCATAGAGCAACTGATACAGATACATCTGCTCACCAAGCCGTGCAAAACCCTCACTTCCCTATTCTCCCCAGCTGAGATGGACTTGTGCAACCAAAGATTAATAATGCATAAGCAAGAGGTTAAATAAAATGCAAAGTGCCTAGTAGTGTTGTGTTTTTCCCCCCGCAGGGTACAATAATCAGGTGATCATATTTTGATTGTGAGGATTGCCCCTCAGATCGCAATTCTGGACAGGAAATCCAAACCCCGCAGGTGGCAGACCCCGCCTTTATTATCTTCATCAGACCCTGACTCACCAGCATCATATGAAAGAGCCCTAGCAGCCCCAGTCTTCAAACAATGATTGCCAAGAGAAAGAGCCCCAGTTGCCTTAGCCCCCAAGCAGTGCTTGTCAAAGAAAGAAAAGAAAGAAGAGCCCCAGCAGCCCCAGTCTTCAAACCAAGAAAAGCCTCTCTAGCGGAGCCCACCAAGAAGAAAAGCCTCTCAAGCAGAGCCAAACCCAGGAAAAGCCTCTCAAGCAGAGCCAAACCAAGAAAAGCCTCTCAAGCAGAGCCAACCCAAGAAAAGCCTCTCTAGCGGAGCCCACCAAGAAGAAAAGCCTCTCAAGCAGAGCCAAACCCAAGAAAAGCCTCTCAAGCAGAGCCAAACCAAGAAAAGCCTCTCAAGCAGAGCCAAACCCAAGAAGAGCCTCTCTAGCGGAGCACACAAAGAAGAAAAGCCTCTCTAGCGGAACACACAAAGAAGAAAAGCCTCTCTAGCGGAGCACACAAAGAAGAAAAGCCTCTCAAGCAGAGCCAAACCAAAGGAAAAAGCCTCTCTAGCGGAGCCCACCAAAGAAGAAAAGCCTCTCAAGCAGAGCCAAACCAAGAAAAGCCTCTCAAGCAGAGCCAAACCCAGAAGAGCCTCTCAAGCAGAGCCAAACCAAGAAGAGCCTCTCAAGCAGAGCCAAACCCAGAAGAGCCTCTCAAGCAGAGCCAAACCAAGAAAAGCCTCTCAAGCAGAGCCAAACCAAGAAAAGCCTCTCAAGCGAGCCAAACCCGGAAAAAGCCTCTCAAGCGAGCCAAACCAAGAAAAGCCTCTCAAGCGAGAGCCAAACCCGGAAGAGCCTCTCTAGCGGAGCACACAAAGAAGAAAAGCCTCTCAAGCGAGCCAAACCAAAGGAAAAAGCCTCTCTAGCGGAGCCCACCAAGAAGAAAAGCCTCTCTAGCGGAGCACACAAAGCAGAAAAGCCTCTCAAGCAGAGCCAAACCCAGAAAAGCCTCTCTAGCGGAGCACACAAAGAAGAAAAGCCTCTCTAGCGGAGCACACAAAGAAGAAAAGCCTCTCTAGCGGAGCCCACAAAGAAAAAAGCCTCTCTAGCGGAGCACACAAAGGAAAAAGCCTCTCTAGCGGAGCCCACCAAGAAGAAAAGCCTCTCAAGCAGAGCCAAACCCAAGAAAAGCCTCTCAAGCGGAGCACAATAGAAGTCACAGGTAAGCACAGCAAAGGTATGAAGACACATCTCTACCCCTTTCTTGCTTGTATGTCAGTATTAGTAATTTCGAACTACGATTTGGCTTGATTCCCTTCTTAAAGGGATACGTAGGAATCCTTTCTCAGAAAGGTCCAGCCATAATTTTGCCCTTCTCACCCTTCTAGCCCTTCACCTTAACCCCAGCCGCTCATTGAGATTGGGTCTTATTTTATCGACAACCCCACTTTTTCCAAAAGTGACGTTGCCGAGGGGCTCTGTAAGTACGCCAATCCAATTCGCAACCTTTTCGATGCATTTTAACATAATAAAACTGCATTAAGGGGCGTTTTGGTAAATTCCCGGCCTATCCCGAGACTTCCGGAAACGTTCCATGAGTTTCCTGCGAAGGAAGTACCTTTTGGTACATCATTCATGCCAAAGGACCCCTTGGGAATAAAACCTGTTGGACCTTTTGGGTATTTTCCCGGAATGTTCCGAAGCTGGTTTTTGGCGCCAAAGCGGTTGAGCCACCTTGTGTCACGCGACGGCAGAGGCATGGAAAGTGGACGCGTAAGGTCGTGCGACATACTAAGGCAGCCAACTGCAGCCTATAAATAAGACCCTCCCCCTCATTGAAATGGATCCTTTTTCGACACCCTAAAGTAACTCTGCCAAATTCATACCAGAAACCAATCTCTCTCCTCCTTACACCTAAACCTACCCCAATTCCCTTCCAATTCAACCTCTATACTACCCACACTACCCAATTGCCTTCATACAATCCTTACCAACTGAGGATCTGAAACCAAGTACCACATCTGTGCTCAACTCCACGTTCAGAAGCTGAATAGAAGGCTAATACACCTAACTTGGTGTGTTGGTGGTGGACTACAAGGGTAACGATTCCTCCACCTCCCTCTCTCTCTTATTCACTTGCTTAATTGCAATTTCCCCCTTCCACCTGGTAATTGAGCTCTATCCGCTTCAATTATCGGGAGGCAAATCGCCATCTCTCTCTGTTTAAATTCGATGTGCTTGGCTTAATTGAATATTCATGATGTGATTTGAATTGTATTGTTGCTTTGAGCCCCAAGGGGTGTGGATCTATCCATATCCACACTCCCTGGGTCGATTTGGTGTTATTTCCGTATTTCTTTCATAATTCAGTTAATCCTTTAGATCTGTGTGGCTTTCTGTTGATTTTGTGTTCATTCTGTAAGTCTTCTGCAGATGGCCCATATGTGTCACGCGACACCTTCGTCTCCATGTGATCCTGTGTCACACGACATATGTGGCCACTGGTGCGATGTGTCATGCGACACTCATGACCCATCTGCAGTGACTCTTTTCAATTGTAATCTGTTCCTCCTCTCTGTAACATGGGATGTGGCCTCCCTTGATTGGTTCACAAGATGTAATCCTTTCTTTTGAGCAATAAAACAAAGCACATTTATGCATCTCATACATATTCTTGTCACATACACTTTGTACACACACTTGGATAATTTGAATGTTGAACATTGAAAGACTCGTCTACGGACGAGGCGTGTTGGGTGAACTCTCGGTTCTTCCCAACACGTAACTTGACCCCCGAACCCATTTTCTCAAACAAAAAGGTTTTCAATGTTTCCTCTTAAAAATGGCGTGGCGACTCCTTATTTCTTTTTTTCGGGCGAGCGCACATTCAACAACTTAATACATTTAACAAATAATGTGTTTACAATGCAATGAATGGATACCTAGGAGGTCATTTCGCGCCATCTGCGCTTGTCCCCTCGCCATTCTTCCCTTTCTTTCCTCGTCCCCGGCGAGTCTTCTTTCGCTCCACGCGAACCAACTCTGCGTCTCTCGGTCAGAGATCGGGGTCCTCCCGTAGAGTCAAACAATCCGGCGGCTCTCGGGGCTTCATTCGCCCGTGCTTCGGCTCGGATCTCCTCCTGCGAGTCCGTAAAAGAGGACCTCTCCCCGTCGGTCGGTCAACTCGGGTCTCGTAGTCAAATAAAGTGTCTCCCGTAACATCCGAGGGTCGACCCGGTCTTCGGCACTCCTAAGACAATAGCTACTACGGCAACCGGGTCCCAAAATCGCTACACGCACTTTGCTCTCTCCAAGCCACTTGGGACTTCCCACACGCTTTGCTCATACCGGGTCAGTGCGAGTCGTCAATACGACACTCTCCCGACGTCTAAGGAGCACCACAGGAGGGAAAGCTGAATACTTCCATACCCTCAGAAAATACAAGAAAGCACCTGGAGCTGCCATACAAAGAGGAGCTATCTCCGTAGTAGCAAGGTCATCCCAGCCCAATAAAGGCTCCTGCTTCATCCCAAACTGCCGGAAAACAAGCGACGGAATATAGAAGGAGGACTAAGACAAACCTGGAACTCTGACGACATAGGACCCTTCCTGAAAGACCCTCCTAGTCGCAATTCCCCGGTGCGGAACCCACCAACGGATCGATGCGTACCAAGCCGTGCCATCCATCTCTCCCAGGCGGACTGATCCATATCCAACACAAGAGGTCGCTGAGCAAATGACCACGGGCTAAACGACGTCGGAGCCTCAGGCATGGCCTGAAGTCTCTCTCGCAGCCACAAGGTGAGCAAGGCGGGGCTTCCCCCTCTCATGAACCGATCCCCAATCGCCAGACGGTCAATACCATGAAGAGTCTCCCCCAGCACCAACGGGACAATATCCTCTCCAGCTCTACAGTGCCCAACCACATCTAGCAAAGCACCATCGCAAATGCCAAGGGAGCTGACCATGAAAAGCGTCGCCATCACGCACAAGGCAAATGCGTCCCAAGAGACATCACTCTCATCATCAACCATGAACCGCTCCGGTAGCGCAGAAATGTCAATATGACCCGAATCAAGGATCATGCCCTGCACTTCTTCCAATGAAGTACGAAGAAAGCCTGCAAGCTTCACGCTCACAGCAGCACCACCAATCAAAGGAAGCGAGATGGCCTCCACCTCCGGTCCTCCAATCAAAGCCCGAAAATCCTCGAAGGTGGGCACCATTTCATTGTAGGAGAAGCAATACACATGCCTCCTAACATTCCAGAACTTCGCGGCAGCCCGCAACAAATCCCAATCAGGAACCAACTCCTTAAAAGACCAAATCGAGCAAAGACGAAACCTTACCTCGAAAACCCGTCTCTGATGCCTCATACGGCGCCGCATCCACGTTTTCAGCTGCTCAAGGAAGTGTGCTTGCCTCTCCTGCGAAAGCCTCGGCAAAATTCTAGGAACGTACGAAGAATCCATGGCAAAAATGGAGGTTCCTAGAGAAAATGGGGAAGAAAGCTCGAAAATGGCTGCAAATGGGGAAATGGGGAAAGACCAGACACTGGAAAGCATTTATTTCCTTCCCAAAAGCAAGGTTGGTCCGTACGGACCTCTTTGCAACCTAGGTCTGTCCGTACGGACCTTATTGCATCTTGGCCCCACTTTCTCAGCAAACAGTACAACAACCACTGTTCTCAGCAGGACCTTGCTCCAAACTGCCCAAACACTGGCCAAAGCCATTTTCGGCAAACATACACTACCCACAAACGCACTCTCAGCTCACGTGGCATGCACAAAATAAAAAAAAATAATAGCAACAATTCCTAGGTCAATCCCGGGAATCACAAAAATGACATTACATCTTAAAATAAAATGTGTTTGCCATGCAAATACGAGTGTTTTATTACAGGTACATCTAATGTTTGTTGCTAAAAGAAAAAAAGAAGATATGGAAAGAGGGAAAGCAAATGAACCCTAATCCGAATCTTCAACATCATCATCCTCACCAAGGTCCTCAAGAGAGAAGTCGGGCATCCCGGTGAACTCGCCAGTCATATCCTCGTCATCAGAGTACCGAGCCCCCTCCGGAGGCTGGTACTCAAAGTAATCAGAAGGATCAAATCCGACGAAAGGATCGAAGAAGGAAGGCTCTGACGAACCCTCACCCTGTGCATCCTGCTGAGGAAAGAACTGGTAAAGGGTCTGCGGCCTCGGAGCTCCCGAAGACGTCCCGGCATCCATACTATGCCGCCCCCGTGAAGGTCCCTCCTGCTGTGGCTCCGGCTCGGCTCTCGGTGGAGGAACATCTACAGAATGCCTCGAAGGCATCGGCGTGTACGCCGGCACACGTCGCGAAGACCGGCAAGACATCTTCGACGCCATCTTCTTCGCAAAAGACCGCATCGCCACGTAACGGCGGGTCAACATGTCAAAAGCCCTCCTCGGGACCTGCACAAGCAAGCAGCCAAAGAAACGCTCAGCAATACAGTCATACTCAACAACAAAAAGAGAAAAATATAGAAAAGATGCCAAGATGGAAAAGAGTAAGCACACTCACCGGTCTATCAGGATCCACGCGGTAGGCAGCAGGAACCTGTTCAGGGACGGGTACAGACACCCTCCTCCTCGAGGAATCCCCACGAACATACGTAAAGTCCGACACAGGCACCGGTACCTCTGGGGGACCCTGTGGACCAGCCTCCCTCTCCCTCGCCAACACCTGTGGCGTCCTCAACTTCCTCCTCACGAAGGCCCCATACTCCTCTCGATACAAAACAAAATCATGGGCACTCACGCCACCCAAATACCTCTCAAACTCCAATACATCCATATCCCGAGAATCCAACATCCCGAAAGGCGGGTCCCTCGGAGCCAATGGAAGCATACCCGGGCCATGCTGTCAAAAGACCCTCTCTCCCAAGTACATGACGTCACATGTCAGGCCCCGCAGCATCTTCCTCTGCGCTTTCACCACGGGAGCACCCTCGAAATCGTCAGCCTCATACCGAGCCCAGCGGTACAGATCAAACTCCGCCGGGCTATCTCTTTGCCCTTATAATCTTTACCCCTGGCTGTCTAAGGGCCTATTTCAGCAGATTCGATGCAGTTTGGTCCTTAACCCATCAGCGCAAGCACCGGTCGTCAGTGTAAGTCTGGATTTTGCCCACTAAATGGCAGTTCAACCACCGGCCGTCAATGTAAGCCCGGACTTCGCCCACTCAATGGCAATTCAACCACCAGCCGTCAATGTAAGCCCGGACTTCGCCCACTCAACGGCAATTCAACCATCGGCCGTCAATGTAAGCCCGGATTTCTCCCACTCAACGGCAATTCAACCACCGGCCGTCAATGTAAGCCCGGACTTCGCCCACTCAACGGAAATTCAACCACCGGCCGTCAATGTAAGCCCGGACTTCGCCTACTCAACAGCAATTCAACCACCGGCCGTCAATGTAAGCCCGGACTTCGCCTACTCAACGGCAATTCAAGAACCGGCAGTCAATGTAAGCCCGGACTTCATCCACTCAATGGCAATTCAACCACCGCCCGTCAATGTAAGCCCGGACTTCGCCCACTCAACGGCAATTCAACCACCGGCCGTCAATGTAAGCCCGGACTTCGCCTACTCAACGGCAATTCAAGAATCGGCCGTCAATGTAAGCCCGGACTTCGCCCACTCAACGGCAATTCAACCACCGGCCATCAGTGTAAGCCCGGATTTCGCCCACTCAACGGCAATTCAACCACCGGCCGTCAATGTAAGCCCGGACTTCGCCCACTCAACGGCAATTCAACCACCGGCCGTCAATGTAAGCCCGGACTTCGCCCACTCAACGGCAACGCAAGCACCGGCCATCAAAGTAAGCCCGAGCTCCTTTCCCAACAAGTCAAAGGGGAAGTCATACAAGACTACATATCCCCAGCACCGGCCGTCAATGTAAGCCCGGACTTCGCCCACACAACGGCAAAACAAGCGCAAGAAGGAGCCAACACCTCCCAGCACAAATCTCAAGGCACAAAATGCCTCCAAAATGCTCATCGACAACGCAAGCACCGGCCATCAAAGTAAGCCCGACGTCACCCTCTCAGCAGAAAAGGCCCCTACAAGGCCACGATGATCCCCCAACAGATGAACACCGGCGGCCATCGTAGGTCCAACCTTCTCCCCAACGGACAAAGCACAAGGCAATCACGCCTCTCGAAATCAAGCACAAGGCAACCACGCCTCACAAAAGGCCTCGCCAGGTTCATACTCCTGAACCAAGCTCCAACTTAAGTTCATACTCCTGAACTAAGTCTCAAATGCCAAGTTCATACTCCTGAACCAAGCCTCAACTTAAGTTCATACTCCTGAACTAAGTCTCAAACACTAGGTTCATACTCCTGAACCAAAACCCACAGTCAGAAGACGACTCAAGTCTTCATACATGACACAACCACATTCAGAAGATGACTCAAGTCTTCATACATAACACAACCGCAGCCAGAAGACGATTCAAGTCCTCACGCATGGCAAACCGCAGCCAGAAAACGATTCAAGTCCTCACGCATGGCAAACTGCAACCAGAAGATGATTCAAGTCCTCACACTACCTCCAGCCCGGAAGGCTTTAAACCACTCGGTCCGGAAGACCGTATAAACCTCCCACATCACTACCTCCAGCCCGGAAGGCTTTAAACCACTCGGTGAGGAGGACCGTATAAACCTCCCAAATCACTATCTCCGGCCCGGAAGGCCTTAAACCACCCGATTAGGAAAATTGTAAAGTTTCCATCCCAGGACACCACCACGTCCTCACAATTGACCTCGGTGGTCACCACATCTCAGGACGCCACCACGTCCTCTCAGTCGGCCTCGGCGGTCACACAACACTTCAAGGCACCATCACGCCCGCATGTACTCACAATTTCACGACCTCTGAACTACGACCAGGCTTGATTCCCGCTAGGGATACATAGGAATCCTGTCACAGGATTCAGCCATCGACCTATACGGTCACCCAGGATACCTCCACGTCCTTACCACCGACCTATGCGGTCACCCAGGATGCCTCCACGTCCTTACCACCGACCTATGCGGTCACCCTGGACGCCTCCACGTCACCCTGGATGCCTTCACGTCCTTACCACCAACCTATGCGGTCACCCACAGGATACCATCACATCCACACACAGAGTCTCAGTTAGAGGATAGCTCACGTCCTCGTACACAACACTCACCCCACACGCGAACTACGATTGGCTTGATTCCCACTCAGGGATACGTAGGAATCCTATCAAAGGGTCCAGCCGTCCGACCAACCTGGTCACCTTCTCTCTCAGCACGCGATCCAGATCAGGACCCTTATCTTATCGACGACCCTACTTCTTTCATAAGTGACGTCGTCGAGGGGCTTCTGTAAGTACCCCAATCTGGATCGCTCTCCATCCAAGCATACGACAAAACCAGGGGCAAACTTCCGGAGGTCATAACTCCTTCATACGAACTCCGATTGAGACGTGCCATATATGGTTGGAAAGCTCTCGACGAGAACTAGCTTGCCATCACAATTACAAAATGTGGAAAAGCATGGAAGTCCGTACGGACCTCTTTGTTCCTAGACATCATAATTGCAAAATCCGCTTAAAGTCCACGAAATTCCCTCAAATCCCGGAGAACATCATTACCCCCTACATGGTTGGTCCATACGGACCTCTTTGCATGCCTATATGGTCCGTATGGACCTCTTTGCAGAGGGGACATAATCATCTCAAAAATCCTCATCATTCCCTGAAATCGAGGAAAACCAAAAAACTAGATTACCTAGAAGGTCCGTACGGACCTTCTTGCAGTTTTCTGGCACTATAAATAGAGGGTTCCCCCTCCCTCATTTTCACACAATTTCCTTCTTCTCTTCTCTCCCTAAGCCTTCAGGCTCCCCCTCTAAGACCCTTCGGGGCAATCCTGGACCCTTTCGGATCCTTCCGAGGCCTTCCGAGCTCCCTTGTGGTGCTCCGAAGCCTCTCCGAGCGCTCCCGCGACGCTCCCGCGCTTCCCCAAGGCACTCTCGAGGTACTCTGAGGCCCCTCGTGGTACTCCGAGGCCTTGCCTGGTCTTTCCCAAGGTGTCCCGGCTCTTTCCGAGTCAAATCGGTAGCTTGAACGCACGCCGAAACTCTGCCCGAGTGACTCCTGCCATCCCAACGCACGCCGAAACTCTGCCCGAGTAATCCCTGCGATCCCAACGCACGCCGAACCTCTGCCCGAACGCAGCCTACAATCTCAACTCACGCCGAAACTCTGTCCGCAGACAACCGGCCCCTCCCGAAGCAATCCCGGTCCGTGCCGGAACACTATTCCATCCTCAAACACTATTCCCCAGCGGAAGACAGACACGAACCAACATTGGTAAGGCTTCCTTCCATTACTATTTCAATACATTTCAATACGTAGTGTACAATGTAGACATCCGATACAGCATGCATTTTTAAAAGCACACACACACACACAACAGTTAAAGAATATTAGGGGTATCCGAAAGACTCGTTTTTACGAGGTGACTCGAGTGAGCTCTAAGATTCTAATATTCTCTTCCCGAGGAGTCATCTGACCTCCGAACTCAAAATCTCATCACACAAAAATAGTTTATTCCTAAACCAATGCCCTTTTTCAATGTTTTGGGCTTAATAAAAACGGCGTGGCGATTCTACAATTGCGAAAACAACGGCGAGACACCTCCAACACGCTAAAACAGAATAAGCCAGATGCCGGGTCGCGATTGCGCTGCCTCTCGGATCCGGGCGACTTCCCGAAAAGCGACAAATGCGAGATGCCGGGGCCCGCGCGCGAGCCGGATCCGGGTAATTTCAGTTTTTACAAACAAATCGTTTGTCATTCAAACCAAGATTAAGGCTTGTCATTCAAGCTCCTTTTCAAAATGCAACACACACACACACACGATTTCGAGAAAGGTAGAAAGACTCGTCATACGAGGCATTTCGAGTGATCTCAACATACTCTTCCCGAAACGTAACGTGACCTCCGAACCTAACAATCTCTGGTCCTAAAAAAAAAGCCTTTTTCAAGTTTTGGCTACCAATCAAAACGTTCCTTTTTTAAAAGCCTTTTCCAAGTTTTGGCTACCAATCAAAACGTTCTTTTTCAAAGCCTTTTCCAAGTTTTGGCTACCAATCAAAACGACACCTTTTCAAAAAACCAGCCATTTTCAAAGTTTGGGCTCATAATACAAAACGGCGTGGCGACTCTCCCTTTCGTCTCCAGGCGAGGTCCCAAGTCTGTGAAATGCCGCTCGCCGCGTCCCCCCCCCCCCACGCGCGATTCAAGTTATTTCACTAAGGGTACAGGCAGCACTAGCAGTAACGCAGGGAACGAGGCTCCAACACAGAAATCAGCAAATCCCTATGCTAAGCCAATAGGGGATAAGTGTTTTCGTTGTGGTGGACAGGGTCACCGGTCGAACGTTTGCCCCACCCGGTGAACTGCTGCAATTCTGCACGAGGAAGACGAGGAAAACATGAAGCTGATGAATATGAAGGGGTCGAATTTGCTGAGGAGGAGTTTGAGGAGAGAGTCGGGTGTGTGCTTCAACAAATTTTGTTTTCTTCCAAAGACGAGGGCCAACGAAAAAATCTGTTGTGAGCACACTGTTCTGTTAACAACAAGGTATGTAATTTGATTATTGATAATGGTTGTATTGAAAACCAAGTTTTGCAGAAATTGGTTGAATTTGTTGGGTTAAAAACTAAACCTCATAAGAAACCGTATACTTTGGGGTGGGTGAATAAAGGTTCAGAACTCAGGGTATCACGAACTTGCAGGGTTCCTATTTCTATTGGCAAACATTATAAGGAGGAGGTTATTTGTGACGTTCTGAATATGGACGTCTGTCAAATATTGCTTGGTCGCCCTTGGCAGTATGACCATGACATTACTTATTGGGGAAAGGATAATGTGCTGATGTTCACATGGGGTAAACATAAAATTTTTATAGCTCCTGTACCACGTTTTGAGAAACAGGTTGAGAAAGAAAAGCCGGTCATGATGCTTATACAGAACGAGAAAGATCTGACAGCGGCTATTGAAGAAGCAGGGTACTTTTGTCCGATAGTGATTAAAGGGCTGTTGGGTTCTATTAGTGTAGAGATCGAGATGCCGAGAGATATTGAAGAACTTCTTTCAGGGTTTCAGGAGTTGCTTTCTGATGAGTTGCCTAATGAGCTCCCTCCTGTAGGTACTTACAAGAAGCTACAACCTCGCAAGTATGGTCCTTTCAAAGTGACCAGAAAAATTAATGATAATGCTTATGTGGTGGCTCTTCCCGATGATTTGAACATTTCTAATACGTTCAATGTTAATGATATTTATGATGATTTAATTTTGAAGGGTTTAAACACTTTTAGGGCTTTGTTAAACTCAGATTTTGATGATTTAATTTTGAAGGGTTTTTCTCTTTTCTCTGGTGGATTCCAGTTTATTGATCTCTAGGGTTCATTGCTTGTGAACTCTTGTGTTTAGCATTGGCTATTCACGAATATTGCTTCCGTACTGCGTCACTCAATCTTTTAAGGAGGTTGTTTGTGACACTCGATGGTGTGAGGTAATGGCAAAGGAAATTGATGCCCCTGAAAAGAATGAGACTTGGTCTCTTGAAACACTACCTCCTTGAAAGAAAGCCATTCCTTGTAAGTGGGTATATAAAATTAAATATAATTCAGATGGAACAATTGGGAGGTATAAAGCTCACCTAGTTATTATGGGCAATGCTCAGGTCGACGGTATTGACTTCACGAAGACGTTTGCACCAGTAGCAAAGATGGTGAGTGTTCGCACTTTCTTAGCTATTGCTGCTACTAGAAATTGGGAGCTTCACCAGTTAGATGTTAACAATTCTTTTCTTCATGGCGATCTTCATGAGGAGGTTTATATGCATCTTCCCCCCGATTTCTCTTCTGATAAACCTAATAATGTTTGCCGTCTTAACAAATCTTTGTATGGTCTGCGTCAATCTCCTCGTAACTGGTTTCAAAAATTGAGTACGGCTCTTTGTTCGCATTGTTTTGTCCAGCCTAAGGTAGACTATACTTTGTTTACTTATCGACGTGGAGCTATTTTTTTGGCCTTGTTAGTTTATTTTGATGATATTGTTCTTGACGGTAATGAAGGGACGCATGTCAAAAGTTCAAAGCTTATCTTGATTCTTGTTTTCAGATTAAGGATCTTGGGAAATTAAAATATTTTCTCTGCATTGAAATAGCTAGAAGACCAGAAGGTTTGTTTCTTTGCCAAAGAAAATATGCCTTTGACATTTTATCAGAAACTGAGTTGTTGGGATGTAAGCCAACCAGTTTTCCGATAGAACAAAATCATAAGCTCGCTCTTAGTGATGGCCCTGATTATGAAGATCCAGGCAGATATCGTCGGTTGGTTGGCCATTTGATTTATCTCACTATTACACGGCCTGAACTTTGTTATGCAGTGCATATATTGTAAAAATTTATGCAACTTCCTAAGCATGCACATTATGATGCCGTTTTGCGAGTTTTGCGTTACATTAAGACGAATCCCGGCCAAGGTATCATGCTTCAGTCTGATAGTGATCTCCAATTGTATTCTTATTGCGACTTAGATTGGTCGAGTTATCCTCTTACTCGCCGTTCTTTTATCGGTTACTTTGTCATGCTTGGCTCTTCTCAGATTTCGTGGAAAAGCAAGAAGCAGCCAACAATTTCTCGTTCTTCGGTCGAGGCCGAGTACCGCTCTATGGCTTCAGCAATTTCAGAATTATTATGGCTTAAATCTTTCCTTTCATCTCTTGAGGTTTCTCATACTCAACCCATGCGGTTGTTTTGCGATAATCAAGCTGCCATTCATATTGCCTCCAATCCGATATTTCATGAACGAATAAAGCATATTGAAATCGATTGTCATTTTGTGCGGGAGCATGTGATTGATGGTACTATTTCAAGCCTACGTTCGTACAGATTTGCAACTAGCGGATATCTTCACGAAAGCCTTAGGCCAGAAAAGGTTTGAGTTTCTGTTACGCTAGTTGGGCATTCGTTCCTTACATGCTCGAACTTGAGGGGGAGTGTTAGATAATGATGTACATAATTTAGATAGTCTAGATTAGATGTATATAAATATTCCCGGGGTTGGAAATCTTACAACATGCAGTCAATAAATAAATCAAATTTTTATAAAAATATAGTTCAATTCATGAATCAAGGATGATTCGCTATATTGTGCATTACTTGTCAATTGAAGGCTTTTCATATGTATTTTAAAACTAATTATGTCATATCTCTTGATGACCCATAAATTAGTAAAAATCCATTAAGTTTATAAAATCCACGTATATTCCACTAAAGGACCACCCCTAAGCCATTAAACTACTCTCGAGATTAATGGAGTCCAGTTCAATTCATATGGTTTCACTAATCAATATTCTTCACCGGGATCCTTCTCTTGATTAGCTAAGATTCATACGAAAATATGGTCGACGATCATATTTATAGGCATGAGAAAACGATATAAAGATAATTGATTATGAAATGGTAATTGAAACTTTTAAACATGATTATTAAGATTGACTACATTATGTCAAATTTCCAATCCCAAGAAATTGAGGATTACTCACTAGCCATGATTATTGCAAACATGAAAGAATAATAAAATAACATAGAAATATAGATAGAAATAGAAAAACTTATGCTTGCAATTGTAGAAGACCAAGGCTGGAAATAAAACTTCAATATTGTATTGTACTTCCAATCTTCAAAGTCGTACAAGAATTCTGAGAACAATTGATGATTCTTGAAGAATTGTGTATAAATATATTGCTAGAGCATTTTGCTATGAATTTTAATTATATTCTGATCCTTCTGGATGTCTAAAAACTGAATACAAGGGGCCTTTATATAGGCATTTTAGGCTAAGGGCCGGATCTCTTAAAAAAGGCACCTTTTGGCTGACTAGTAAGTGCTCGGCCGAGCAAGAAAGTGCTCGGCCGAGCAAGGCCTTCCAGCAAAAATCTTCATTCTGATCCCCTCTGCTCAGCCGAGGCATATGAGGTGCTCGGCCGAGAATCAGCTATCTTGGACTGATTTCTGCAATTTTCAATCTTGACCCCTCTATTTCCATAGCCTTTTCTTTAAGCCCCTTATACTTCAAAATGTGTACCTAAACCCTGTAAAAATCATAAAAATACCAACCAAGCGTAAAATACGAAATAAAAAATAAAAGAAACTAAAATTAGATTAAATGGTACTAAAATCTTAGTAAATGATACAATTATAACGCTATAAATGACTATAAAATAGTCATTATCACGTAGCACCTTTTTTGACCTACTATACTATAATAAAGTTAGGGGCTTAATAATATGTACATTTTAGCAGATTTAACCATCCTATTATACATCCTATTATATATATGCATTCAATTTCACCTTAATTCTGAAAGATATCAAAAGGAATAGTTTAATTAGTAAAACATAACAAAAGTAAAAAGAATTTACCAAAAACTAACGAAATCCAACAAACGTTGGCCGAACCGAGTGACCTGATTGTATGAGAGGGCCATAGGGTTTTGTTCGAGTTTGGTGAGTGTTAGTGGCGCTTGGCTGCAAATTTGGCAGGATTATGGAATATATGAGTCATAGGTTAGCACAAAATCTGGGGAGAAACGCGTTTCTCCGTCGCTTACAGAGAAATGGGTTTTTTCAACGCCCTTGCCTTTGAACTCCTCCGCTCTTTCTAACGCAGACAACAACACAGACACAGACTCACCCTATCTCTCTCTAAACGCACGCAAAGGCAGCTCCCTCACCCATCTCACCGGCCAAAACCAAGCTCTCCCCCTCCGGCCAATTACGATTACAAACTCGGCAGAGACCTTGATTTAGACGACCCACTTTCCAAATTTCCGATAAACTTTCAATTTATGGTGATTAATTCGTGTTTTTTAGGTTTGAATTTGAAAAGGGTGTTAATATGTAGAGGGCGGAGCAATTTGATGCGGAGATGGAGACGATATTGGAGGATTCAGTGCCTTGTAGAGAGAGAGAGAGAAGAAAAAATGAAGAACAACGAAGAACAAGCAAGGTCTTTGTTTGGAATTTCTCTCTCTGATAGACCCAAATGGCAACAATTCCTCATTTGCTCTTCTGGGTTCGTGATTCTGGTTGATTGAAGGCTTCTGGATATCCTTTCTTAAGGATCTGAATATCCGTCCCAAGGCTTCTGGATATCCAGAACCTTACGAAAGTAATATCCAGAATCAGAAATTTGGCTTTTGCCTTGGCCTTTGCCCCAATTTTTTTTTTCTGGATATCCTTTCCAAAGCATCTGGATATCCGTCCCAAGGCTTCTGGATATCCAGAACCTTATGAAAGGATATCCAGAACCTATGTAATTGATATCCAGAAATTTAGAATTGGCTTCTGGATATAAGTTTTAAGGCTTCTGGATATCCATATTCAATGTTCTGGATATCCAGAACCTTGTGAAAGTGATATCCAGATCAGAAATTTGGTCTTGGCCTTGGATTTGGTCTCAAATCTTTTTTCTGGATATCCGTCCCAAAACTTCTGGATATCAATCCCAAAGCTTCTGGATATCCAGAAACCCGTTTCTCCATAACTTATGGAGAAACGCGTTTCTCCCTAGACCTACTCATAGGTTAGTACGGTGGAAATCTAATATTATTTTTGGATGTCGTTAATTTTTGAAAATGTATTTTGCTTTGTTTAATATGATTAACAAAAACTAACTTTTTTATGATGTCATTAGGCCGTAACTTTAAATTGAATGCATATACTCCCTCCATCCCATCTCATCTCAAATTGTAAAAGAAAAAAGAAATTGTTATAGCACGGTAATTAAGGAGAAATCTGTAGTAATATTTAAGTTGTTGTGAGTATGGATATTGAATGGTGAGGTAGGGATTATTAGTGAGGTAGTAAACTATAAGTGGGTTAGTTCATATGAGTATGTCAAGTGGTCCATTTATTAAAATATTATTAAATTTTCATTTGAAATTTGCAATTTCTAATTGGACACTCAAAATGACAATTTTTGCAATTTGAAGTGACACATGATGGAGATTATTGTAGCATGGTTAAAATTGCCAAAATAAAATAGAAGGTGATAGGCCTTAAATCATTTATGACATTAGAGATTTTATTTAAATCATAAAGCATTGAAATTTCTCCTTCAACAAAGAGTTACATTATTCTCAGGGTAATTTAGTACATAAATTACTAATCATACCACTTCTCCCATATGTTTCCTGTAAGAGTGTACTTCAAGAAATAGAAGCCATCAACACTTGCTCTCCATACACATTTATGAGTTAGAGATTTCATCCCTTTTGATTTACTATTGTCTCCCATTTTCGGATAAAAACATCAAAAGCCTTGTATTTTTTATTTTCCACCAAAGCTTGCACATGCATACCGGCTTTTCAAACACAAAATCTGGGGAGAAACGCGTTTCTCCGTCGCGTATGGAGAAACGGGGTTTGGTTTTTCGCGCGATATACTTAGCCACAACAACTGGATATCACTTCCTCAGTTTTTGGATATCCAGAACATTGAATATGGATATCCAGAAGCTTTGGAAAGGATATCCAGAAATCAAAATATTTTTTCTGGATATCCTTTCCAAAGCTTCTGGATATCCATATTCAATGTTCTGGATATCCGTGAAAGCTGGAAAGGATATCCAGAAAAAATATTTTAGTTTCTGGATATCCTTTTCAAAGCTTCTGGATATCCATATTCAATGTTCTGGATATCCAGAAGCTTTGAATAGGATATCCAGAAACTGGCTATGTATGTCACGCGACAAATCAAGCCCCGTTTCTCCATAAGGGACGGAGAAACGTGTTTCTCAGCAGACCTACTCCTTTTCAAAAGGAAATGTTACAATACGGAAGGAGATATATAATCTCCAATGGTAACAATTTCACAATCGTAAGGACTACTATCTTAAAAACAACAAATTTTCAAGTCATTATCAGGAAGATAGTCCAATATATATAAATTGCATATTTGGCATCAACTCTTGTAGTGAAAACACAAATTGCAAATATAATAACTGTAACGACTCGAGCCCGAAGCCCGATCCGGTACGTAGGCACCACACATTGGCCCACTAAGCACCTCCTCAATTGGGTCAACCACAGCCCATCACAGGCCTCCAAAAGTCCAATTTTTGATTTGATGCTTAGTAGTAGTGCATGAGCCTTCTATATATAACACTAAATTCCCACATATTTTTGATGTGGGATGGGGATATCACAATCTCCCCCACTCAAACTCTTGCCGTCCCTGGCAAGGTCAATCAATACCCAGATCGTACCCCCGAGCTAGCTCGCAAGCCTTAAGGCCATGGTTAAAAACCCGAAAATTTTAAACTTTTAATTTAATTATTTTTATTAGAAAATAATTAATTTAATTACAATTAATAATTAGCATTTAATAGTTGGACCATTATTGGAGTTAATTAAATGGATTGGATGACTAAACAAATTGGGCTAGTTAAGTGGGCTTGTGGAATTAAGTTGGCCCAAGGAGAATAATACCCAACTTATAAATAATTAAACTCATCCTAAATCCTTTAATCATTTACAAAAAAAAAAAAAAAACCCCTAACCCTAAACCTAGAGGGGCGGCAGCCGCAAGGGGAAAAGGAGAGCAGCCGAGTTTTCTGAGCTTCTTTGATCAATTCGTCTTAGCCGAAATCAAGGTAATGTAATTCCCTACAATCCAAAATTCGTTTCATTCAATTTGGTTAAGTATTGAATTTTCTATGATTATTTGAAGTTAGAAATGATTTGGGATCATGAATGATTGTTCTGGTGGTTTTATAATTGATTTGATGATTATAATGATGGGAAAATTTAGTGTTTGATGATTAGGAGTATAACCTAATGATGAATCTTAAATCTTGAATAATAAGAATATGAAACTCGAATTATTAAGATGTAGAAATCCCTAATTATGTACTTGGGTTGAATTAAATTATTATGTCAATGATTCTTGGAGGAAAAGATGGAATAAAAATCATGTCTTGATCTAGCATGGGGCGGCCGCATGGCCATTATGGTGTTTAGGTGTGTTTTGATCGAAATAGTTAAGATTTTGGTTTAGTTTAAAGGGTTACAGTTAAGTTTCAAACTAAAAAGGACTAAACTGAATAGTTATAGGCTGAAAACCGTTAGATTTCTGACCTTACAGTTAAGAACTAGCTGGAAAACATAACTGAAGGACTAAACTACAAAGTCCAAAACTACATGAGGACCAAATTGTAATTAATTAAAAGTTGAGGGACTATTTTGTAATTATCTAAAAGTTGAGGGACTATTTTGTAATTATTGAAAAGTGGAAGGACTAGTTTGCAATTACCCAAAAGTTGAGGGACCTATTCGTAAATCCTTGAAAGTCAAAGGGTTATTTTGTAAATACCTAAAAGACGGAGAACCTTTTAATAATTAGCCAAAAGTAGAAGGGCTTAAGTAGAAATCCTAAAAGAGGAAAGTCTGCTTTAGAGTTAAGAATTATGAAAAGAATAGAAAAGAGAACAACCTTAAATAAAGTCAACCTATGCATAGGAAAATACAAATCCAAGAATAACGGGATTCCCAAATATGGAAAGTTTTCAAAAATAGAAAATTTTCCAAACTTAGAAGATTACTAAATAAAGAAAGGAAAGAAGTTAAATTATAACGCATGAGGTTTAACTAAGTAGAGATAGTTAACGACAAATGCGAGATACTAAGTTACTCTTACGTGGTTGTAAATACGCACGGGAAGAGCTGTCCAAGAAGTTAGACCAAGGTAAGGGATTACGTTCCTTTACTGTATTTGAAATCTTTACCGTTGAAATTCCTACATATTCTTGATATAATTAGACTATCAAATGGCATGATAGTTATTTGTGAATAATCCGCGTTATTGAACGTTACTTGGAAATATCTATATTCTGTGATAAGGTTGTTGTTCACAGAATATCTGAAGTTGAAACTTGTCATATGCATACTTGTACCTATGTATGCTTCTTAATCCTAGCTTGTTTGTTGAACGACTTACTTGCTTAGGATAGACATGCCCAGTTAGAAAAGGCATAATTAACCTATCCTTGTATTATATTATTGAAGTGTTCATTCTGGTCGTCTCTTCTTAGTACCCGAAGAGATTTCGTATGAACTTACTGAGCATTCGTTCGCTCACCCTTCTCCCTTAAATTTTTCTTTCCAGGTTCTAAGTAGAAGAGAATCGGACTTGTCGCGAGAAGGGCGACGCTTGGAGAATAATTAGGATTATTGAATAATTAGTCTTTTTCATTGGTTGTAAGTACATTAATGGCTAGTGTGGTTTTACTAGCTGAGACACTAAGTAATTATTTTCGCTTCCGCATTTATGAGGTTATTTATGGTATTTAATTACAATTATGATGTAATAGGGTTTTGTGGGTGAAAACCCTAATGTTTTGAAGTATTATTTATGGCCATTGAATGCTCATTTATGTATTGAAAATTAGGGGTGTTACAAAATAAGATTATATGGTTTTGTAAAACATGGCACTTCCTTAACAATAAAGGGGATTCCTTAATAAAGAGCTTCTCAATTCCCTAATCTTTTCACCTTCATAATTCTTCTCTTCTTGATTTGATCAACTTGTGAAATTCCAAATTTTGTATTTATTAATTGTCCATTTTTAATTAAAAATGTGAAACTAAGGATTTAATTTTTGGATATGAATTTTTGGTTTCTCCAAATAAGGTTTTTAGTGACATCTAATAACAACAATTGAATAAACGGTGGCTGAAAGTTTCGTGTAGCTAGGAAACTTTAATCACACAACAGACAATGGATGTGAGTATAGATGTGTCTTACAACTGTCCACACATCCACAGATAATGCAGCGAAATAAAACAATTAAAAACAAATAACTCAAGAATTATTTACGCTTACTGATCTATGAGATCAGCAAACTAGGCTTACGCCCAAAAACTTTTCACTATAAAAACTTTTGTTGCTTACAAAAAACAAATAAGTGAAAAACTAAAATATGAAAATACTAAACGAGCTCTAATCACCTTCTACGACAAGAACAACTCCCCTTTCCCAAGTAGGACCTATTCTAGTCAGAAGTAAAACAAAGAACTCTATGAAAATCTAGATGTGAGTTACGGATGTAAGGCACAACCTTCACTCACAACCTAAAATAAACAATGTTGAAAACTATGAAGAATATGTATTTTTCTCTCAGAATTTCCGTGTCTTCTTATGTGCTGAATGCCTTGTATTTATAATGCACCATGGAGAAGATCTTCAAGTAATCAACATCTTCCTTTGTGAGATCTCTTTTCCTATAAGAAAACATAAACACACTCATAAGGAAATAAACTATTAGTAGGTTAGTCCTAATATAAAACTATGTACATAAATAAAAGATATTTACATATTTACAATCTCCTAGTCAAAGTAGGACAATGATAAATCTTTCATGAAAGTCCCAAAATCTTCTTACCATATAGAAGTCTTTTAAAATAAGGAAACATGAATATGTTCCCACAAAACTCACGTTTTCAGTGGCCAAGCAACTCCTTCTGAGAAATGGATTGCAAATGGGTTATCCTCCTTGGTATATCATACGCTAAATTTCTTCTTCTTTTTTTTTTCATTATGGTACAATTACTATTATATATTTTTCAAAAGTAGATTTTTTCTTTCATTGAGTACCCATGTCTTCACTCCTTGCGTTGAAAGTCTTTGTTTGTGTGTTGTTTATATTTTTTCTTGTTACAATGATTGGAATGTTTGGTTGGGCATTTATTGCCAACTCATATTTTAATTTGTCATGTTTTTAAAGCTAAATAATTTTAAAATGAGGATTTTATGGATGTTGTAGTTGGGCAGTGTTCCAATTAAGAGTTGAAGAAGCATTTGGCGTCTTAATCCTATCTTGTTTGTTGAACGACTTACTTGCTTAGGATAGACATGCCCAGTTAGAAAAGGCATTGTTAGAACTTGTCTAGTTAGAAAAAGACTTGTTCTTATTAGGGATTGCATGAGTGATCACATGCCTTCTCTCAAAAATTGTCTGATTACAAGGGAAATTCTAAACCCGAGCATATATGTGTGACAGTACCATATATGTTACGACCCACACTAATGGCTTGATGAAGCTAGGTGTATTAAATTGTACCTTTGGCATTGAGGTTATAATGTACGTTGAAATTGACAGAAATTGTGCGAATCCCTTTGAATCGTAGTGCGATAATCCTTTGAAGATAATCTTAAATGTTGTCTTGAATGTATTGTACCGCAGTCCATTATAAAGTTAAATTAACCTATCCTTGTATTTGTTATTGAAGTGTTCATTTTGGTCGTCTCTTCTTAGTACCCGAAGAGACTTCGTATGAACTTACTGAGCATTCGTTCGCTCACCCTTTCTCCATTAAATTTTTCTTTCCAGGTTTTAAGTAGAAGGGAATCGGATTGGTCGCGAGAAGGGCGACGCTTGGAGAATAATTAGGGTTATTGAACAATTATTCTATTTCATTTGGTTGTAAGTACATTAATGGCTAGTGTGGTTTTACTAGCTGAGACATTAAGTATTTATTTTCGCTTCCGCATTTATTATTTTATTTATGGTATTTAATTACATTTATGATGTAATAGGGTTTGTGGGAGGAAACCCTAATATTTTGAAGTATTATATATTGCCATTGAATGCTCATTTATGTATGAAAAATTAGGGGTGTTATAGTTGGTATCAGAGCCATGGCTTTAGGTCTTATGGGAGAATTAGGCTTAAGTACTTGAAGATAGTTGAATTGACCTTGAGAAATGAGAGTTAGCCTATTCAACTTAGAGATAAGTAAAAGAAGTTGGAGGAACAACTTACTTGTATGCTTTGAGGATTACATTTTTACCTTATTTTAAAAGAAGTGTATATATTATGTATTGGAGTTATTTTAATTATGTTCTTTGTCTGATGTGGAGTTTATAGAGAATAAGCTAACTAAGAGTAACCAGAAAGTCAGAAACATGGAGGTACATATTAAAATAGCTAACCGAGAGTGGAACAAGCTAAGTGTGAAATTGTTGGATGAAGAAAAGCGAGTGTATGACCTCAAGAAAAAGATAGATGAACAAGAAAAGTGTGAGCTGGAGCTAAGGAAGTCAGGCTACCAGATATATGCAGAGAAATTAGATATCCAAGCCAAATATTATGAGCTAGCAACCGAACACTAGAAGTGTGGAATCTAGAGATCAAGTGGAAGATCAGAGAGGACGCACTGATGGCTAATCAGAAGTCATGGGAGTTATTTTATTTAAGTTGATTCAGACTTAGTCTAGTAGTTTTCAGTTGAGATTGAATTTTTATTTCTAGTAGAAAGGATTTTGAGACAGTTTATGTCCTTTTACCAAGTCAGTATTAATAAAAGTTTTAGTTAATTTTATTACTCGTACCAAGTATGATAATTAACTATTCCTTATAAAGAAAATTCAGAAGTTTAACTTGTTGAGAAACAACAAGAAAAAGCATAGACCAAGTGAAACGGCCTATGAAACCATGGGGCGAAGTAAGACGACCATGGGGATAAAAGTGAAACTAGCCAAGTGAAACGGCTTGTGAAGCCATGGGTCGAAGAAAGACGACCATGGAAATAAAAAGTGAACTAGTCAAGTACAATGACTAGTAAGATAAAGCCAAACTAACTAAGAAAAACGTAAGTTGAAAAGTAAATTGTAAAGTCTTTTGGAGACGAAAAATTATGTAACTGACCAAGTAAAAGGTTAGTAAGGTAATAAAAGTTAAAGTTTTTCGAGACGAAAAATCTCAAAGTTAATAAACCATCTAACGAACATTAAGTTAATGGTCTAGTACCAAAGGCCAATGAATAAAAATTTCGTCTAGAGAAGACGTGAACCAAATCGTAGTCTAGTGAAGTGACTAACGAGCGAAAGGGAAAACTAGCAAGTAAAAAGCTAGCACAAGGTAGAAGTTAAATACAATAGTCATGCATGTAAAGGTACTGTTGCACCATATTCATGATAAGTATCAATGAAATAAGTAAATATAACTGAAACAAAGTAATCCACAGATGTCGTCTCGCAGAAGATCCGGAAGTATAAAGATGAGGTCAGAAGTGAGGCATAAATATATTACTATGAGTTACAGGATCTTAAGGCTGCTAGGGTTAGGAAAGAGAACCCAGCGGAACCAGTGGTTCCTATCATTCAGGATATTGAGGATGTAGCCGTTCAAAATCTTGTGGAAGACTTAGAAAGGATCGAAGTGTCCCCAATCATGATTGAAGATGATGAGGAAGAGAAAGTGCCTAGCAAAAAACCTAAAGGAAGTTTTAGGAAAGAAAGTGAAATTGGAAGTGGAAGGGAGAATTGTTTAGTTTTAGTGATAGAAAGAAGAGTAGTTAGTAGTAAGAGTTATTCTTGTTCTAGTGGACAGAACGTATGAAACAATTGCCTTCCCTTCAAATATATTATGAAATAAAAACTTTTCCGCATTTTGATTTATGATTGCTCGGTTTGATTCCTTAAGTGTTAATTGAATGTGTTAACCGAAACGAGAAAGATTGGCCTATTGAAATGACCAATGTGAATAGTAATCGGTCTGTTGAAACGGCCAAGTGTGAATTATAGCGGGTCTATTGAAACGACATGTGGAAGTAATTTTGGTCTATTGGAATGACCTATGAATGTGATGTCGATTTATTGAAACGATTGATGGTCTAGTGAATTGACCGATTGTATAATGGAAGTCTGTTGAGATGCCTTAATTCAAGGGAATGATATAGGAACAACAAGTGTGAGTATCAGTATTGTTGGTCTGTTGAAACGACCAATGAGTCTGTTGAAATGACTCATGAGAATAATGTCGCTCTATTGAAAAGACCAAGGGTCTAGTGAATTGACCTATGACTTGATTTAAATGTTTTAGTCTATTGAGACAAATTCTGTTTATACTATAAAAGTATTAAGCATTTAGTGTTGCTAGTATAGGCATGAGTAATAGTGCCTTGTATTCGTAGTACCAATAAATATCGTGAAGAAGATGGTGCCGTAAGTGAGTACCCAAGTCATAACTATAACCATCGAAGAGTTGAGATCAGAGGCGAGGTCCATGGTCAAGAATTTGATGAAAAATGTGAAGTGTCCGAAGGGAGGCACAAGACTGTTGAGTGTCGGTACAAAGAGAAGAAAATGAATTTGAAACCTGAAGTGTTAGAAGTACCTTTGGTGATAGATACTCCGACTAATGAGTCGATTCCTATATTGCCTATGTATAAGAAGTACCCTTTGAAAATAGGTGATAGAGAACTCGAGGTTGACCTGATAGAGATGGAAATGAATGAAATTGACATTATTCTGAGAATGGATTGGTTAGCTGCTTACCAAGCAAAAATAGACTGTTTTATGAAGGTAGTGCAATTCAAATTACCATCTTGAGAGGAATCTTATTTTCAAGGATTGAAACCGAGATTTAGATCGAGCTTCATTTCGTAATGAAGGCTCGAAAAATGTTGAGAAAAGGATATGAAGGATTCTTGGCTTATATTGGAGAGATGGATAAGAAAGAAGTATGTGTAGAGTCTCTTTCAGTGATCAGAGATTTTAAGAATGTGTTTCCAGAAGATTTGTCGGGAATACCACCGGAAACGGAGGTGAAATTTTCCATATACTTAGTACCAGAGACTGCACCGATATCTAAGGCACCGTACCGGATGGCGCCAAATGAACCTAAGGAATTGAAGGAACAACTACAAGAATTGATGGATAATGGGCTGATTAGACCAAGTGTATCACCTTGGGGAGCACCGGTGTTAATTGTGAAGAAAAAGGATGGGTCGATGAGAATGTGTATCGATTATCGGTAGTTGAATCGAGTGACGGTTGGGAATCAATATCCGTTACCAAGGATTGACGAATTGTTTGACCAACTTCGGGGAGCATGTTATTTCTCGAAGATAGATTTGAGATCGGGATATCATCAACTGAGAGTGAAGAAAGAGGATGTGGCAAAGACGGCCTTTGGGACAAGATACGGACATTACGAGTTTTGGTTATGCCGTTTGGGTTGACGAATGCACTGGCAGCATTTATGGAATTGATGAATAGGGTATTTCAGGAGTTGTGGATAAATGTGTAATTGTATTCATAGATGATATCTTGGTATACTCTAAGACTAAGGAGGAACATAAAGAACAGTTTAGGTTAGTTCTATATGTTTAGTGGGGACAAAAGTTGTACGCTAAATTCAAGAAGTATGAATTTTGGCTGGATAAAGTGGCATTTCTAGGACATGGGGTATCTAAGAAGGAATTGAAGTAGATTCGGCAAAGATAGAAGCTATAGTAGATTGGGAGAGACCAACAACTGTTAGTGAAATAAGAAGTTTCTTGGGGTTAGCAGGATACTACAGGAGATTTGTTGAAGAATTTTTCGAAGTTATCAGGACCGTTAATGAAGTTAACGCAGAAAGGAGCAAAGTTCGTTTGGTCAGAGGAATGTGAAAAGAATTTTCAAGAGCTGAAGAGATAGTTAGTATCCGCACCTATTCTTACAGTACCATCAGGATCGGACGGATTTGTGATATATGGTGATGCTTCGTTGAAAGGACTAGGTTGTGTGTTGATGCAGAATGATAAGGTGATAGCTTATGCGTCAAGGCAACTGAAGAACCATGAGAGGAATTACCCGACCCATGATTTGGAGTTAGCAACTGTAGTATTTGCCTTGAAGATTTGGAGACATTATTTATATGGGGTAACATGTCAGATTTACACTAATCATAAGAGTCTTAAGTATGTTTTCACCCAGAAGGAGCTTAACATGAGATAAAGGAGATGACTTGAGTTACTTAAGGATTATGATTGTGAAATTTTATACTACATAGGGAAAGCCAATAAGGTGGATGATGCATTGAGTAGGAAGAATCAAGGAACCTTAGCGATTGTGAATTCTAAAGGGGTAAGTACATAGAATAGCATTGAGGTTTCAAGTATATAAGTAAGAGTTAAAGGGTAATTGGAGTGTTCACCAACACTTTTGAACGAGAATCAAGGAAGCCCAATAAATTGACGAAGAGGCAAAGTGAAGATGCAAGAGAGTATAGCCAAGGGAAAGGCAACAGATTTTCATATGGGGACCGATGGAATTCTAAGGTATCGCCGAGAATTTGGGTACCTGCATACAACCGAGACATAAAGAGAGAGATTTTACAAGAATCGCACTGTTCGAAATTTTCTGTTCATCCTGGGAATACAAAGATGTATAGGAATTTAATGTGTATCCATGATGATTGGATTTGATTTATGTGTTCTCGTACCTTGAACACTATATATGATATTATTCTGTCCATTTGATGAGGACTTTGTATGATTTGGTCTAGACAGATTGAAATGGCCTTAATGTTGAATGAAGTGGTCTAGACATATTGAAATGACCTTAATGTTGAATGAATTGGTCTAGACAGATTGAAATGACCTTAATGTTGAATGAATTGGTCTAGACAGATTGAAATGACCTTAATGTAGAATGAATTGGTTTATACAGATTGAAATGACCTTAATTCTATATATGTGATTATCATGATGCATCAGAATAAGGGAGCACTCTGATAAAATCGTAGGGAACCTTATTCAACGATCGCGTGAAAAGGTGTATCGGAGTCACCTAGATGAAAGGTGCACAAGTACTTGGAATTGACAGACATATGTGTATGAAATCTCTATATGTTATTTGTAAAAGTGCCACTACTTGTTATTTGGAAGAGTATCTTTCATTGTCAATGGAAATGGGAGAATATAGCCATGGACTTAGTGATTGGATTACCAAAGAAGTTGAAAGTTCATAACGCGATTTGGGTCATAGTGGAAAGACTTATGAAGTCGGCTCACTTTCTGCAAATTAAGGTACAACATATTCATAATGGTTATTAACCGCTCAGAGTAGACAGAAGTCGTATGCAGATCGCCGACGACGTGACTTAGAATTTCAGTTGGGTGATCGAGTGTTCTTAAAGATCTCGCCAACAAAGGGAGTCATGAGGTTCGGAATCAAAGGAAAGTTAAGTCCGCGATATGTGGAACCGTTAGAGATTATTGACAAGATTGGGGAAGTGGCCTATAGATTGGCACTACCACCGGTATTAGCTGGAGTGCATAATGTGTTCCATGTCTCTATGCTAAGGAAGTATATTCACGATCCGAGTCACGTGATCGAGTACAAACAGCTAAGAGTCCGTGCAGATTTGACTTATGATGAAAAGCCGATCAAGATCGTCGATAGAAAAGACGAGAATGTGAAAAAGCGATTGGTTCCCTATGTGAAAGTAGAGTGGAGCAACCATACCGAAAGGGAAGCAACATGGGAACTAGAAAGCGAGATGCGTGAATTGTATCCCGACCTATTTTCAAACTAAGGTACGTTAAGTTTGGGGACAAACTTCTTTTAAGGGGGTAAGAATGTAAGAAACCGAAAATTTTAACCTTTTAATTTAATTATTTTTATTAGAAAATAATTAATTTAATTACAATTATTAATTAGCATTTAATAGTTGGACCATTATTGGAGTTAATTAAATGGATTGGATGACTAAACAAATTGGGCTAGTTAAGTGGGCTTGTGGAATTAAGTTGACCTAAGGAGAATAATACCCAACTTATAAATAACTAAACTCATCCTAAATCCTTTAATCATTTACAAAAAAAAAAAAAAAAAAAAAAAAAAAGAGAGAAAAACCCTAACCCTAAACCTAGAGGGGCGGCAGCCGCAAGGGGAGAAGGAGAGCAGCCGAGTTTTCTGAGCTTCTTTGATCAATTCGTCTTAGCCGAAATCAAGGTAATGTAATTCCCTACAATCCAAAATTCGTTTCATTCAATTTGGTTAAGTATTGAATTTTCTATGATTATTTGAAGTTAGAATTGATTTAAGATCATGAATGATTGTTTTGGGGGTTTTATAATTGATTTGATGATTATAATGATGGGAAAATTTAGTGTTTGATGATAAGTAGTATAACATAATGATGAATCTTAAATCTTGAATAATAAGAATATGAAACTCGAATTATTAAGATGTAGAAATCCCTAATTATGTTCTTAGGTTGAATTAAATTATTATGTCAATGATTCTTGGAGGAAAAGATGGAATAAAAATCATGTCTTGATCTAGCATGGGGCGGCCGCATGGCCATTATGGTGTTTAGGTATGTTTTGATTGAAATCGTTAAGATTTTGGTTTAGTTTAAAGGGTTATAATTAAGTTTCAAACTATAAAGGATTAAACTGAATAGTTATAAGCTGAAATCGTTAGATTTCTGACCTTACAGTTAAGAACTAGCTGGAAAACTTAACTGAAGGACTAAACTACAAAGTCCAAAACCACAGGAGGACCAAACTGTAATTAATTAAAAGTTAAGGGACTATTTCATAAGTATTTAAAGGTTGAGGGAATATTTTGTAATTATCTAAAAGTTGAGGGACTATTTTGTAATTATCTAAAAGTTGAAGGACTATTTTATAATTATCTAAAAGTGGAAGGACTAGTTTGCAATTACCCAAAAGTTGAGGTACCTATTCGCAAATCCTTAAAGTCGAAGGGTTATTTTGTAAATACCTAAAAGATGGAGGACCTTTTAGTAATTAGCCAAAAGTAGAAGGGCTTAAGTAGAAATCCTAAAAGAGGAAAGTCTGATTTAGAGTTAAGAATTATGAAAAGAATAGAAAAGAGAACAACCTTAAATAAAGTCAACCTATGCATAGGAAAATACAAATCCAAGAATAACGGGATTCCCAAATATGGAAAGTTTCCAAAAATAGAAACTTTCCCAAACTTAGAAGATTACTAAATAAAGAAAGGAAAGAAGTTAAATTATAACGCATGAGGTTTAACTAAGTAGAGATAGTTAACGACAAATGCGAGATACTAAGTTGGGCTAGGTAAGTGGGCTTGTGCAGAAATAAGGGCCCAAGGAGGTTAATACCCAAATATAAATACCAAAACCCTTCCTAAAATTTCCATAACTCTCATTATTTACCAAAGAGAAAAGATTTTTTTTTTTTTTAAACCCTTGTACTAGGGACGGCGGCCGAAGCAGTGGGGAGGGGAAACAGCCGAGCTTTTAACCTTCTTTGGTCAATCTTTCTTGACCACAATTAAGGTAATGTAAAACCCTAAATTCTAGTTTTCGTTTCATTCAATTCGGAGTAATATTGAATTAGTTATGAATTTTTAAAGATTTAAAATTATGTTTGTTCTTGGATGATTATTCTTAGGGTTTTAAATGTTCAATCTTGGGGTTAATATATAACTTGAAGATTAAAATGATGGGGAATTGAATGTTACAATAATATAATCATAACCCAAAATTCTTCTTGAATTTAGAATAAAAAGAATATAGATTTAAACAATTAATGTGTTTAAAAAAAAATTGTTTGATTAAGGAGTAAAGGAATTAAACTATTGGGTTAATGTTAAAAAGTAAAAAGAAAAAAATCAAATCAATGAATTTAGAACCTGTTAGGTTCGGCCGAATGGCCCTAGGTATGATTGGGTATATTTTTGTTTAATTCGTTAAGCTTTTGGTTTAGTTTAAAGGATTACAGTTAAGTTTCCAATTGAAAAAGGGCTAAATTGAATAGTTATAAGCTGAAACCATTAGAATTCTAACTGTACAGTCAGGAATTAGATGGAGAACTTAACTAAAGGACTAAACTGAAAAGTTCAAAACTGCAGAAGGACCAAACTGTAATTAATTGGAAGTCGAGGGACTATTCTGTAATTAATTGAAAGTCAAGGGACTAATTCGTAATTACCTAAAAGTTGAAGGCCATTTCGAAATATTTAAAAGTTGAGGGACTATTTTGCAAATATTTAAAAGTTGAGGGACTGTTTTGCAAATACTCATAAGTTGAGGGACTATTTTGCAAATACTCATAAGTTGAGGGACTGTTTTGCAAATACCTAAAAGATGGAGGACCTTTTAGTAATTAACCAAAAGTAGAAGGGCTTAAGTGGAAATCCTAAAAGAGAAAAGTCTACTTTAGAGTTAAGATTTATGAAAAGGATAGAAAAGAGAACAACCCTAAATAAAATCAACCTATAATTAGGAAATTAAAAGTCCAAGAATAAGGAAATTCTCAAATATGGAAAGTTTTCAAAAATAGAAACTTTCCAAACTTAGAAGATTACTAAATAACGAAAGGAAAGAAGTTAAATTATAACGCATAAGGTTTAACTAAGTAGAAATAGTTAACGAAAAATGCGAGATACTAAGTTACTCTTACGTGGTTGTAGATACGTACGGGAAGAGCTGTTCAAGAAGCTAGACCAAGGTAAGGGATTACGTTCCTTTACTGTATTTGAATTCTTTTCCATTGGAACTCCTATACCTTCTTGATATTATTGGACTATCAAATGGCATGATAGTTATTTGTGAATAATTCGCGTTATTGAACGTTACTTGGAAATATCTATATTTTGTGATAATGTTGTTGTTCACAGAATATCTGAAGTTTGAAACTTGTCATATGCATACTTGTACCTCTGTATGCTTCCTCATTCTAGCATTTTTGTGGAATCACTTACTTGCTTAGAATGGACATGCCCAGTTAGAAAAGGCACTGTCAGAACTTGTCTAGCTAGAAAAAGACTTGTTCTTATTAGGAATTGCATGAGTGATCACATGCCTTCTCTCAGGAATTGTCTGATTACAAGGGCAATTCTAGACCCCGGGCATATAGGTGTGGATACCATATATGTTTCAACCCGCACTAATGGCTTGATGAAGCTAGGTGTATTAAATTGTACCTTTGGCATTGAGGTTATAATTTATGTTGGAATTGACGAAATTTGTGTGAATCCCTTTGAATCGTAGTGCCATAATCCTTTGCAGATAATCTTAAATATTGTCTTGATTGTATTGTACCGCAGTCTATAATAAAGCTAAATTAACCTATCCTTGTATTATATTATTGAAGTGTTCATTCTGGTCGTCTCTTCTTAGTACCCGAAGAGACTTCGTATGAACTTACTGAGCATTCGTTCGCTCACCCTTCTCCCTTAAATTTTTCTTTCCAGGTTCTAAGTAGAAGAGAATCGAACTTGTCGCGAGAAGGGCGACGCTTGGAGAACAATTAGGATTATTGAATAATTAGTCTTTTTCATTGGTTGTAAGTACATTAATGGCTAGTGTGGTTTTACTAGCTGAGACACTAAGTAATTATTTTCCCTTACGCATTTATGAGGTTATTTATGGTATTTAATTACAATTATGATGTAATAGGGTTTTGTGGGTGGAAACCCTAATGTTTTGAAGTATTATTTATGGCCATTGAATGCTCATTTATGTATGGAAAATTAGGGGTGTTACAGTTGGTATTAGAGCAATGGCTTTAGGTTTTTTGGGAGAATTATGCTTAACTACTTGAAGATAGTTGAATTGTCCTTGAGAAATGAGAGTTAGCCTATTCAACTTAGAGCTAAGTAAAAGAAGTTGGAGGACAACTTACACTACAAAAAAAGTCATTATTAGGGACTGAATTTTTTAGGTCGGGCGAATTCTCTAGTCCATATTACCTATTTAATAAGTCAGCTTTACATGATCAAAATTGATAGGACGACAAATTGGGTCTCTATAGAAATCAATCAGCTTCTCCTTTTCTTTTTTCTAGGGTTTTCACATTTCAACTTTTCTAATCCCTCTTTTCTTCGGGGCCCATTCCAAAAGCCGTCCGTCTCCCTCGCTCTCTCTCTCTCTCTCTCTCTCTCTCTCTCTCTCTCTCTCTCGACTCTCTCCCCAATCCCTTCAATTTTGCCCTAATTCGTCGACTTTTCAATTCAATTTGAGCTCGCTCTTGCTTCTCCTTCAATTTCGAAGTGTGATCTCTAGTCGATTGCTTCAATATGGCTCAGATTCTCGGTTCAACTACCGGAAATGGGAATAACAATGGCGATGTTGATTTTTATGATCTTCCCGCGACCGTGGTTCGGTGTGCAGCCATCTCATCCCTCAGATCTCAATCCGAATGACAATCCCGGTATGTTGCTTTGTTACTCAAGTTCTTCGATTTCAATTTTAGACAATGGAAGCGATCTTTCACGAATGCATTAATTGTTAAAAATAAATTGGGAATGGTTACTGGATGGTTATTAAACCTATATCTACTTCCAAGTAATTACTTGTATGCTTTGAGGATTATCTTTTTGCCTTATTTTAAAAGAAGTGTATATATTATGTATTGGAGTTATTTTAATTAAGTTCTTTGTCTGATGTAGAGTATATAGAGAATAAGCTGACTAAGAGTAACCAGAAAGTCAGAAACATGGAGGTACATATTAAAATAGCTAACCGAGAGTGGAACAAGCTAAGTGTGAAATTGTTGGATGAAGAAAAGCAAGTGTATGACCTCGAGAAGAAGATAGATGAACAAGAAAAGTGTGAGCTGGAGCTAAAGAAGTCAGGCTACCAGATATATGCAGAGAAACTAGATATCCAAGCCAAATATGACGAGCTAGCAACGGAACACGAGAAGTGTGAAATCTAGAGATCAAGTGGAAGATCAGAGAGGACGCACTGATGGCTAATCAGAAGTCCTGGGAGTTATTTTATTTAAGTTGATTCAGACTTAGTCTAGTAGTTTTCAGTTGAGAGTGAATTTTTATTTCTAGTAGAAAGGATTTTGAGACAGTTTATGTCCTTTTACCAAGTCAGTATTAATAAAAGTTTTAGTTAATTTTATTACTCGTACCAAGTATGATAATTAACTATTCCTTATAAAGAAAAGTCAGAAGTTTAACTTGTTGAGAAACAACAAGAAAAAGCATAGACCAAGTGAAACGGCCTATGAAACCATGGGGCGAAGTAAGATGACCATGGGGATAAAAGTGAAACTAGCCAAGTGAAACGGCTTGTGAAACCATGGGTCGAAGAAAGACGACCATGGAAATAAAAAGGGAACTAGTCAAGTACAACAACTAGTAAGATAAAGTCAAACTAACTAAGAAAAACGTTAGTTGAAAAGTAAATTGTAAAGTCTTTTGGAGACGAAAAAATTATGTAACTGACCAAGTAAAAGGTTAGTAAGGTAATAAAAGTTAAAGTTTTCCGAGATGAAAAATCTCAAAGTTAACGAACCATCTAACGAACATTAAGTTAATGGTCTAGTACGAAAGGCCAATGAATAAAACTTTCGTCTAGAGAAGACGTGAACCAAACCGTAGTCTAGTAAAAATGACTAACGAGTGAAAGGGAAAACTAGCAAGTAAAAAGCTAGCACAAAGTGTAGAAGTTTAATACAATAGTCATACATGTCAAGGTACTGTGTACCATATTCATGATAAGTATCAATGAAATAAGTACATATAACTGAAACAAAGTAATCCATAGATTTCGTCTCGCAGAAGATCTGGAAGTATAAAGATGAGGTCAGAAGAGAGGCATAAATATATTACTATGAGTTACAGGATCTTAAAGCTGCTAGGGTTAGGAAAGAGAACCCAGCGGAACCAGTGGTTCCTACCATTCAGGATATTGAGGATGTAGCCGTTCAAAATCTTGTGGAAGACATAGAAAGGATCGAAGCATCCCCAATCATGATTGAAGATGATGAGGAAGAGAAAGTGCCTAGCGAAAAACCTAAAGGAAGTTTAGGAAAGAAAGTGAAATTGGAAGTGGAAGGGAGAATTGTTTGGTTTTAGTGATAGAAAGAAGAGTAGTTAGTAGTAATTTATTCTTGTTCTAGTGGAAAGAACGTATGAAACAATTGCCTTCCCTTCAAATATATTGTGAAATAAAAAACTTTTCCGCATTTTGATTTATGATTGCTCAGTTTGATTCCTTAAGTGTTAATTGAATGTGTTAACCGGAACGAGAAAGATTGGTCTATTGAAATGACCAATGTGAATAGTAATCGATCTGTTGAAACGGCCAAGTGTGAATTATAGCGGGTCTATTGAAATGACCTTTGGAGGTAATTTTGGTCTATTGGAATGACCTATGAATGTGATGTCGATTTATTGAAACGATCGATGGTCTAGTAAATTGACCGATTGTATAATGGAAGTCTGTTGAGACGCCTTAATTCAAGGAAATGCTATAGGAACAGCAAGTGTGAGTATCAGTATTGTTGGTCTGTTGAAACGACCAATGAGTCTGTTGAAACGACTCATGAGAATAATGTCGCTCTATTGAAAAGACCAAGGGTCTAGTGAATTGACCTATGAATTGATTTAAATGTTTTAGTCTATTGAGACGAATTCTGTTTATAGTATAAAAGTATTAAGCATTTAGTATTGCTAGTATAGGCGTGAGTAATAGTGCCTTGTATTCGTAGTACCGATAAGTATCGTGAAGAAGATGGTGCCGTAAGTGAGTACCCAAGTCATAATTATAACCATCGAAGAGTTGAGATCAAAGGCGTGGTCGCTGTCAAGAATTTGATGAAAAATGTGAAGTGTGCGAAGGGAGGCACAAGACTGTTTAGTGTCGATACAAAGAGAAGAAAATGAATTTGAAATCTGAAGTGTTAGAAGTACCTTTGGTGATAGATACTCCCACTAATGAGTCGATTCCTATATTGCCTATGTATAAGAAGTACCCTATGAAAATAGGTGATATAGAACTCGAGGGTGACCTGATAGAGATGGAAATGAATGAAATCGACATTATTCTGGGAATGGATTGGTTAGCTGCTTACCAAGCAAAAAATAGACTGTTTTAAGAAGGTAGTGCAATTCAAATTACCATCTTGAGAGGAATCTTATTTTCAAGGATTGAAACCGAGATTTAGATCGAGCTTCATTTCGTAATGAAGGCTCGAAAGATGTTGAGAAAAGGATATGAAGGATTCTTGGCCTATATTGGAGAGATGGATAAGAAAGAAGTAAGTATAGAGTCTCTTTTAGTGATCAGAGATTTTAAGGATGTGTTTCTAGAAGATTTGTCAGGAATATCACCGGAAAGGGAGGTGAAATTTTCCATATACTTAGTACCAGAGACTGCACCGATATCTAAGGCACCATACCGGATGGCGCCAAATGAATCTAAGGAATTGAAGGAACAACTACAAGGATTGATGGATAATGGGCTGATTAGACCGAGTGTATCACCTTGGAGAGCACCGGTGTTAATTGTGAAGAAAAAGGATGGGTCGATGAGTATGTGTATCGATTATCGATAGTTGAATCGAGTGACAGTTAGGAATCAACATCCGTTACCAAGGATTGACGAATTGTTTGACCAACTTCGGGGAGCATGTTATTTCTCGAAGATAGATTTGAGATCGGGATATCATCACCTGAGAGTGAAGAAAGAGGATGTGGCAAAGATGGCCTTTGGGACAAGATACGGCCATTACGAGTTTTGGTTATGCCGTTTGGGTTGACGAACGTACCGGCAACATTTATGGAATTGATGAATAGGGTATTTCAGGAGTTTTGGATAAAGGTGTAATTGTATTCATAGATGATATCTTGGTATACTCTAAGACTAAGGAGGAACATGAAGAACAATTGAGGTTAGTTCTACATGTTTTGTGGGGACAAAACTTGTACGCTAAATTCAAAAAGTATGAATTTTGGATGGAGAAAGTGACATTTCTAGGACATGGGGTATCTAAGAAGGAATTGAAATAGATCCGACAAAGATAGAAGCTATAGTAGATTGGGAGTGACCAACAAATGTTAGTGAAATGAGAAGTTTCTTGGGGTTAGCAGGATACTACAGGAGATTTGTTGAAGAATTTTCGAAGTTATCAGGACCGTTAATGAAGTTAACGCAGAAAGGAGCAAAGTTTGTTTGGTCAGAAGAATGTGAAAAGAATTTTCAAGAGCTGAAGAGTTAGTTAGTGTCCGCACCTATTCTTACAGTACCATCAGGATCGGACGGATTTGTGATATATAGTGACGCTTCGTTGAAAGGACTAGGTTGTGTGTTGATGCAGAACGATAAAGTGATAGCTTATGCGTCAAGGCAACTGAAGAACCATGAGAGGATTTACCTTACCCATGATTTGGAGTTAGCTGCGGTAATATTTGCACTAAAGATTTGGAGACACTACTTATATGGCGTGAAGTGCCAGATTTTTACTGACCATAAAAGTCTTAAATATATTTTTACCCAGAAAGAGCTTAATATGAGACAAAGGAGGTGGTTAGAGTTACTAAAAGACTATGACTGTGAGATTTTGTACCATCCTGGGAAAGCTAATAAAGTGGCCGATGCGTTAAGTAGGAAGAACCACGGAATGTTAGCGACGTTAATCTCTAAGGGGGTAAGAGCATGGGAAGGTGTGAAAGACATGAGTCTTAGAGTGAGAAATAGTGGATATCTAGCTCAATTAACCCTACAACCTACGCTTTTGGAAAGAATAAAAGAAGCACAAGAGTTAGATGGGGAAAGAGAGGCTCTAGTCGGAAGAGGGCAAGGAAAAGATCTTCGTATGGGTGAAGATGGAATCCTGAGATACATGGATAGAATATGGGTGCCAAACAATGATGAGATTAAGAGGGAAATATTGAGGGAAGCTCACTGCTCAAAGTTCTCCGTACATCCGGGAAGTACTAAAATGTATAAGGACTTGAGAGGATCGTTCTGGTGGAATAACATGAAGAATGATGTGGCGGAATATGTAGCACGCTGTTTGACCTGTCAGCAAGTGAAAAGTGAACACCAGAAACCGGCAGGCTTACTACAATCATTACCAATTCCGAATTGGAAATGGGAGAACATTGATATGGACTTTGTGAGTGGTTTACCGAAAACACAAGGGAAGCAAGATGCCATATGGGTTATTGTAGATAGACTGACGAAGTCGGCACACTTTCTAGCAATCAAGAAGACTGATCCGTTAGAAATGCTGACCAAGCTGTATATTGATGAGATAGTAAGGTTACATGGAATACAAGTCTCAATAGTGCCGATAGGGATGCGCGGTTTACCTCGAAGTTTTGGAACAGTCTACAAGGGGCACTTGGGACAGAACTGACAATGAGTATGGCGATTCACCCACAAACAGATGGGCAGTCAGAAAGGACCATCCACACATTGGAGGACATGTTGAGGGCTACATCGTTAGATTGGCCAGGCTCGTGGGATGAACACTTATCGTTAGTGGAGTTTGCGTACAACAACAGTTTTCAAGCAAGCATCGAAATGGCTCCGTACGAAGCACTGTATGGAAGAAAATGTAGTTCGCCAGCTTATTGGGACGAGGTTGGTGAGAGAAAGTTAAGTGGACCAGAATTAGTACAAGTCACTGCAGATAAAGTACAACAGATCCGTAAGTGGCTACAAACTGCACAAAGTAGACATAAATCCTACGCAGACAACCGAAGACGAGAGTTAGAGTCTCAGTTGGGTGATCGAGTGTTCTTTTAGATCTCGCCAACAAAGGGAGTCATGAGGTTCGGAATCAAGGGAAAGTTAAGTCCGCGATATGTGGGACCGTTCGAGATTCTTGACAAGATTAGGGAAGTGGCCTATAGATTGGCACTACCACCGGTTTTAACTGGAGTGCATGACGTGTTCCATGTCTCTATGCTAAGGAAGTATATTCATGATCCAAGTCACGTGATTGAGTACAAACAGCTAAGAGTCCGTGCTGATTTGACTTATGATGAAAGGCCGATCAAGATCGTCGACAGAAAAGACGAGAATGTGAGAAAGCGGTTGGTTCCTTATGTGAAAGTACAGTGGAACAACCATACCGAAAGTAAAGCAACTTGGGAACTAGAAATCGAGATGCGTGAATTGTATCTCGACCTGTTTTCAAGCTAAGGTACGTTAAGTTTGGGGACAAACTTCTTTTAAGCGGGTAAGAATGTAAGAACCCAAAAATTTTAGACCTTTAATTTAATTATTTTATTAGAAAAATTAATTAAATGTAATTATAATTATAAATTAACTTTTAATAAGTGGGCTATTAAAAGTTAATTGAATGGGTTAGATGAGTTAAATCAAGTTGGGCTAGGTAAGTGGGCTTGTGCAGAAAAAAGGGCCCAAGGAGGTTAATACCCAAATATAAATACCAAAACCCTTCCTAAAATTTCCATAACTCTCATTATTTACCAAAGAGAGAAGAAAAAAAAAATTTAAAACCCTAGTACTAGGGGCGGCGGCCGAAGCAGTGGGGAGGGGAAACAGCCGAGCTTTTGACCTTCTTTGGTCAATCTTTCTTAACCACAATCAAGTTAATGTAAAACCCTAAATTCTAGTATTCGTTTCATTCAATTCGGAGTAATATTGAATTAGTTATGAATTTTTGAAGATTTAAAATTATGTTTGTTCTTGGATAATTATTCTTAGGGTTTTAAATGTTCAATCTTGGGGTTAATAGATAAATTGAAGATTAAAATGATGGGGAATTGAATGTTATAACAATATAATCATAACCCAAAATTCTTCTTGAATTTATAATAAAATGAATATAGATTTAAACAATTAATGTGTTTAAAAAAAATTGTTTGATTAAGGAGTAAATGAATTAAATTATTGGGTTAATGTTAAAAAGTAAAAAAGAAAAAAATCAAATCAATGAATTTAGAACCTGTTAGGTTCGGCCGAATGGCCCTAGGTATGATTGGGTATATTTTTGTTTAATTCGTTAAGCTTTTGGTTTAGTTTAAAGGATTATAGTTAAGTTACCAACTGAAAAAGAGCTAAATTGAATAGTTATAAGCTGAAACCATTAGAATTCTAACTGTACAGTCAGGAATTAGATGGAGAACTTAACTGAAGGACTAAACTGAAAAGTTCAAAACTGCAGAAGGACCAAACTGTAATTAATTGGAAGTGGAGGGACTATTCTGTAATTAATTGAAAGTCAAGGGACTAATTCGTAATTACCTAAAAGTTGAAGGACCATTTCATAAATATTTAAAAGTTGAGGGACTGTTTTGCAAATATTTAAAAGTTGAGGACTGTTTTGCAAATATTTAAAAGTTTAGGGACTGTTTTGCAAATACTCATAAGTTGAGGGACTCTTTTGCAAATACTCATAAGTTGAGGGACTGTTTTGCAAATACCTAAAAGATGGAGGACCTTTTAGTAATTAACCAAAAGTAGAAGGGCTTAAGTGGAAATTTTAAAAGAGGAAAGTCTACTTTAGAGTTAAGATTTATGAAAAGGATAGAAAAGAGAACAACCCTAAATAAAATCAACCTATAATTAGGAAATTGCAAGTCCAAGAATAAGGAAATTCTCAAATATGGAAAGTTTCAAAAAATAGAAACGTTTCAAACTTAGAAGATTACTAAATAAAGAAAGGAAAGAAGTTAAATTATAACGCATAAGGTTTAACTAAGTAGAAATAGTTAACGACAAATGCGAGATACTAAGCTACTCTTACGTGGTTGTAGGTACGCACGGGAAGAGCTATTCAAGAAGCTAAACCAAGGTAAGGGATTACGTTCCTTTACTGTATTTGAATTCTTTTCCATTGGAACTCCTATACCTTCTTGATATAATTGGACTATCAAATGGCATGATAGTTATTTGTGAATAATCCGCGTTATTGAACGTTACTTGGAAATATCTATATTTTGTGATAATGTTGTTGTTCACAGAATATCTGAAGTTTGAAACTTGTCATATGCATACTTGTACCTCTGTATGCTTCCTCGTTCTAGCATGTTTGTGGAACCACTTACTTGCTTAGAATGGACATGCCCAGTTAGAAAAGGCATTGTCAGAACTTGTCTAGTTAGAAAAAGACTTATTCTTATTAGGGATTGCATGAGTGATCACATGCCTTCTCTCAGGAATTGTCTGATTACAAGGGCAATTCTAGACCCCGAGCATATAGGTGTGGATACCATCTATGTTTCGACCCGCACTAATGGCTTGATGAAGCTAGGTGTATTAAATTGTACCTTTGGCATTGAGGTTATAATGTACGTTGGAATTGACAGAATTTGTGTGAATCCCTTTGAATCGTAGTGCCATAATCCTTTGCAGATAATCTTAAATATTGTCTTGACTGTATTGTACCCCAGTCTATTATAAAGCTAAATTAACATATCCTTGTATTATATTATTGAAGTGTTCATTCTGGTCGTCTCTTCTTAGTACCCGAAGAGATTTCGTATGAACTTACTGAGCATTCGTTCGCTCACCCTTCTCCCTTAAATTTTTCTTTCCAGGTTCTAAGTAGAAGAGAATCGGACTTGTCGCAAGAAGGGCGACGCTTGGAGAATAATTAGGATTATTGAATAATTAGTCTTTTTCATTGGTTGTAAGTACATTAATGGCTAGTGTGGTTTTACTAGCTGAGACACTAAGTAATTATTTTCGCTTCCGCATTTATGAGGTTATTTATGGTATTTAATTACAATTATGATGTAATAGGGTTTTGTGGGTGAAAACCCTAATGTTTTGAAGTATTATTTATGGTCATTGAATGCTCATTTATGTATTGAAAATTAGGGGTGTTACAAAATAAGATTATATGGTTTTGTAAAACATGGCACTTCCTTAACAATAAAGGGGATTCCTTAATAAAGAGCTTCTCAATTCCCTAATCTTTTCACCTTCATAATTCTTCTCTTCTTGATTTGATCAACTTGTGAAATTCCAAATTTTGTATTTATTAATTGTCCATTTTTAATTAAAAATGTGAAACTAAGGATTTAATTTTTGGATATGAATTTTTGGTTTCTCCAAATAAGGTTTTTAGTGACATCTAATAACAACAATTGAATAAACGGTGGCTGAAAGTTTCGTGTAGCTAGGAAACTTTAATCACACAACAGACAACGGATGTGAGTACAGATGTGTCTTACAACTGTCCACACATCCACAGATAATGCAGCGAAATAAAACAATTAAAAACAAATAACTCAAGAATTATTTACGCTTACTGATCTATGAGATCAGCAAACTAGGCTTACGCCCAAAAACTTTTCACTATAAAAACTTTTGTTGCTTACAAAAAACAAATAAGTGAAAAACTAAAATATGAAAATACTAAACGAGCTCTAATCACCTTCTACGACAAGAACAACTCCCCTTTCCCAAGTAGGACCTATTCTAGTCAGAAGTAAAACAAAGAACTCTATGAAAATCTAGATGTGAGTTACGGATGTAAGGCACAACCTTCACTCACAGCCTAAAATAAACTATGTTGAAAACTATGAAGAATATGTATTTTTCTCTCAGAATTTCCGTGTCTTCTTATGTGCTGAATGCCTTGTATTTATAATGCACCATGGAGAAGATCTTCAAGTAATCAACATCTTCCTTTGTGAGATCTCTTTTCCTATAAGAAAACATAAACACACTCATAAGGAAATAAACTATTAGTAGGTTAGTCCTAATATAAAACTATGTACATAAATAAAAGATATTTACATATTTACAATCTCCTAGTCAAAGTAGGACAATAATAAATCTTTCATGAAAGTCCCAAAATCTTCTTACCATATAGAAGTCTTTTAAAATAAGGAAACATGAATATGTTCCCACAAAACTCACGTTTTCAGTGGCCAAGCAACTCCTTCTGAGAAATGGATTGCAAATGGGTTATCCTCCTTGGTATATCATACGCTAAATTTCTTCTTCTTTTTTTTTTCATTATGGTACAATTACTATTATATATTTTTCAAAAGTAGATTTTTTCTTTCATTGAGTACCCATGTCTTCACTCCTTGCGTTGAAAGCCTTTGTTTGTGTGTTGTTTATATTTTTTCTTGTTACAATGATTGGAATGTTTAGTTGGGCATTTATTGCCAACTCATATTTTAATTTGTCATGTTTTTAAAGCTAAATAATTTTAAAATGAGGATTTTATGGATGTTCTAGTTGGGCAGTGTTCCAATTAAGAGTTGAAGAAGCATTTGGCGTCTTAATCCTAGCTTGTTTGTTGAACGACTTACTTGCTTAGGATAGACATGCCCAGTTAGAAAAGGCATTGTTAGAACTTGTCTAGTTAGAAAAAGACTTGTTCTTATTAGGGATTGCATGAGTGATCACATGCCTTCTCTCAAAAATTGTCTGATTACAAGGGAAATTCTAAACCCGAGCATATATGTGTGACAGTACCATATATGTTACGACCCACACTAATGGCTTGATGAAGCTAGGTGTATTAAATTGTACCTTTGGCATTGAGGTTATAATGTACGTTGAAATTGACAGAAATTGTGTGAATCCCTTTGAATCATAGTGCGATAATCCTTTGAAGATAATCTTAAATGTTGTCTTGAATGTATTGTACCGCAGTCCATTATAAAGTTAAATTAACCTATCCTTGTATTTGTTATTGAAGTGTTCATTTTGGTCGTCTCTTCTTAGTACCCGAAGAGACTTCGTATGAACTTACTGAGCATTCGTTCGCTCACCCTTTCTTCATTAAATTTTTCTTTCCAGGTTTTAAGTAGAAGGGAATCGGATTGGTCGCGAGAAGGGCGATGCTTGGAGAATAATTAGGGTTATTGAACAATTATTCTATTTCATTTGGTTGTAAGTACATTAATGGCTAGTGTGGTTTTACTAGCTGAGACATTAAGTATTTATTTTCGCTTCCGCATTTATTATTTTATTTATGGTATTTAATTACATTTATGATGTAATAGGGTTTGTGGGAGGAAACCCTAATATTTTGAAGTATTATATATTGCCATTGAATGCTCATTTATGTATGAAAAATTAGGGGAGTTATAGTTGGTATCAGAGCCATGGCTTTAGGTCTTATGGGAGAATTAGGCTTAAGTACTTGAAGATAGTTGAATTGACCTTGAGAAATGAGAGTTAGCCTATTCAACTTAGAGCTAAGTAAAAGAAGTTGGAGGAACAACTTACTTGTATGCTTTGAGGATTACATTTTTACCTTATTTTAAAAGAAGTGTATATATTATGTATTGGAGTTATTTTAATTAAGTTCTTTGTCTGATGTGGAGTTTATAGAGAATAAGCTAACTAAGAGTAACCAGAAAGTCAGAAACATGGAGGTACATATTAAAATAGCTAACCGAGAGTGGAACAAGATAAGTGTGAAATTGCTGGATGAAGAAAAGCGAGTGTATGACCTCAAGAAAAAGATAGATGAACAAGAAAAGTGTGAGGAGCTAAGGAAGTCAGGCGACCAGATATATGCAGAGAAATTAGATATCCAAGCCAAATATGACGAGCTAGCAACCGAACACTAGAAGTGTGGAATCTAGAGATCAAGTGGAAGATCAGAGAGGACGCACTGATGGCTAATCAGAAGTCATGGGAGTTATTTTATTTAAGTTGATTCAAACTTAGTCTAGTAGTTTTCAGTTGAGATTGAATTTTTATTTCTAGTAGAAAGGATTTTGAGACAGTTTATGTCCTTTTACCAAGTCAGTATTAATAAAAGTTTTAGTTAATTTTATTACTCGTACCAAGTATGATAATTAACTATTCCTTATAAAGAAAATTCAGAAGTTTAACTTGTTGAGAAACAACAAGAAAAAGCATAGACCAAGTGAAACGGCCTATGAAACCATGGGGCGAAGTAAGACGGCCATGGGGATAAAAGTGAAACTAGCCAAGTGAAACGGCTTGTGAAGCCATGGGTCGAAGAAAGACGACCATGGAAATAAAAAGTGAACTAGTCAAGTACAATGACTAGTAAGATAAAGCCAAACTAACTAAGAAAAACGTAAGTTGAAAAGTAAATTGTAAAGTCTTTTGGAGAAGAAAAATTATGTAACTGACCAAGTAAAAGGTTAGTAAGGTAATAAAAGTTAAAGTTTTCCGAGACGAAAAATCTCAAAGTTAATAAACCATCTAACGAACATTAAGTTAATGGTCTAGTACCAAAGGCCAATGAATAAAAATTTCGTCTAGAGAAGACGTGAACCAAACCGTAGTCTAATGAAGTGACTAACGAGCGAAAGGGAAAACTAGCAAGTAAAAAGCTAGCACAAGGTAGAAGTTAAATACAATAGTCATGCATGTAAAGGTACTGTTGCACCATATTCATGATAAGTATCAATGAAATAAGTAAATATAACTGAAACAAAGTAATCCACAGATGTCGTCTCGCAGAAGATCCGGAAGTATAAAGATGAGGTCAGAAGTGAGGCATAAATATATTACTATGAGTTACAGGATCTTAAGGCTGCTAGGGTTAGGAAAGAGAACCCAGCGGAACCAGTGGTTCCTATCATTCAGGATATTGAGGATGTAGCCGTTCAAAATCTTGTGGAAGACTTAGAAAGGATCGAAGTGTCCCCAATCATGATTGAAGATGATGAGGAAGAGAAAGTGCCTAGCAAAAAACCTAAAGGATGTTTTAGGAAAGAAAGTGAAATTGGAAGTGGAAGGGAGAATTGTTTGGTTTTAGTGATAGAAAGAAGAGTAGTTAGTAGTAAGAGTTATTCTTGTTCTAGTGGAAAGAACATATGAAACAATTGCCTTCCCTTCAAATATATTATGAAATAAAAACTTTTCCGCATTTTGATTTATGATTGCTCGGTTTGATTCCTTAAGTGTTAATTGAATGTGTTAACCGGAACGAGAAAGATTGGTCTATTGAAATGACCAATGTGAATAGTAATCGATCTGTTGAAACGGCCAAGTGTGAATTATAGCGGGTCTATTGAAACGACATGTGGAAGTAATTTTGGTCTATTGGAATGACCTATGAATGTGATGTCGATTTATTGAAACGATTGATGGTCTAGTGAATTGACCGATTGTATAATGGAAGTCTGTTGAGACGCCTTAATTCAAGGGAATGATATAGGAACAACAAGTGTGAGTATCAGTATTGTTGGTCTGTTGAAACGACCAATGAGTCTGTTGAAATGACTCATGAGAATAATGTCGCTCTATTGAAAAGACCAAGGGTCTAGTGAATTGACCTATGACTTGATTTAAATGTTTTAGTCTATTGAGACGAATTCTGTTTATACTATAAAAGTATTAAGCATTTAGTATTGCTAGTATAGGCATGAGTAATAGTGCCTTGTATTCGTAGTACCAATAAATATCGTGAAGAAGATGGTGCCGTAAGTGAGTACCCAAGTCATAACTATAACCATCGAAGAGTTGAGATCAGAGGCTAGGTCCATGGTCAAGAATTTGATGAAAAATGTGAAGTGTCCGAAGGGAGGCACAAGACTGTTGAGTGTCGGTACAAAGAGAAGAAAATGAATTTGAAACCTGAAGTGTTAGAAGTACCTTTGGTGATAGATACTCCGACTAATGAGTCGATTCCTATATTGCCTATGTATAAGAAGTACCCTTTGAAAATAGGTGATAGAGAACTCGAGGTTGACCTGATAGAGATGGAAATGAATGAAATTGATATTATTCTGAGAATGGATTGGTTAGCTGCTTACCAAGCAAAAATAGACTGTTTTATGAAGGTAGTGCAATTCAAATTACCATCTTGAGAGGAATCTTATTTTCAAGGATTGAAACCGAGATTTAGATCGAGCTTCATTTCGTAATGAAGGCTCGAAAAATGTTGAGAAAAGGATATGAAGGATTCTTGGCTTATATTGGAGAGATGGATAAGAAAGAAGTAAGTGTAGAGTCTCTTTCAGTGATCAGAGATTTTAAGAATGTGTTTCCAGAAGATTTGTCGGGAATACCACCGGAAAGGGAGGTGAAATTTTCCATATACTTAGTACCAGAGACTGCACCGATATCTAAGGCACCGTACCGGATGGCGCCAAATGAACCTAAGGAATTGAAGGAACAACTACAAGAATTGATGGATAATGGGCTGATTAGACCAAGTGTATCACCTTGGGGAGCACCGGTGTTAATTGTGAAGAAAAAGGATGGGTCGATGAGAATGTGTATCGATTATCGGTAGTTGAATCGAGTGACGGTTGGGAATCAATATCCGTTACCAAGGATTGACGAATTGTTTGACCAACTTCGGGGAGCAGGTTATTTCTCGAAGATAGATTTGAGATCGGGATATCATCAACTGAGAGTGAAGAAAGAGGATGTGGCAAAGACGGCCTTTGGGACAAGATACGGACATTACGAGTTTTGGTTATGCCGTTTGGGTTGACGAACGCACTGGCAGCATTTATGGAATTGATGAATAGGGTATTTCAGGAGTTGTGGATAAATGTGTAATTGTATTCATAGATGATATCTTGGTATACTCTAAGACTAAGGAGGAACATGAAGAACAGTTTAGGTTAGTTCTATATGTTTAGTGGGGACAAAAGTTGTACGCTAAATTCAAGAAGTATGAATTTTGGCTGGATAAAGTGGCATTTCTAGGACATGGGGTATCTAAGAAGGAATTGAAGTAGATTCGGCAAAGATAGAAGCTATAGTAGATTGGGAGAGACCAACAACTGTTAGTGAAATAAGAAGTTTCTTGGGGTTAGCAGGATACTACAGGAGATTTGTTGAAGAATTTTTCGAAGTTATCAGGACCGTTAATGAAGTTAACGCAGAAAGGAGCAAAGTTCGTTTGGTCAGAGGAATGTGAAAAGAATTTTCAAGAGCTGAAGAGATAGTTAGTATCCGCACCTATTCTTACAGTACCATCAGGATCAGACGAATTTGTGATATATGGTGATGCTTCGTTGAAAGGACTAGGTTGTGTGTTGATGCAGAATGATAAGGTGATAGCTTATGCATCAAGGCAACTGAAGAACCATGAGAGGAATTACCCGACCCATGATTTGGAGTTAGCAACTGTAGTATTTGCCTTGAAGATTTGGAGACATTATTTATATGGGGTAACATGTCAGATTTACACTAATCATAAGAGTCTTAAGTATGTTTTCACCCAGAAGGAGCTTAACATGAGATAAAGGAGATGACTTGAGTTACTTAAGGATTATGATTGTGAAATTTTATACTACATAGGGAAAGCCAATAAGGTGGCTGATGCATTGAGTAGGAAGAATCAAGGAACCTTAGCGATTGTGAATTCTAAAGGGGTAAGTACATAGAATAGCATTGAGGTTTCAAGTATATAAGTAAGAGTTAAAGGGTAATTGGAGTGTTCAGCCAACACTTTTGAACAGAATCAAGGAAGCCCAATAAATTGACGAAGAGGCAGTGAAGATGCAAGAGAGTATAGCCAAGGGAAAGGCAACAGATTTTCATATGGGGACCGATGGAATTCTAAGGTATCAGTCGAGAATTTGGGTACCAGACAACCGAGACATAAAGAGAGAGATTTTACAAGAATCGCACTGTTCGAAATTTTCTGTTCATCCTGGGAATACAAAGATGTATAGGAATTTAATGTGTATCCGTGATGATTGGATTTGATTTATGTGTTCTCGTACCTTGAACACTATATATGATATTATTCTGTCCATTTGATGAGGACTTTGTATGATTTGGTCTAGACAGATTGAAATGGCCTTAATGTTGAATGAAGTGGTCTAGACATATTGAAATGACCTTAATGTTGAATGAATTGGTCTAGACAGATTGAAATGACCTTAATGTTGAATGAATTGGTCTAGACAGATTGAAATGACCTTAATGTAGAATGAATTGGTTTATACAGATTGAAATGACCTTAATTCTATATATGTGATTATCATGATGCATCAGAATAAGGGAGCGCTCTGATAAAAGCGTAGGGAACCTTATTCAACGATCGCCTGAAAAGGTGTATCGGAGTCACCTAGATGAAAGGTGCACAAGTACTTGGAATTGACAGACATATGTGTATGAAATCTCTATATGTTATTTGTAAAAGTGCCACTACTTGTTATTTGGAAGAGTATCTTTCATTGTCAATGGAAATGGGAGAATATAGCAATGGACTTAGTGATTGGATTACCGAAGATGTTGAAAGTTCATAACGCGATTTGGGTCATAGTGGAAAGACTTATGAAGTCGGCTCTCTTTCTGCAAATTAAGGTACAACATATTCATAATGGTTATTAACCGCTCAGAGTAGACAGAAGTCGTATGCAGATCGCCGACGACGTGACTTAGAATTTCAGTTGGGTGATCGAGTGTTCTTAAATATCTCGCCAACAAAGGGAGTCATGAGGTTCGGAATCAAAGGAAAGTTAAGTCCGCGATATGTGGAACCGTTAGAGATTATTGACAAGATTGGGGAAGTGGCCTATAGATTGGCACTACCACCGGTATTAGCTGGAGTGCATAATGTGTTCCATGTCTCTATGCTAAGGAAGTATATTCACGATCCGAGTCACGTGATCGAGTACAAACAGCTAAGAGTCCGTGCAGATTTGACTTATGATGAAAAGCCAATCAAGATCGTCGATAGAAAAGACGAGAATGTGAGAAAGCGATTGGTTCCCTATGTGAAAGTACAGTGGAGCAACCATACCGAAAGGGAAGCAACATGGGAACTAGAAAGCGAGATGCGTGAATTGAATCCCGACCTGTTTTCAAACTAAGGTACGTTAAGTTTGGGGACAAACTTCTTTTAAGGGGGTAAGAATGTAAGAACCCGAAAATTTTAACCTTTTAATTTAATTATTTTTATTAGAAAATAATTAATTTAATTACAATTATTAATTAGCATTTAATAGTTGGACCATTATTGGAGTTAATTAAATGGATTGGATGACTAAACAAATTGGGCTAGTTAAGTGGGCTTGTGGAATTAAGTTGACCTAAGGAGAATAATACCCAACTTATAAATAACTAAACTCATCCTAAATCCTTTAATCATTTACAAAAAAAAAAAAAAAAAGAGAGAAAAACCCTAACCCTAAACCTAGAGGGGCGGCAGCCGCAAGGGGAGAAGGAGAGCAGCCGAGTTTTCTGAGCTTCTTTGATCAATTCGTCTTAGCCGAAATCAAGGTAATGTAATTCCCTACAATCCAAAATTCGTTTCATTCAATTTGGTTAAGTATTGTATTTTCTATGATTATTTGAAGTTAGAATTGATTTAAGATCATGAATGATTGTTTTGGGGGTTTTATAATTGATTTGATGATTATAATGATGGGAAAATTTAGTGTTTGATGATAAGGAGTATAACCTAATGATGAATCTTAAATCTTGAATAATAAGAATATGAAACTCGAATTATTAAGATGTAGAAATCCCTAATTATGTTCTTAGGTTGAATTAAATTATTATGTCAATGATTCTTGGAGGAAAAGATGGAATAAAAATCATGTCTTGATCTAGCATGGGGCGGCCGCATGGCCATTATGGTGTTTAGGTATGTTTTGATTGAAATCGTTAAGATTTTGGTTTAGTTTAAAGGGTTATAATTAAGTTTCAAACTATAAAGGATTAAACTGAATAGTTATAAGATGAAATCGTTAGATTTCTGACCTTACAGTTAAGAACTAGCTGGAAAACTTAACTGAAGGACTAAACTACAAAGTCCAAAACCACAGGAGGACCAAACTGTAATTAATTAAAAGTTAAGGGACTATTTCATAAGTATCTAAAAGTTGAGGGAATATTTTGTAATTATCTAAAAGTTGAGGGACTATTTTGTAATTATCTAAAAGTTGAGGGACTATTTTATAATTATCTAAAAGTGGAAGGACTAGTTTGCAATTACCCAAAAGTTGAGGTACCTATTCGCAAATCCTTAAAGTCGAAGGGTTATTTTGTAAATACCTAAAAGATGGAGGACCTTTTAGTAATTAGCCAAAAGTAGAAGGGCTTAAGTAGAAATCCTAAAAGAGGAAAGTCTGATTGATTTAGAGTTAAGAATTATGAAAAGAATAGAAAAGAGAACAACCTTAAATAAAGTCAACCTATGCATAGGAAAATACAAATCCAAGAATAACGGGAGTCCCAAATATGGAAAGTTTTCAAAAATAGAAACTTTCCCAAACTTAGAAGATTACTAAATAAAGAAAGGAAAGAAGTTAAATTATAACGCATGATGTTTAACTAAGTAGAGATAGTTAACGACAAATGCGAGATACTAAGTTGGGCTAGGTAAGTGGGCTTGTGCAGAAATAAGGGCCCAAGGAGGTTAATACCCAAATATAAATACCAAAACCCTTCCTAAAATTTCCATAACTCTCATTATTTACCAAAGAGAAAAGATTTTTTTTTTTTTAAACCCTTGTACTAGGGGCGGCAGCCGAAGCAGTGGGGAGGGGAAACAGCCGAGCTTTTAACCATCTTTGGTCAATCTTTCTTGACCACAATTAAGGTAATGTAAAACCCTAAATTCTAGTTTTCGTTTCATTCAATTCGGAGTAATATTGAATTAGTTATGAATTTTTAAAGATTTAAAATTATGTTTGTTCTTGGATGATTATTCTTAGGGTTTTAAATGTTCAATCTTGGGGTTAATATATAACTTGAAGATTAAAATGATGGGGAATTGAATGTTACAATAATATAATCATAACCCAAAATTCTTCTTGAATTTAGAATAAAAAGAATATAGATTTAAACAATTAATGTGTTTAAAAAAAATTGTTTGATTAAGGAGTAAAGGAATTAAATTATTGGGTTAATGTTAAAAAGTAAAAAGAAAAAAATCAAATCAAAGAATTTAGAACCTGTTAGGTTCGGCCGAATGGCCCTAGGTATGATTGGGTATATTTTTGTTTAATTCGTTAAGCTTTTGGTTTAGTTTAAAGGATTACAGTTAAGTTTCCAACTGAAAAAGGGCTAAATTGAATAGTTATAAGCTGAAACCATTAGAATTCTAACTGTACAGTCAGGAATTAGATGGAGAACTTAACTAAAGGACTAAACTGAAAAGTTCAAAACCGCAGAAGGACCAAACTGTAATTAATTGGAAGTCGAGGGACTATTCTGTAATTAATTGAAAGTCAAGGGACTAATTCGTAATTACCTAAAAGTTGAAGGCCATTTCGAAATATTTAAAAGTTGAGGGACTGTTTTGCAAATATTTAAAAGTTGAGGGACTGTTTTGCAAATACTCATAAGTTGAGGGACTGTTTTGCAAATACTCATAAGTTGAGGGACTGTTTTGCAAATACCTAAAAGATGGAGGACCTTTTAGTAATTAACCAAAAGTAGAAGGGCTTAAGTGGAAATCCTAAAAGAGAAAAGTCTAATTTAGAGTTAAGATTTATGAAAAGGATAGAAAAGAGAACAACCCTAAATAAAATCAACCTATAATTAGGAAATTAAAAGTCCAAGAATAAGGAAATTCTCAAATATGGAAAGTTTTCAAAATTACAAACTTTCCAAACTTAGAAGATTACTAAATAACGAAAGGAAAGAAGTTAAATTATAACGCATAAGGTTTAACTAAGTAGAAATAGTTAACGAAAAATGCGAGATACTAAGTTACTCTTACGTGGTTGTAGATACGTACGGGAAGAGCTGTTCAAGAAGCTAGACCAAGGTAAGGGATTACGTTCCTTTACTGTATTTGAATTCTTTTCCATTGGAACTCCTATACCTTCTTGATATTATTGGACTATCAAATGGCATGATAGTTATTTGTGAATAATTCGCGTTATTGAACGTTACTTGGAAATATCTATATTTTGTGATAATGTTGTTGTTCACAGAATATCTGAAGTTTGAAACTATCATATGCATACTTGTACCTCTGTATGCTTCCTCATTCTAGCATTTTTGTGGAATCACTTACTTGCTTAGAATGGACATGCCCAGTTAGAAAAGGCACTGTCAGAACTTGTCTAGCTAGAAAAAGACTTGTTCTTATTAGGAATTGCATGAGTGATCACATGCCTTCTCTCAGGAATTGTCTGATTACAAGGGCAATTCTAGACCCCGAGCATATAGGTGTGGATACCATATATGTTTCGACCCGCACTAATGGCTTGATGAAGCTAGGTGTATTAAATTGTACCTTTGGCATTGAGGTTATAATTTATGTTGGAATTGACGAAATTTGTGTGAATCCCTTTGAATCGTAGTGCCATAATCCTTTGCAGATAATCTTAAATATTGTCTTGACTGTATTGTACCGCAGTCTATAATAAAGATAAATTAACCTATCCTTGTATTATATTATTGAAGTGTTCATTCTGGTCGTCTCTTCTTAGTACCCGAAGAGACTTCGTATGAACTTACTGAGCATTCGTTCGCTCACCCTTCTCCCTTAAATTTTTCTTTCCAGGTTCTAAGTAGAAGAGAATCGAACTTGTCGCGAGAAGGGCGACGCTTGGAGAACAATTAGGATTATTGAATAATTAGTCTTTTTCATTGGTTGTAAGTACATTAATGGCTAGTGTGGTTTTACTAGCTGAGACACTAAGTAATTATTTTCGCTTCCGCATTTATGAGGTTATTTATGGTATTTAATTACAATTATGATGTAATAGGGTTTTGTGGGTGGAAACCCTAATGTTTTGAAGTATTATTTATGGCCATTGAATGCTCATTTATGTATGGAAAATTAGGGGTGTTACAGTTGGTATTAGAGCAATGGCTTTAGGTTTTTTGGGAGAATTATGCTTAAGTACTTGAAGATAGTTGAATTGTCCTTGAGAAATGAGAGTTAGCCTATTCAACTTAGAGCTAAGTAAAAGAAGTTGGAGGACAACTTACACTACAAAAAAAGTCATTATTAGGGACTGAATTTTTTAGGTCGGGCGAATTCTCTAGTCCATATTACCTATTTAATAAGTCAGCTTTACATGATCAAAATTGATAGGACGACAAATTGGGTCTCTATAGAAATCGATCAGCTTCTCCTTTTCTTTTTTCTAGGGTTTTCACATTTCAACTTTTCTAATCCCTCTTTTCTTCAGTTCCATTCCAAAAGCCGTCCGTCTCCCTTGCCCTCTCTCTCTCTCTCTCTCTCTCTCTCGACTCTCTCCCCAATCCCTTCAATTTTGCCCTAATTCGTCGACTTTTCAATTCAATTTGAGCTCTGCTCTTGCTTCTCCTTCAATTTCGAAGTGTGATCTCTAGTCGATTGCTTCAATATGGCTCAGGAGTCTGGTTCAACTACTGGAAATGGGAATAACAATGGCGATGTTGATTTTTATGATCTTCCTGCGACTGTGGTTCAGTTGCAGCCATCTCATCCCTTGTATCTCAATCTGAATGACAATCCTGGTATGTTGCTTTGTTACTCAAGTTCTTACTGATTTCAATTTTAGACAATGGAAGCGATCTTTCACGAATGCATTAATTGTTAAAAATAAATTGGGAATGGTTACTGGATGGTTATTGGATGGTTATTAAACCTATATCTACTTCCAAGTAATTACTTGTATGCTTTGAGGATTATCTTTTTGCCTTATTTTAAAAGAAGTGTATATATTATGTATTGGAGTTATTTTAATTAAGTTCTTTGTCTGATGTAGAGTTTATAGAGAATAAGCTGACTAAGAGTAACCAGAAAGTCAGAAACATGGAGGTACATATTAAAATAGCTAACCGAGAGTGGAACAAGCTAAGTGTGAAATTGCTGGATGAAGAAAAGCAAGTGTATGACCTCGAGAAGAAGATAGATGAACAAGAAAAGTGTGAGCTGGAGCTAAAGAAGTCAGGCTACCAGATATATGCAGAGAAACTAGATATCCAAGCCAAATATGACGAGCTAGCAACGGAACACGAGAAGTGTGAAATCTAGAGATCAAGTGGAAGATCAGAGAGGACGCACTGATGGCTAATCAGAAGTCCTGGGAGTTATTTTATTTAAGTTGATTCAGACTTAGTCTAGTAGTTTTCAGTTGAGAGTGAACTTTTATTTCTAGTAGAAAGGATTTTGAGACAGTTTATGTCCTTTTACCAAGTCAGTATTAATAAAAGTTTTAGTTAATTTTATTACTCGTACCAAGTATGATAATTAACTATTCCTTATAAAGAAAAGTCAGAAGTTTAACTTGTTGAGAAACAACAAGAAAAAGCATAGACCAAGTGAAACGGCCTATGAAACCATGGGGCGAAGTAAGATGACCATGGGGATAAAAGTGAAACTAGCCAAGTGAAACGGCTTGTGAAACCATGGGTCGAAGAAAGACGACCATGGAAATAAAAAGGGAACTAGTCAAGTATAACAACTAGTAAGATAAAGTCAAACTAACTAAGAAAAACGTTAGTTGAAAAGTAAATTGTAAAGTCTTTTGGAGACGAAAAAATTATGTAACTGACCAAGTAAAAGGTTAGTAAGGTAATAAAAGTTAAAGTTTTCCGAGATGAAAAATCTCAAAGTTAACGAACCATCTAAGGAACATTAAGTTAATGGTCTAGTACGAAAGTCCAATGAATAAAACTTTCGTCTAGAGAAGACGTGAACCAAACCGTAGTCTAGTAAAAATGACTAACGAGTGAAAGGGAAAACTAGCAAGTAAAAAGCTAGCACAAAGTGTAGAAGTTAAATACAATAGTCATACATGTCAAGGTACTGTGTACCATATTCATGATAAGTATCAATGAAATAAGTACATATAACTGAAACAAAGTAATCCACAGATGTCGTCTCGCAGAAGATCTAGAAGTATAAAGATGAGGTCAGAAGAGAGGCATAAATATATTACTATGAGTTACAGGATCTTAAAGCTGCTAGGGTTAGGAAAGAGAACCCAGCGGAACCAGTGGTTCCTACCATTCAGGATATTGAGGATGTAGCCGTTCAAAATCTTGTGGAAGACTTAGAAAGGATCGAAGCATCCCCAATCATGATTGAAGATGATGAGGAAGAGAAAGTGCCTAGCGAAAAACCTAAAGGAAGTTTAGGAAAGAAAGTGAAATTGGAAGTGGAAGGGAGAATTGTTTGGTTTTAGTGATAGAAAGAAGAGTAGTTAGTAGTAATTTATTCTTGTTCTAGTGGAAAGAACGTATGAAACAATTGCCTTCCCTTCAAATATATTGTGAAATAAAAAACTTTTCCGCATTTTGATTTATGATTGCTCAGTTTGATTCCTTAAGTGTTAATTGAATGTGTTAACCGGAACGAGAAAGATTGGTCTATTGAAATGACCAATGTGAATAGTAATCGATCTGTTGAAACGGCCAAGTGTGAATTATAGCGGGTCTATTGAAATGACCTTTGGAGGTAATTTTGGTCTATTGGAATGACCTATGAATGTGATGTCGATTTATTGAAACGATCGATGGTCTAGTGAATTGACCGATTGTATAATGGAAGTCTGTTGAGACGCCTTAATTCAAGGAAATGCTATAGGAACAGCAAGTGTGAGTATCAGTATTGTTGGTCTGTTGAAACGACCAATGAGTCTGTTGAAACGACTCATGAGAATAATGTCGCTCTATTGAAAAGACCAAGGGTCTAGTGAATTGACCTATGAATTGATTTAAATGTTTTAGTCTATTGAGACGAATTCTGTTTATAGTATAAAAGTATTAAGCATTTAGTATTGCTAGTATAGGCGTGAGTAATAGTGCCTTGTATTCGTAGTACCGATAAGTATCGTGAAGAAGATGGTGCCGTAAGTGAGTACCCAAGTCATAATTATAACCATCGAAGAGTTGAGATCAAAGGCGTGGTCAGTGGTCAAGAATTTGATGAAAAATGTGAAGTGTGCGAAGGGAGGCACAAGACTGTTTAGTGTCGATACAAAGAGAAGAAAATGAATTTGAAATCTGAAGTGTTAGAAGTACCTTTGGTGATAGATACTCCGACTAATGAGTCGATTCCTATATTGCCTATGTATAAGAAGTACCCTATGAAAATAGGTGATAGAGAACTCGAGGGTGACCTGATAGAGATGGAAATGAATGAAATCGACATTATTCTGGGAATGGATTGGTTAGCTGCTTACCAAGCAAAAAATAGACTGTTTTAAGAAGGTAGTGCAATTCAAATTACCATCTTGAGAGGAATCTTATTTTCAAGGATTGAAACCGAGATTTAGATCGAGCTTCATTTCGTAATGAAGGCTCGAAAGATGTTGAGAAAAGGATATGAAGGATTCTTGGCCTATATTGGAGAGATGGATAAGAAAGAAGTAAGTATAGAGTCTCTTTTAGTGATCAGAGATTTTAAGGATGTGTTTCCAGAAGATTTGTCAGGAATATCACCGGAAAGGGCGGTGAAATTTTCCATATACTTAGTACCAGAGGCTGCACCGATATCTAAGGCACCATACCGGATGGCGCCAAATGAATCTAAGGAATTGAAGGAACAACTACAAGGATTGATGGATAATGGGCTGATTAGACCGAGTGTATCACCTTGGGGAGCACCGGTGTTAATTGTGAAGAAAAAGGATGGGTCGATGAGTATGTGTATCGATTATCGATAGTTGAATCGAGTGACGGTTAGGAATCAACATCCGTTACCAAGGATTGACGAATTGTTTGACCAACTTCGGGGAGCATGTTATTTCTCGAAGATAGATTTGAGATCGGGATATCATCACCTGAGAGTGAAGAAAGAGGATGTGGCAAAGATGGCCTTTGGGACAAGATACGGCCATTACGAGTTTTGGTTATGCCGTTTGGGTTGACGAACGTACTGAAATTACCCGGATCCGAGAGGCAGCGCATTCGCGCCCCGGCATCTGGCATCTTTCGCGTTGGAGCGATGTGTCTCGCCGTTTTTGTTTTGTAGAGTCGCCACGCCGTTTTTATTAAGCCCAAAACATTGAAAAAGGGCATCAGTTTAAAGATAATTTTAAACTATTTTTGTGTGATGAAATTTTGAGTTCGGAGGTCAGATGACTCCCCGGGAAGAGAATATTAGAATATTAGAGCTCACCCGAGTAGCCTCGTAAAACGAGTCTTTCGGATACCCCTAATATCCTTTAAATGTTGTGTGTGTGTGTGCTTTTTAAAAATGCATGTCAGATCGGATGTCTACATTGTATGCTATGTATGGAAATGTATTGAAATAGTATAGGAAGGAAGCCTTACCAATGTTGGTTCGTGTCCGCCTTCCACTGGGGAATAGTGTTTGAGGTCGGAGTAGCGTTCCAGGTGCGGATCGGGATTGCCGGGAGATGCCGGTTGTCCGCGGACTGAGTTTCGGCGGGAGTTGAGGTTGCAGGCTGCGTTCGGGCAGAGGTTCGGCGTGCGTGGGGATCGCCTGGGATCCCTCGGGCAGAAGGTTCGGCGTGCGTTGTGGTGGCGAGGAGTCACTCGGGCAGAGTTTCGGCGTGGTTTGGGATCGCCGGTTTGACTCGGAAAGAGCCGGGACACCGTGGAAAGACCGAGCAAGGCCTCGGAGTACCACGAGGGGCCTCAGAGTACCTCGAGAGTGCCTCGGGGCAGCGCGGGAGCATCTCGGGAGCGCTCGGGGAGGCTTCGGAGCACCACAAGGGAGCTCAGAAGGCCTCGGAAGGATCCGAAAGGGGCCGGGAGTGCCTCGAGAGGACTTAGAGGGGAAGCCAGAAGGCTAAGGGAGGAAGAGAGAAGAGGGAGGTGTGTGAAAATGAGGAGGGGGAGCCCTCTATTTATAGTAAAAATTTCGGAGCAAAGAGGTCCGTACGGACCTTCTTGGTTATCCAGAATTTTGGATTTCCTCGATTTGAGGGAATCTGCAATGATGGTGAATATTCTGGAATGATGATGTCCCCCATGCAAGAAGGTCCGTACGGACCAACTCAGCATGCAAAGAGGTCCGTACGGACCAACCATGCATTTGGGTAATCATTTCTTCCGGGATTTGAGGGAATATTGTGGACTTTAAGGGGATTCAGTAATTATGACAGCAAAGAGGTCCGTACGGACCATTGGTGCTTTCCCAATTTCCTGAAAATTCCCAAAAGGTCCTTTTGTCCCTTTTTATCCCAGGAAGGCTCCTCCCTTGGTTTGGTTGGGGGTTTGAGAGGGTTTTGAGAGGGTTTTGAGAGGGTTTTGAGTGCCAGAGGTCTCCGAGACTGCGTTGATGAGTCTGCGGTGTTTCCCGTGTGTTTGAAAGGGGGTGATCCAGATTGGGGTACTTACAGAAGCCCCTCGACGACGTCACTTATGAAAGAAGTGGGGTCGCCGATAAGATAAGGGTCCTAATCTGGATCGCGTGCTGGGAGAGGAAGTGACCGTGAGGGTCAATGTGAGGACGTGGTGGTGTCCTTTTGTGTGACCGTTTAGGTCAATAGGCTGGACCCTGTGATAGGATTCCTACGTATCCCTGGCGGGAATCAAGCCTGGTCGTAGTTCGGGTGTGGGGTGAGTGTTTTGTGAATGCGGGCGTGGTGGTGCCCTGAAGTGTTGTGTGACCGCCGAGGTCAGTGGTAAGGACGTGGTGGTGTCCTAGGTGACCGTATAGGTCGATGGCTGGACCCTGTGATAGGATTCCTACGTATCCCTGGCGGGAATCAAGCCTGGTCGTAGTTCAGAGGTCGTGAATTTGTGAGTGCATGTGGGCGTGGTGGTGCCCTGAAGTGTTGTGTGACCGCCGAGGTCAGTGGTAAGGACGTGGTGGTGTCCTAAGATGTGGTGACCGCCGAGGTCAATTGTGAGGACGTGGTGGCGTCCTGGGATGGAAATTTTACGATTTTCCTAATCGGGTGGTTTAAGGCCTTCCGGGCCGGAGATAGAGTGAGGACTTGAATCGTCTTCTGATTGCGGTTGGTGCCACGCTGGAGGACTTTGAATCGTCTTCTGGCGGTTGGTGCCACGCTGGAGGACTTTGAATCGTCTTCTGGCGGCGGTTGGTGCCACGCTGGAGGACTTTGAATCGTCTTCTGGCGGCGGTTGGTGCCACGCTGGAGGACTTTGAATCGTCTTCTGGCGGCGGTTGATGCCACGCTGGAGGACTTTGAATCGTCTTCTGGCGGCGGTTGATGTTATGCGCGAGGACTTTGAATCGTCTTCTAGCCGCAGTTTGATGTAATGCGCGAGGACTTTGAATCGTCTTCTAGCCGCAGTTGTGGAGGCGTGGCTGCCTTGTGCTTCGAGAGGCGTAGATGCCTTTGTGTTTTTGCATGTTGAGTAGAAGGTTGGACTTACGATGACTGCCGGTGCTTGCGTTGCCGTTGAAGTGGGCAAGGATGACGGTCGGTGCTGGGGATATGCAGTCTTGTATGACTTCCCTTTGACTTGTTGGGGAGGAGCTCGGGCTTACTTTGATGGCCGGTGCTTGCGCTGGGGATGCATGACCCTGTAGGGGCCCTTTTCTGTTGGGAAGATGACTTCGGACCTCTTTTGAGGGCCAGTGGTTGAGTTGTCGTTGAGCGTTTGGAGGCGTCTTGCGCCTTGATATTCGTGCTGGGAGGTGTTGGCTCCTTCTCGAATTGCCGTCGGGCGTTTTGGAGGCGTCTCGTGCCTTGGGATTCGTGCTGGGAGGTGTTGGCTCCTTCTCGAATTGCCGTCGGTTGAATTGCCGTTGAAGTGGGCGAGGACCGGTCTTACGCTGACGGCCGGTGGTTGAATTGCCGTTGAAGTGGGCGAGGACCGGTCTTACGCTGACGGCCGGGGTTGAATTGCCGTTGAGTGGCGAGGACCGGTCTTACGCTGACGGCCGGTGGTTGAATTGCCGTTGAGGTGGGCGAGGACCGGTCTTACGCTGACGGCCGGTGGTTGAATTGCCGTTGAGGTGGGCGAGGACCGGTCTTACGCTGACGGCCGGTGGTTGAATTGCCGTTGAAGTGGGCGAGGACCGGTCTTACGCTGACGGCCGGTGGTTGAATTGCCGTTGAAGTGGGCGAGGACCGGTCTTATGCTGACGGCCGGTGGTTGAATTGAAGGGTTAGGGACCATTCTGCACTTGGATTTGCTGGAAAAGGCCTTAGGACAGCCAGGGGCAAAGATTATAAGGGCAGGAAAGTAATTTGGCCACCCCTTGCAAAGAGGTCCGTACGGACCAACCTGGTTGCAAAGAGGTCCGTACGGACCACTTTGGTTTTTTACAGTTCCCAGGTTTTGACCGGGTTAAATAACCGAGCCCTTCCCCATTCCTTCTTCTTCCAGGCGTAAACCAGGCGAGAGAGAGAGAGGAAAAAACCTCCATTGTTAACCAAAATTCCCCATTTTTCGCTTGAATTGCTTGCCATGGCGGAAGGATCTCGAAGGAGTCGTCGTCAACGCAGTCAAGAGGTGGTCGAGCAACGGATGGAGCTTCAAAGAAATTGGATTTCGTTCGTTCCATCTTCGAAGAACCCGGATGTCTTGTATCCGAATCCGGAGGTGCACAATCGTCGCTCTATGAACGTCGGGGAGGTAAGAAATCTGTTCTGTTTTGATTCCCTGCTCGAATTTTTGAATGCTAGAACTAGGTTTTAGTTTTTCGCATTTTTGAAATTTTTGTTATTATTTTATGCCTTTTTGTGAAATTCTTGATGAATTGTTGAAAATGGACATGTAAAAATTGTGGGTATGTGTATTTTGTGCAGAAATGTGTAGATTAGCTCTTATTTGTGAAAATAAAGTGCCTCTCTAATGAAATGCATGCTTTGGTGTTTTGTACCGTATGCTATTTATGTATGTACATTATGAGAAAAATTATCGTGTAGTGATAATTTTTGTGAAAAAATGTGACATGTGCCGTGTTTTGTGACGGGTTATATGTGAAAGTGTGTGCCGTGTAGGGGACGGATTTTTTTTTTTTTTTTTTTTTTTTTTTTTTTTGAAAAATGTGTTATGCATATGTGTCGTGCCGTGTGTGCCATGTTTTTGGGTGACGGACTTTGTGGGAAAAATATGTGCCGTGTTTTTGTGACGGGTTATATGGAAAAATTATATGTATAATGTATGTGAAAATTATGTGCAATATGTGCCGTGTTTTGTGACGGGTTATATGTGAAAAATATGTGCAATGTGTGCCGTTATATTAAGTACTGTGATTGACGTACCTTTGCTGTGTTTACCTGCAGGATGCGGGGCTTATGGCTGGGAAGGCCAAGAGGATGAAGACTCGGGGATCGCTCGAGGTACATTGTTGGCCTAATAGCGGCTGGATGCACGATATTTCCGTGGACGGTAGGCCGAGTCCCCTGAGGCCGGTCTACGCTTCGGCCCGGGTGTGTTTGTTGAGAACCCGGCCGGAGTTTTCGATACGAGGAAGAACAAGAGCGTCTTCCTTGGCCTTTCGAGTACGGTGGATACCACCCACACCTTCCATCCGAGCCGGGAGAGGTGACGGTGACGCCGACCGACTTTGCTGCGATTACCGGGCTTTCCTTCAAAGGAGGGCCGGTACGATGGAGGGATATGATCTCCGATGTGGTGCCGGGCTGAGCTGGGCTTTGAGCCTCGTCCTCGCAGGGGCCTGGGCATGCCGTATAGTGATGTGGAGCTGAAGATTACGGCGCATTGGGCCTACATCCGGGGTACCGGCCAGTGACAATGGAGCAGCTGGCGCGCTCCTTTTTGTGGTATGCACCGTCCGAGACTTTGTTCTCGAACCACGCGACCGCAGCTCCCTTTGCTCTGTTGGAGAGCTTGACCGATCTGGATAGAGTTTGCGACATCGCTTGGGGCGAGGCGAGGCTTGGGCCGAGCTCTACTTCTCCACTGGACCGGTTTAGCCGGGTGTGGCCAGCTCGTTGGCCTGTTTGACTTTGCTCTGGAGGTATGAGTTTATTGCTGTTTTTGATTTAGCAACTTGTCTTTTCTCCGTTTTCTTTTGCACTGAGCCTTCTCTGTTTTTGTCACAGGTGTGGTTTTATGAGGTTTTCCAGTGCTTCCCGTGGGATAGAGATCCTGGGGCTGTTGCTGCGTACCCTGCTATCCGGGCCGGGCTCGCACGGCGAGGAAGAGGAGGACCAGCAGGGGGAAGCTCACCATCGCCTACGGGATGTGCATGAGCGTCCCGGAGAGGATAGCCGTGAGGGGTTTGTCTTGTTCCCGTGGACTCGGTATGAGGGGGATGAGTTCGAGGGGGCTCCCGAGGTGACAGCGCGGCGGAAGATGCTGCGGGGCTTGACTTGTGATGTCATGTACTTGGGGGAGCGGGTCTTCTGGCAGCATGGCCCTGGTGTGCTTCCCGTGGCTCCGAGGGACCCTCCCTTTGGGATGCTTGATTCCCGGGACATGGACGTGCTCGATTTCGAGAGGTACCTTGGCGGTGTCGGCGCCGAGGAGTTCATCTTGTATGGAGAGGAGTACGGGGCCTTCGTGAGGAGGAAGCTGAGGACGCCGCGAGTGCGCGCGGAGAGAGAGGCTGGCCCGCAGGCTCCCCGAGGTTCCGATGCCGGGCCGGATTTCACGTACGTCCGCGGGGACGGATCGAGAGGAGGGTGTCTGCATGCCGTTCGGAGCAGCTCTGCTGCATACATAGTGGACCCGATAGATCGGTGAGTGTGCTTACTCTTTTCCATCTTGGCATCTTTTCGTATTTTTCTCTTTTTGTTGTTGAGTATAACCGTATTGCCGAGCGTTTCCTTGGCGCTTGTTGGTGCGGAGTCCCTGGAGAGCCTATGATATGCCGACTCGCCGTTATGTGGCGATGAGGTCGTTGCGAAGAAGATGGCGTCGAAGATATCTTGCCGGTCTTCGCGACGCGCGTGCCGGCGTACGAGCCTATGCCTTCGAGGCACTCTGCAGACGTTCCTCCGCCTAGAGCCGAGCCGGAGCCGCAGCGGGAGGGACCTTTGAGGCGGCATAGCATGGATGCCGGACATCTTCGGGAGCCGCAGGGGCCTTCGAGGGAGCAGCCCTTTTATCGATTCATGCCTCCGCATGGCGCACGGGGTGAGGGTTCCTCGAGCCTTCTTTCTTTGATCCTTTCGCCGGATTTGGTCCTTCTGAGTACTTTCCGTGGGAACCTCCGGCGGGTGCTCGGTATTTCGACGACGAGGATGTGACGGGCGAGTTCGCTGGGATGCCCGACTTTTCTTTGGAGGACCTCGCGAGGATGATGATGTTGAGGATTCCGATTAGTATTCATTTGCTTTCCCTCTTTTCATATCCCTTTTTTTTTTGTTTAGCAACAGACATTTATGGGTACTTGTAATAAAACACATGTATTTGCATGGCAAACAACATTTTATTTTAAGATGTAATGTCATTTTTGGGATTCCTGGGAATTGTCCTAGAAATTGTTGCTATTATTATTTTTTTATTTTGTGCATGCCACGTGAGCCGAGAGTGCGTTTGCGGGTAGTGTATGTTTGCCTGGAATGGCTTTGGCCGATGTTTGGGCGATTTGGAGCAAGGTTTTGCTTGAGGACAAGTGGCTTTTTTATGCTTGTCTTTGGGAAATGGGTTATGTTTGCAAGGAGGTCCGTACGGACATACTTAGCATGCAAAGAGGTCCGTACGGACCAACCTTGCTTTTGGGAAGGACATAAATGCTTTCCAGTGTCTGGTTCTTCCTCATTTCCCCATTTGCAGCCATTTTCGAACTTCCTTCCCCATTTTCTCTAGGAACCTCCATTTTTGCCATGGATTCTTCGTACGTCCCTAGAATTTTGCCAAGGCTTTCGCAGAGAGGCAAGCACACTTCCTTGAGCGGTTGAAAACGTGGATGCGGCGCCGTATGAGGCATCGGAGACGGGCTTTCGAGGTAAGGTTTCGTCTTTGCTCGGTTTGGTCTTTTAAGGAGTTGGTTCTGATTGGGATTTGTTGCGGGCCGCCGCGAAGTTCGGGATGTTAGGAGGCACGTGTCTTGTTTCTCCTATAATGAAATGGTGCCCACTTTTGAGGATTTTCGGGCTTTGATTGGAGGACCGGAGGTGGAGGCCATCTCGCTTCCTTTGATTGGTGGTGTTGCTGTGAGCGTGAAGCTTGCAGACTTTCTTCGTGCTTCATTGGAAGAAGTGCAGGGCATGATCCTTGATTCGGGTCATATCGACATTTTTGAGTTGCCGGAGCGGTTCATGGTTGATGAGAGTGACGTCTCTTGGGATGTATTTGCCTTGTGCGTGATGGCGACGCTTTTCTGGTCGATTCCTTGGCATTTGTGATGGCGCTTTGCTAGATGTGTTAGGGCACTGCAGAGCTGGAGAGGATATTGTCCCGTTGGTGCTGGGGAGACTCTTCATGGTATCGACCGTCCGGCGACCGGGGGATCGGTTCATGAGAGGGGAAGCCCCGCTTTGCTCACCTTGTGGCTGCGAGAGAGACTTCGAGGCCATGTCCGAGGCTCCGACGTCGTTTAGCCCGTGGTCATTTGCTCAGCGACCTCTTGTGTTGGATATGGATCATCCGCCCGGGAGAGATGGATGGCACGGCTTGGTACGCATCATATCCGCTGGTGGGTTCCGCACTGGAGGATTGAGACCAGGAGGGTCTCGCAGGAAGGGTCCTACGTTGTCGAGTTCCAGGTTTGTCTTGGTCCTCCTTCTATATTCCGTCGCTTGTTTCCCGGCAGTTTGGGATGAAGCGAGGAGCCTTTGTTGGGCTGGGATGACCTAGCTACTGCGGAGGTAGTTCCTCTTTGTATGGCAGCTTCAGGTGCCTTCTTGTATTTTCTGAGGGTATGGAAGTATTCCGCTTTCCCTCCTGTGGTACTCCTTAGACGTCGGGGGAGCGTTGTATTGACGACTCAGTATCTGGCCTGGTATGAGCAGCGTGTTGGGCAGTCCCAAGTGGTCTTGGAGAGCAGGCGTGTAGCGATTCTGGGACCCGGTTGCCGTAGCAGCTATTGCCTTAGGAGTTCCGAAGCCTGGTCTGACCCTTTGGATGTGACGGGAGACACTTTGTTTGACTACGAGACTAGGGTTGACCGACTGACAGGGAGAGGTCCTCTTTTACAGACTCGCAGGGAGGAGATCCGAGCCGAAGCACGGGCGAATGAAGCCCTGAGAGCTACTGGATTGTTTGACTCTACGGGGAGGACCCCAGATCTCGGACTGAGAGACGCAGAGTTGGTTCACGTGAAGCGAAAGAAGACTCGCCGGGGACGAGGGAAGAAAGGAAAGAATGGCGAGGGGACAAGCGCAGATGGCGCGGAATGACCTCCTAGGTATCCATTCATTGCATTGCAAACACATTATTAGTTAAATGTATTAAGCTGTCTTTTAGCATGTTGTGAACTTGAGAGTAGACCGTGCTTGAACTCATCAAGAAATGTTGTAACCGTTAGTGATTTGTGATTTACTTTTAAAGCTTTGTCGAGACGCAAGATCTCTTGTTTGCCTTTGCTTCTGTTGTGCACTTTGTCGGCGTCCATCTTTGGACTTTTCTGTTGCGTTCGCGGGCTGAAGCAGTCTGGGCCCTGACGGCAATCCCCTTTGCTGAGGCCTTGTGCTTGGCTGAGAGGTTGAATGCTCCCTTGACAAGTCGTTTTGACGGTCTTTTTCGTAGCTTCCTTGCCTCTTGTTGGCGTCGGGCTCTTGACCACCTTTTGCAGCTTCTGCTTGAGCTTCTTTTTTTGTGAGCCCTTGCTCGAGCTCTCTTTTTTTTTTGTTTATGAAGCGCATGAGGGCGAAGACAAGCCCCTGGCTTGGAAGCAGACCTGAGTCAGTCGTTTGATGCTGAGTGACCCTCGGATGTCCTTTGATGTTGCCGCCGTCGTTTGACTTGGTCAAGGTGATTGCTGGGGCGTGTTCTCGAAAAGTGCGTAGCTTGATGGAGGTCTTGATTGACATTCAAACTTTTGACTTTTTTGTGTATTTTTAGACCGGACCAATTAAGGTTGCCTACGTTCCCCCGGACTAGAGGGCTCAGGTCTGCGTAGTTCGACACTACATGGAGTGCCAAGAGATGCACAGTTGTTCTTCTTCAGGCGAAGTATCTGCGAAGTTTGCTTCCGTTGACTGGATTCATGAAGGGATTGCCGTCTAGGTCTGTTAGCTTCATGGCGCCTCCGGAGAAGATCTTTTGAACCACAAAAGGGCCGATCCATGTTGGTTCCCATTTTCCCAGTGGGTTGGTTCGAGTGGGAGGCTTTTCTTTGAGTACAAGGTCGCCTTCCCTGATGTCTCGGGATTTGACTTTCTTGTCGAAAGCTCTAGCCATCCTGCTTTGATAGGCTCGGACGTGTTCCATGGCCTTTAGTCGTCGCTCGTCTAGCAGAGCCAATTCGTCGTGTCGGCTTCGGAGCCATTCAACTTCGTTGATGTCATTTTCCAGCAGCACTCGGAGTGAGGGAATTTCCAGCTCGATGGGAAGGACTGCTTCCATCCCGTATGTCAGGGCAAATGGGGTTTCTCCCGTGGCTGTTCTGACCGACGTGCGGTAGCCCCAAAGTGCAAGGTGCAGCTTTCCGGGCCAATCTCGTCCTCGGGTGGTCATTTTTCGGATGATCCGTTCGAGGGTTTTGTTTGCTGCTTCCACGGCGCCGTTTGTTTGTGGCCGGTAGGGAGAAGATTTGTGACGTGTGATTTTGAATTCAGCCAGCAGTCTGTCGAATTCTCCTTCGAAGTGTGAGCCGTTGTCTGATATGACCTCATTTGGGATGCCGTATCGGCATATGATGTTTTCCTTGAGGAAATGCGCGACCTTCTTGGAGGTGAGTACCTTGTAGGACTTGGCTTCGACCCATTTGGTGAAGTAGTCGATGGCTACTAAGATGAACTCGTGACCGTTGCTGCCTGGCGGAGCGATTTTCCCGATGACGTCAATTCCCCAAGTGGCAAAGGGCCAAGGTGTAGTCATGCAGTAGAGATCGTGGGGTGGTAGATGATTGAGGTTGGAGAACCGTTGGCACTTGTCGCAGCTTCGGACAAAGTGGATGCAATCTGCCTCCATGGAGATCCAGTAGTAGCCCATCCTGAGAATGATTTGCATCAGGGCCCTGGCGTTCATGTGGGGACCGCAAGCCCCATTGTGGACTTCGTTCATGAACCTGTCTGCTTCTTCTTGGCTGACGCAGCGTAGGAGTGGCCCGTGGTAGCGTTTCTTGTATAGCATGTCCCCGAGGATGACGAAGTGAGAGGCGAGGCGTTTTAGGGCCATGATGCTCTTGGTTTTGACCCCTTCTGTGCATTGACCTTCCTCGTTCATGAAGGCGGTCTCCCCGTTCTTGAGGAATTGGAAGATCTGTTTATACCATGGCTCATTGACGGGCTTAGGTTCTGGTTCGATCTCACAACAGTAGGCAGGAATTTCCTTTCGTCCGACTTTGAAGGGTTTGATTGCTTTTCCTTCAGGGATTTCCACAAGGGAAGCCAAGGTGGCTAAGGCATCTGCAAACCTGTTTCGGTCTCTTGGCAAGTAATGGAAGGTGACCTCTTCGAATTGTGTGATGAGGTCCTCCATGCAGGCATGGTATTTTTGCAAGCCCGGGTCTATGGTTTTCCACTTGTTGGAGACTTGGTTGATGATCAAGGCTGAGTCCCCATAAACTTCGAGTTTCTGGACATTCCTCTCGAGTGCGGCTTGTAGTCCAGCAGCGCAGGCTTCATATTCGGCGGCATTGTTGGTTACCTCGAAATTGAGCTTTATAGCAATTGGGGTGTGCTCGTCCCTGGGATCTACCAAGAGCATACCGATGCCGTTTCCCTTTTTGTTGGCTGCTCCGTCGAAGAACAGTTGCCATCGATTTTCGCCTTCGATTGCGAAGATTCCCTCGTCTGGAAATTGTGGTTCGGGGCCTCGAGCCTCGTCGGTGGGGAAATCAGCCAGCTGTTCAGCCATGGCCCGTCCCTTGATTGACTTTTGGTTGACGTACTTGATGTCAAACTCTGCTAGGAAGAAAGACCATTTGGCGAGCCTCATTGACAGAGATGGTTTGTCGAAGAGGTACTTGACTGGGTCCATTTTGGAAACCAAGTGTACCGTGTGCGACTGCATGTAGTGCCGTAGTTTCCCGACAACCCATACCAGAGCTGCGCAGGTTTTCTCGAGGGCTGAGTAATTGAGTTCGCTGCCTTGAAACTTTCGACTGACGAAGTAGATGGCGTTTTCGACCCGTGACTCCCTCTTTTCTTGACAGAGCATGGCTCCAACTGCGGTGTCGGTCACAGTTAGGTATAGCAACAGTGGCTTTTCCTCGTGGGGAGGACAGAGAATCGGAGGACTCACAAGGTATGCTTTTATTTTTTCAAAGGCATCTTGGCATTCTGAGTTCCATTCGATGTCGGCGTTCTTCTTCATCAGTTTGAAGATTGGCTCGCATATAGAGGTCAATTGGTTGACGAAGCGGCTGATATATTGCAGGCGGCCCATGAAGCTTTTCACCTCTGTCTGAGTTTGCGGTGGTCTCATTTCGATGATAGCTTTGATCTTTTGAGGATCCACCTCGATGCCTCTCTCGGTGACCATGTATCCCAAAACCTTGCCTCGGCTAACCCCAAATGTGCATTTGGCAGGGTTAAGCCTCATTGAGTGTTTTCGGAGGCGATTGAAGAATTTTCTCAGGTCTGTGAGGTGTTGTCCGTCTGATCCCTTTGAGTGAACGATCATGTCATCGACGTACACTTCGATCTCTTTGTGGATCATATCGTGGAAGAGGGCGGTTGCTGCCCGTTGGTAGGTAGCCCCAGCATTCTTTAGTCCGAACGGCATTACTGTGTAGCAGTAGGTTCCCCAGGGGGTTGTGAAAGCTGTTTTTTCTTGGTCTTCTTCGGCCATCTTGATCTGATTGTAGCCGGCAAAACCGTCCACGAAGGACTTGACTTCGAAATTGGCTGTAGTGTCTACCAACATGTCGATGTTGGGTAGTGGAAAATCGTCCTTGGGACTTGCTTTGTTGAGATCTCGGAAGTCCACGCAACAGCGTACTTTTCCATTGGCCTTGGTGACCGTGACGATATTGGAGAGCCATGTGGGGTACTCGATCACCCTGATGAAGCCGACGCGGAGCATTTTTTCGATCTCCTCTTTGACTTGTAAAGACCATTCTGGCTTGATTCGGCGTAGCTTTTGCTTGATGGGCTTAGCCTCGGGATTCAAGGGGATCCGGTGCTCTACAATGTTAGGATCTAATCCGGGCATGTCTCGGTAAGACCAAGCGAACACATCCACGAACTCTTTGAGCAGTGCAGTCAATGCGTCTTGCTCTGTGCCGGTGAAGAAACTTCCGATTTGCGTCTCTTTTGGCTCTTCAGCAGTTCCCAAATTCACTTTGGTTAAAACCTCCTCGGCAGCTTGGGCCCGATTTTCTCTCGTTTGACAACATGCTTAAAGATGTGCTTAATGTATTGTTCGTTTAATGTGTCTGCTTCTTTATCAAGTGAATCGTTATTAACTGTTTGTGTGTTAGTTAATTTATCGGCTTGTTAAAGATGCAATGAGAGGATACTCGGAAAGATCGAAGCATTCATTAAGAGCATACGGGAATACATTATTGGCAATGAGCTCGTAATCTTCTGGCGTGAGGCCATCAGATGACTCGATAGACTCAAATTCAAAGATAATGGACTCAGGATGAGTTTTGACACTAGACTCTAGGACTCGAGGGGTCAGACCAAGTTGTTCGATCATGTCCTTTTTGCTGGCAGTGGGTCCGGAGAAGGTGGCCCAGTTATTGAGTGGCAATGAGCTTGAAAGGAGATGGGGCTTGAAGGGCTTTATGTCACCGTTCCCGATCATTGCTATCACAGAGTTATCAGAAACAAAATCGATTAGATCCGGCATCTCGATTTCTTCTTTGAAGAGCAGGTGGAGCAGTGGCTCGTCCCAAGCATCGTCTGCGGAGTCTTTTGCTTTTGTCTTGGGCATTACTAGCTCGAATGCAGACTCGTCCCGCTTGTCGAGGGCAGGGGTGTTGACAGAGAGTTTTTCAAATTCTTCCGCCAAAGAGGGAGTTTTTTCGAACCAAAATTCATTGTGAATAGTGGTGGTTGTGGATCCCGGCAGGGGCGGTGTGTCGAGAAATGCTCTTCGGACGGGATTTGGCTTGAGGCCTCTGAATCTTGCCGTGTTCTCTGGAGCTTGTCCATGGTTGTCGGCCGCCTTTGTTTGGCACCGATCGGCTCCGTTCCCTTTCTCTGGATCTTCTTCCAAGTTGCCGGCCTTCCTTGTGAAGTACTTGGTCATGTCGAAGCTGTAAGGACGAAGATCGGAGATTGCGTGCAAGCCTCTTTTGTTATCTGTGGAGCGTTTTCGTGCAGCTCGCTTGTCCTCCGCAATGTGTTCGGGAGTAGGAGAGTATCCCAGGCCGTGCAGGTTATTCTGTTCTTTGATATTGATGATCTGTTGAGTGCCCTGATGGCGTTTTCCCAAACCGAGCCCCGGGATGTAGTTCATGTGCTTCATCATTTTCATCGGGGGAGGGATCTTGTCCCAAATCAAAGGCAGGTCTATGTGGCATACTTGGGCCTTTGGGCTTTCGATGGTGAACCCTGTTAGCATCATGCCATCATCGTCGGGTTTGATTTCTAAGACCGGGACGCCGTTTGTTTCGGTCCTTTCGTTGACTATGCTATCACCGTAGATGATGGTAAGATCCGTTCCTTGGACGAACTTTACGCACTGATGAAGAGTGGATGCCACCCCATTGATCTGGTGTAGCCAAGGGCGTCCCAAAATGGCAGTGAATGTGATTGGGATGTCGATGACTTGGAAATCTGTCGGGACCATTTGTTTTCCAAACCACAGGTTCAAGGTGGCTATTCCCAAGACTGGGCGGGATGTTGAGTCGTATGCCTTGATTGCCTGAGTCGAGGGTTTTAGATCAGTTGCTTTGATCCCTAGCAAATCCATCATTTTGGCTGGAAGGACGTTCATGGATGATCCCCCATCTACCAACACCCGTGGGAGACGACGCTCGTCCAGTTGAACTGTTATGTAGAGAGGCTCGTTGTGGTCAGCCCCAAATTTTGGAAGATCGAGCTCTGTGAAGGTGATGATATTGCTGTAATTGACGTTGCCAATCATCTGAACTGCTTCATCGTGTGTCACCGTGATGGGAACCATGGTCTGGGCCAGCTTTCTTCCAACTTGAGCTTGTGCGGGTAAGATGAAGTGAGTAAGGACCAGAGTGAGATGTTAGCCTGAGTGCGCTTGAGCTGTGTCAAGACAGATCTTCAACCTTTGGGTCCAAGGTTTCGGCTTCTTTGGCGTAGGGCCCCTTTTCAATTCGTGGCTCGGGTATGGCTGGCCTTTTGTCCGTCCGTGGAGGATTCACTGGGATTTGACCGGAACGTGTCGAACATTCACCTCTGGACTTATGGTTTTGCTTGTCTCTCCCGTTTCGGGAGTGGGAGGAGCCTGATTGGCGTAAGGCCGATCGCGCATTTCAATTCGTTCACCTGTCATGGCTTTTACTGAAGCATCAATAGTGGCTTTGAGATCTTCCCAAGACGGGGTTGGATTATCTGGACCTTCGGGCCTTCGGTGGCGGTGCGGCTCGTCCCGGCTGATCATGGAGCAAACATTGGCGTGGCCCCGTGCGTAACTAGGCTGGGAGATTTCTTTGGAGTAGATGACATAGTAGTCAAACTTTCCCGAGGGTTCTCCAAGGGTTCCGACCGTGGGATCACCGCATTCATACCTCTTTTTCAGTTTTTGTTGAGAAGATAGCTTCTTCTTTCGTCGAGGAGCGGCCCTCGTTCATTGCATCCTGGAATTCCATTTCCAGACAAGCACTGCAATCGCAGACGTCCCACCAGATGTGTTCGTTGTTCGGCGGTGGTACCGGGACCTCAGGAGGCTGGATGGGCAGGCTTTCCTCTGGAAGGTCTTGTGGCCTTACGTCATAACTGCATGGCTCGTACGAGGGTAACAGGTTGACTTCTGGGAGACAATGAGAGACGTTAGAGGCTGTAGGAGCAGTCCTGACTTGGGAAGCCCCAGGTAGTTGGGTGGCTAAGGTTCCGAAGTGGTGCATGGCACCTTCGATCCAGGCTTGTTGCTCACCTTGACGTTTCTCAATAGCCATGAGGACCTGCCAAACTTCTTCCAGTGTTGGGGAATTTCTTGGGGGTAGGGTCCCGTTCTCATCATTGTTATCCACTGACTTGGCCATGGGGAATTGACGGACTGTCCTGGTGACAGAGGGGTGGTAGGACCTTGCCGTTTTGACACCGAGACGGGTTCCCTGGTACTTTCGACCACTCTCTGTTAGCTGGAGGGGGTGATGGGCAAGGTTTAGACATGGGAATGGCCTAACGGGATAAAAGGGGGAAAGCTCACGTGGCATGCGGTTTCCGTTTCTTTTATTTTATTTTTTTTGTTGTTTTAATTTACTTAAAACAGTATTTTCTCAGAATCCTAGGTAGGTTGGAAAAGATTGCTCCTCTTTTTCGCAACTATGCTAGATCCCGGGTCGATGGAGACCATCGTGCGGCTATAAGCCCCTCGTTTTGCACCCGTATTTCGACATCCCAGGTGGACAGCCCAGGCGAGGTCCTATAGTGCAAGCGGTTTCCACCGGCCTAAAAGAAAAAATCGAACCTAAGGACCGAGCCTGTCATGTTCGTTTTGACGCGTTAGCCATGTGAATAGTGAACCGAGCCGGCCACTGAGTCAAGATCAAGTCAAGAGTTCGGCATGACCTCTCTTTACCTTGCTTGCGCAAGGGATCTCGTGACGTTAGGCGTTGGCCGGGTCATATCGTCATGGCCGACGTATCAAAGGCGTGATGACATGGTGTCATGCGAGCATGGATGTATATCCGGACGGAACATCTTCTCGTGTAGCTTCGGAAATCAAGATCAGTCAAGATTTTAGCATGACCATTCATCGCTTTGCTTGCGTAAGGGATCTTGAGTTCCGAGCCTTGACTCGAGAAAATGGCCGGCATGGTATATGTATCCAGTGCCGTATGACACGGACCGGGTAAAAACCAACCGAGTCCGGACAGAGTGTGACTCAAGACTCAAACGTGCGGGGTTGACGCTTGGCTAGGATGGGATGTTTGGAATGATCCCGTGCGCGTCCAAGAGGCCTAGGAAGACCTAACGGATCGCAACCGAGACCACTTCGGGTTGAGGGTTGTAGTGTGCAGTGTATCCGAGGCAAAGAAGGCGCGTAGTGTGCGGTGTAACCGAGGCAGCAGTGTGAGTAGAGTGCGGTGTAACCGAGGCGAAGTGCGCGTAGTGTGCGGTCTCTAAAATTCTTTTTCCGAGTAAAACAGAGTTTTTGAAGAATTTTAAATGTATGCACGAGATGTATATTGATGCATTTTTTATTTTTATTTTTTTTGTAAAATAAAAACGAAGCACGTGCACACACACACAACAGTTAAAGAAAGGGGTAAAATGAAAGTTTGACCCTCATCATTGTTTTAAAAATCTTTTGTTTTGTTTAAAAGTTTTTAAAACAAAGCTTCCTCAGCAGAGTCGCCAACTGAAATTACCCGATCCGAGAGGCAGCCGCATTCCCTAAGATCCGGCATCTTTCGCGTGGAGCGATGTGTCTCGCCATTTTTGTTTTGTAGAGTCGCCACGCCGTTTTTATTAAGCCCAAAACATTGAAAAGGGCATCGCTTAAAGATAATTTTAAACTGTTTTTGTGTGATGAAATTTTGAGTTCGGAGGTCGATGACTCCCGGGAAGAGAATATTAGAATATTAGAGCTCACCCGAGTAGCCTCGTAAAACGAGTCTTTCGGATACCCCTAATATCCTTTAAATGTTGTGTGTGTGTGTGTGTGCTTTTTAAAAATGCATGCTGTATCGGATGTCTACATTGTATGCTATGTATGGAAATGTATTGAAATAGTATAGGAAGGAAGCCTTACCAATGTTGGTTCGTGTCTGTCTTCCGCCGGGAATAGTGTTTGAGGTCGGAGTAGCGTTCGGCACGGATCGGGATTGCTTCGGAGATGCCGGTTGTCCGCGGACAGAGTTTCGGCGTGAGTTGAGGTTGCAGGCTGCGTTCGGGCAGAGGTTCGGCGTGCGTGGGGATCGTCGGGATCACTCGGGCAGAGTTTCGGCGTGCGTTGTGGTGGCAGGAGTCACTCGGGCAGAGTTTCGGCGTGGTTTGGGATCGTCGGTTTGACTCGGAAAGAGCCGGGACACCGTGGAAAGACCAGGCAAGGCCTCGGAGTACCACGAGGGGCCTCAGAGTACCTCGAGAGTGCCTCGGGGCAGCGCGGGAGCGTCTCGGGAGCGCTCGGGGAGGCTTCGGAGCACCACAAGGGAGCTCGGAAGGCCTCGGAAGGATCCGAAAGGGGCCGGGAGTGCCTCGAGAGGACTTAGAGGGGAAGCCAGAAGGCTAAGGGAGGAAGAGAGAAGAGGGAGGTGTGTGAAAATGAGGAGGGGGAGCCCTCTATTTATAGTAAAAATTTCGGAGCAAAGAGGTCCGTACGGACCTTCTTGGTTATCCAGAATTTTGGATTTCCTCGATTTGAGGGAATCTGCAATGATGGTGAATATTACGGAATGATGATGTCCCCCATGCAAGAAGGTCCGTACGGACTCAACTCAAAGATGCAAAGAGGTCCGTACGGACCAACCATGCATTTGGGTAATCATTTCTTCCGGGATTTGAGGGAATATTGTGGACTTTAAGGGGATTCAGTAATTATGACAGCAAAGAGGTCCGTACGGACCATTGGTGCTTTTTCAATTTCCTGAAAATTCCCAAAAGGTCCTTTTGTCCCTTTTTATCCCAGGAAGGCTCCTCCCTTGGTTTGGTTGGGGGTTTGAGAGGGTTTTGAGAGGGTTTTGAGTGCCAGAGGTCTCCGAGACTGCGTTGATGAGTCTGCGGTGTTTCCCGTGTGTTTGAAAGGGGGTGATCCAGATTGGGGTACTTACACGTACCGGCAACATTTATGGAATTGATGAATAGGGTATTTCAGGAGTTTTGGATAAAGGTGTAATTGTATTCATAGATGATATCTTGGTATACTCTAAGACTAAGGAGGAACATGAAGAACAGTTGAGGTTAGTTCTACATATTTTGTGGGGACAAAACTTGTACGCTAAATTCAAAAAGTATGAATTTTGGCTGGAGAAAGTGGCATTTCTAGGACATGGGGTATCTAAGAAGGAATTGAAATAGATCCGACAAAGATAGAAGCTATAGTAGATTGGGAGTGACCAACAAATGTTAGTGAAATGAGAAGTTTCTTGGGGTTAGCAGGATACTACAGGAGATTTGTTGAAGAATTTTCGAAGTTATCAGGACCGTTAATGAAGTTAACGCAGAAAGGAGCAAAGTTTGTTTGGTCAGAAGAATGTGAAAAGAATTTTCAAGAGCTGAAGAGTTAGTTAGTGTCCGCACCTATTCTTATAGTACCATCAGGATCGGACGGATTTGTGATATATAGTGACGCTTCGTTGAAAGGACTAGGTTGTGTGTTGATGCAGAACGATAAAGTGATAGCTTATGCGTCAAGGCAACTGAAGAACCATGAGAGGATTTACCTTACCCATGATTTGGAGTTAGCTGCGGTAATATTTGCACTAAAGATTTGGAGACACTACTTATATGGCGTGAAGTGCCAGATTTTTACTGACCATAAAAGTCTTAAATATATTTTTACCCAGAAAGAGCTTAATATGAGACAAAGGAGGTGGTTAGAGTTACTAAAAGACTATGACTGTGAGATTTTGTACCATCCTGGGAAAGCTAATAAAGTGGCCGATGCGTTAAGTAGGAAGAACCACGGAATGTTAGCGACGTTAATCTCTAAGGGGGTAAGAGCATGGGAAGGTGTGAAAGACATGAGTCTTAGAGTGAGAGTTAGTGGATATCTAGCTCAATTAACCCTACAACCTACGCTTTTGGAAAGAATAAAAGAAGCACAAGAGTTAGATGGGAAAGAGAGGCTCTAGTCGGAAGAGGGCAAGGAAAAGATCTTCGTATGGGTGAAGATGGAATCCTGAGATACATGGATAGAATATGGGTGCCAAACAATGATGAGATTAAGAGGGAAATATTGAGGGAAGCTCACTGCTCAAAGTTCTCCGTACATTCGGGAAGTACTAAAATGTATAAGGACTTGAGAGGATCGTTCTGGTGGAATAACATGAAGAATGATGTGGCGGAATATGTACCACGCTGTTTGACCTGTCAGCAAGTGAAAAGTGAACACCAGAACCCGACAGGCTTACTACAATCATTACCAATTCCGAATTGGAAATGGGAGAACATTGATATGGACTTTGTGAGTGGTTTACCGAAAACACAAGGGAAGCAAGATGCCATATGGGTTATTGTAGATAGACTGACGAAGTCGGCACACTTTCTAGCAATCAAGAAGACTGATCCGTTAGAAAAGCTGACCAAGCTGTATATTGATGAGATAGTAAGGTTACATGGAATACAAGTCTCAATAGTGCCGATAGGGATGCGCGGTTTACCTCGAAGTTTTGGAACAATCTACAAGGGGCACTTGGGACAGAACTGACAATGAGTATGGCGTTTCACCCACAAACAGATGGGCAGTCAGAAAGGACCATCCACACATTGGAGGACATGTTGAGGGCTACATCATTAGATTGGCCAGGCTCGTGGGATGAACACTTACCGTTAGTGGAGTTTGCGTACAACAACAGTTTTCAAGCAAGCATCGAAATGGCTCCGTACTTCGCCAGCTTATTGGGACGAGGTTGGTGAGAGAAAGTTAAGTGGACCAGAATTAGTACAAGTCACTGCAGATAAAGTACAACAGATCCGTAAGTGGCTACAAACTGCACAAAGTAGACAGAAATCCTACGCAGACAACCGAAGACGAGAGTTAGAGTCTCAGTTGGGTGATCGAGTGTTCTTCAAGATCTCGCCAACAAAGGGAGTCATGAGGTTCGGAATCAAGGGAAAGTTAAGTCCGCGATATGTGGGACCGTTCGAGATTCTTGACAAGATTAGGGAAGTGGCCTATAGATTGGCACTACCACCGGTTTTAACTGGAGTGCATGACGTGTTCCATGTCTCTATGCTAAGGAAGTATATTCATGATCCAAGTCACGTGATCGAGTACAAACAGCTAAGAGTCCGTGCTGATTTGACTTATGATGAAAGGCCGATCAAGATCGTCGACAGAAAAGACGAGAATGTGAGAAAGCGGTTGGTTCCTTATGTGAAAGTACAGTGGAGCAACCATACCGAAAGTAAAGCAACTTGGGAACTAGAAATCGAGATGCGTGAATTGTATCTCGACCTGTTTTCAAGCTAAGGTACGTTAAGTTTGGGGACAAACTTCTTTTAAGGGGGTAAGAATGTAAGAACCCAAAAATTTTAGACCTTTAATTTAATTATTTTATTAGAAAAATTAATTAAATGTAATTATAATTATAAATTAACTTTTAATAAGTGGGCTATTAAAAGTTAATTGAATGGGTTAGATGAGTTAAATCAAGTTGGGCTAGGTAAGTGGGCTTGTGCAGAAAAAAGGGCCCAAGGAGGTTAATACCCAAATATAAATACCAAAACCCTTCCTAAAATTTCCATAACTCTCATTATTTACCAAAGAGAAAAGAAAAAAAAAATTTAAAACCTTAGTACTAGGGGCGGCGGCCGAAGCAGTGGGGAGGGGAAACAGCCGAGCTTTTGACCTTCTTTGGTCAATCTTTCTTAACCACAATCAAGGTAATGTAAAACCCTAAATTCTAGTATTCGTTTCATTCAATTCGGAGTAATATTGAATTAGTTATGAATTTTTGAAGATTTAAAATTATGTTTGTTATTGGATAATTATTCTTAGGGTTTTAAATGTTCAATCTTGGGGTTAATAGATAAATTGAAGATTAAAATGATGGGGAATTGAATGTTATAACAATATAATCATAACCCAAAATTCTTCTTGAATTTATAATAAAAAGAATATAGATTTAAACAATTAATGTGTTTAAAAAAATTGTTTGATTAAGGAGTAAATGAATTAAATTATTGGGTTAATGTTAAAAAGTAAAAAGAAAAAAATCAAATCAATGAATTTAGAACCTGTTAGGTTCGGCCGAATGGCCCTAGGTATGATTGGGTATATTTTTGTTTAATTCGTTAAGCTTTTGGTTTAGTTTAAAGGATTATAGTTAAGTTACCAACTGAAAAAGGGCTAAATTGAATAGTTATAAGCTGAAACCATTAGAATTCTAACTGTACAGTCAGGAATTAGATGGAGAACTTAACTGAAGGACTAAACTGAAAAGTTCAAAACTGCAGAAGGACCAAACTGTAATTAATTGGAAGTGGAGGGACTATTCTGTAATTAATTGAAAGTCAAGGGACTAATTCGTAATTACCTAAAAGTTGAAGGACCATTTCATAAATATTTAAAAGTTGAGGGACTGTTTTGCAAATATTTAAAAGTTGAGGACTGTTTTGCAAATATTTAAAAGTTTAGGGACTGTTTTGCAAATACTCATAAGTTGAGGGACTCTTTTGCAAATACTCATAAGTTGAGGGACTGTTTTGCAAATACCTAAAAGATGGAGGACCTTTTAGTAATTAACCAAAAGTAGAAGGGCTTAAGTGAAAATTTTAAAAGAGGAAAGTCTACTTTAGAGTTAAGATTTATGAAAAGGATAGAAAAGAGAACAACCCTAAATAAAATCAACCTATAATTAGGAAATTGCAAGTCCAAGAATAAGGAAATTCTCAAATATGGAAAGTTTCAAAAAATAGAAACTTTTAAAACATAGAAGATTACTAAATAAAGAAAGGAAAGAAGTTAAATTATAACGCATAAGGTTTAACTAAGTAGAAATAGTTAACGACAAATGTGAGATACTAAGTTACTCTTACGTGGTTGTAGGTACGCACGGGAAGAGCTGTTCAAGAAGCTAAACCAAGGTAAGGGATTACGTTCCTTTACTGTATTTGAATTCTTTTCCATTGGAACTCCTATACCTTCTTGATATAATTGGACTATCAAATGGCATGATAGTTATTTGTGAATAATCCGCGTTATTGAACGTTACTTGGAAATATCTATATTTTGTGATAATGTTGTTGTTCACAGAATATCTGAAGTTTGAAACTTGTCATATGCATACTTGTACCTCTGTATGCTTCCTCGTTCTAGCATGTTTGTGGAACCACTTACTTGCTTAGAATGGACATGCCCAGTTAGAAAAGGCATTGTCAAAACTTGTCTAGTTAGAAAAAGACTTATTCTTATTAGGGATTGCATGAGTGATCACATGCCTTCTCTCAGGAATTGTCTGATTACAAGGGCAATTCAAGACCCCGAGCATATAGGTGTGGATACCATATATGTTTCGACCTGCACTAATGTCTTGATGAAGCTAGGTGTATTAAATTGTACCTTTAGCATTGAGGTTATAATGTACGTTGGAATTGACGGAATTTGTGTGAATCCCTTTGAATCGTAGTGCCATAATCCTTTGCAGATAATCTTAAATATTGTCTTGACTGTATTGTACCCCAGTCTATTATAAAGCTAAATTAACCTATCCTTGTATTATATTATTGAAGTGTTCATTCTGGTCGTCTCTTCTTAGTACCCGAAGAGATTTCGTATGAACTTACTGAGCATTCGTTCGCTCACCCTTCTCCCTTAAATTTTTCTTTCCAGGTTCTAAGTAGAAGAGAATCGGACTTGTCGCGAGAAGGGCGACGCTTGGAGAATAATTAGGATTATTGAATAATTAGTCTTTTTCATTGGTTGTAAGTACATTAATGGCTAGTGTGGTTTTACTAGCTGAGACAGCTAGAAAGTAATTATTTTCGCTTCCGCATTTATGAGGTTATTTATGGTATTTAATTACAATTATGATGTAATAGGGTTTTGTGGGTGAAAACCCTAATGTTTTGAAGTATTATTTATGGCCATTGAATGCTCATTTATGTATTGAAAATTAGGGGTGTTACAAAATAAGATTATATGGTTTTGTAAAACATGGCACTTCCTTAACAATAAAGGGGATTCCTTAATAAAGAGCTTCTCAATTCCCTAATCTTTTCACCTTCATAATTCTTCTCTTCTTGATTTGATTAACTTGTGAAATTCCAAATTTTGTATTTATTAATTGTCCATTTTTAATTAAAAATGTGAAACTAAGGATTTAATTTTTGGATATGAATTTTTGGTTTCTCCAAATAAGGTTTTTAGTGACATCTAATAACAACAATTGAATAAACGGTGGCTGAAAGTTTCGTGTAGCTAGGAAACTTTAATCACACAACAGACAACGAATGTGAGTACAGATGTGTCTTACAACTGTCCACACATCCACAGATAATGCAGCGAAATAAAACAATTAAAAACAAATAACTCAAGAATTATTTACGCTTACTGATCTATGAGATCAGCAAACTAGGCTTACGCCCAAAAACTTTTCACTATAAAAACTTTTGTTGCTTACAAAAACAAATAAGTGAAAAACTAAAATATGAAAATACTAAACGAGCTCTAATCACCTTCTACGACAAGAACAACTCCCCTTTCCCAAGTAGGACCTATTCTAGTCAGAAGTAAAACAAAGAAATCTATGAAAATCTAGATGTGAGTTACGGATGTAAGGCACAACCTTCACTCACAACCTAAAATAAACAATGTTGAAAACTATGAAGAATATGTATTTTTCTCTCAGAATTTCCGTGTCTTCTTATGTGTTGAATGCCTTGTATTTATAATGCACCATGGAGAAGATCTTCAAGTAATCAACATCTTCCTTTGTGAGATCTCTTTTTCTATAAGAAAACATAAACACACTCATAAGGAAATAAACTATTAGTAGGTTAGTCCTAATATAAAACTATGTAAATAAATAAAAGATATTTACATATTTACAATCTCCTAGTCAAAGTAGGACAATGATAAATCTTTCATGAAAGTCCAAAAATCTTCTTACCATATAGAAGTCTTTTAAAATAAGGAAACATGAATATGTTCCCACAAAACTCACGTTTTCAGTGGCCAAGCAACTCCTTCTGAGAAATGGATTGCAAATGGGTTATCCTCCTTGGTATATCATACGCTAAATTTCTTCTTCTTTTTTTTTTCATTATGGTACAATTACTATTATATATTTTTCAAAAGTAGATTTTTTCTTTCATTGAGTACCCATGTCTTCACTCCTTGCGTTGAAAGTCTTTGTTTGTGTGTTGTTTATATTTTTTCTTGTTACAATGATTGGAATGTTTGGTTGGGCATTTATTGCCAACTCATATTTTAATTTGTCATGTTTTTAAAGCTAAATAATTTTAAAATGAGGATTTTATGGATGTTGTAGTTGGGCAGTGTTCCAATTAAGAGTTGAAGAAGCATTTGGCGTCTTAAGTCATTTTTCGTAAGAGCGTTTGACGGAGATTTGGTTTCATTGATACCATTATCAAGGGTTTGTTATGTGTGATGTTTGAAGTTGATAGTTCAATTGTTTCTAAGGCTATAGTGTCACACTCGACTGGCCAGATGAATATGAAAGAATTACATGTTCCTGCAAATCATTGTGTGTTTCCGAGTCTTTTTTGGGGCTAATTACAATTTGGTAATTTGAGTTTTGATCACTTTAGCAATTTGGTTCCAAATTTTAAAAGGTTGCAACTCGATTTCTATTATTTTTATTTTGTTGTAAATTGATGTAAAATCTCACAAAAATGTTAGCTTTTTTAATGGAAACACAAGTTATCGAATCACAGAGAAACATAAATGTTAGCAATTGGGTTGTAAATTTTTACGTCAACGTGCAACAAAATGTAAATATTAAAAATCAGGTTGCAATTTTTTTCGTTTCGGAAACCAAATTGCAAAAGTGAGCCAATTACATGTAATTGAATTGCAATACTCTCTTTTTTATCATGCATGTAAAACATTTTACGAATTCTGCGATAAATTATATTAATATTCTCAGATAAAAAAGAGTTATCCACTTCCGCGAATGTTCCATCCAAATTTTATTATTTTGATCTATCATTCTTACTAAGTTAAATTTTATTTTATTTTATTTTTTATATTATTATTAATTGCTATTGATATTCTCAGATAATAAAGAGTTATCCACTTCCGCAAACATTCCATATTCTGATATTCACATATCATACCTTATTGAAATACAAAATTTGTTTGGGTCAATAGCGTGCAAGGGCTTTTTTCGATTGCCTTACCACAATATAATTCTCGCACTTAGTACTTCATATAGAATAAAAGGCCTAAGTGATATTTGTGTCTAAGTGATATCCCATGTTAAAATTATCTCATTTAGCCCCCTAGATTATAAAGAAAGTTAGAAACTTGATGAAAATGGTCATGTGCATTCATGTTATGGGTATTTCATTTTTTAATTTCTCTTTAATTTAATTTTCTCACTCTTTTAGTGTACAATAAATTTAATAACTATTTTAACCATTGTTTATTACATTAAATAAATTAAAATAGTAAAATTTCTTAATTAACACCAAAGAAAGAAAAATAAAGAAAAAGAAAGAAGGATAGAAAAAGAGAAACAAAGGTAAAAAGGAAAAACGAAAAGCAAAACAAAATAACCTGCTACTTTTCACGAGCCACCTTCCCGTCACCCATCTCCTCCATCCCTTTCCCGTTGCCGCTAACACCTTTCATTCCTACTCCTACTGCTTTTTTCCCTCCCCTTTCATCCCTTCCATTTCACTTGTTCCCTCTGCCATCTTACCACCTCCAACAACAATGACAAGTAGCTTATATTGGATTCTCCTTCCAATTCCTATTTTTTTTATGAGAGACTATTTATATTTTCTAATAAAAATTAAAATAGGTGTTTAATTCGGTTATGGTAATGGTGGTTTGGTGTTAGAAGTTTGGTGGTGATTTGGTAGAGGTGATTTAGGGTCGGTTGTTTGATGGTGTTTGCGGCTGTTTGGTGGTGGTGGTGTTGGTGGCATTGGGAAACATGGGGCTGGCATGATGGTGCTGGCTTGAGAGTTTTTCATGGCTAGAATGACATTTATGTCCTTAAGATTTGGAGTCGAAAAGTCGTAAATACCCATCACATGACATGCACATGGCCATTTTCGTTAAATTTCTAAGTTCGTTAGATTCTAGAGGGCAAAGTGGGTTAATTTTAACATGGAGTACCACTTAGACCAAAATTTCGCGCTATGATGCATGCATAGTGGGATTTAGTGTATAATTGAGGGGGATAAATGTATTTAGCCCAGAATAGAATGTCTTAATATTATGTCCCATGATTCAGTAATACATTTTTATTTTTTGATCTCAAAATATGCATATGTACATAAACAGTAGTACCTCACAACAAATAAATCTTTTGTTAACTTTATTCAACAACAACAACATCAACATCATAATCTCAAAATGAATTAAGATCGACTAACATGAATAGCCAAAGAAGAAGTGAAAAACAAAGAAAAGTAAATGTTCAAAGAATGTTTTTTTTAAAGAAAAGAAAAATAAAATAAGAAGAAATAGATGAAATGGATGAAATATATATAAAAAATATTTCAGAAATCTATCATACATTGGAGGTGTTTAAATTGAATTATGTGGAGATGGAGAGGAAATTCAAGGTATATATTTTTCTAGATGGAGATCTGATGCAGCAAAATCAACTGTGATAACAATAATATACCGATAGATTATTGACCTAACCCAATTCAAGTATTAGAGTTCCAACAAGCCAAATGTTTCGGGGATTAAACCCAAATAATGCACAAACGACACTTTTTTATAAATATGTGGCCAAAATACGTTTACCCTCCCAAATTATCTATTGATTCCCACTTTGCATTCTCGTTTGAAAATTCGGAATGTTTGGTACCTAAACTTTCAAATTGTCCCACTTTGCCCCTGGCACTAACGAACGTTAGAAAAGTTAACAGAATAGGTAATGTGTCGAGCACATGATGACAAATGGGCTAGTTTATATTGGTTATTAGTTTTTAAAACGTTAAATGCAAAGTTATAATATAAAGTGCTAAAATTTTATTTCTTTTTCCAAAATAATTAACATTTTCTTAAATAATTAGTATTTCATGAAAATACAATTTATTTTATTTTTTATGTTAAAAAAATATTTTTTGTATTTTTATTGTAAAGAAAATTATGTGCGTAATAGCATATATTAACATTATATTTAATAATTAATATTTTCAGAAAATATATTTTTTAAATAAGAATAAAAAAATAATAATTAAAGAATATTATAAATAAAGAAAATACATTTTAAATGAAACATTATAAGGTTTTTATTTTCAAAAATTATTTTATTTTAAAAATATATTTTTCTTTTTTTTTAAATAAATACAATTCTCTTTGAAAAATTCATTTTTTATTTATAATATTCTCTAATTTTTATTTTTTTAACCCCATTTAAAATATATATTTTTTGAAATTATTAATTATTTAAGATAATGTTAATATATGCTATTACGAACATAACTTTTTTTACGATAAAAATACAAAAAAAAAATAATATTTTTTAATATAAAAAAAATAAAATCATGAAATATTAATTATTTATGAAAATGTTGATTATTTTGGAAAAAGAAATATATTTTTAGCACTTTATATATGAAAACTAATAACCATTACAAAAATAGCCAATTTGTCATCATGTGTTCGGCACATGATCTATTCCGTTAACTTTTCTAACGTTCGTTAGTCCTAGGGGGCAAAGTGAGACAATTTGGAAGTTTAAGTACCAAATAGATCGATTTTTCAAATGAGGGTGTAAAGTGAAAATCAGTGGATACTTTGGGAGGATAAACATATTTTAGCCTAAATATATCAAGTCTTACTATTACATAAAGCCTAGCATATTATTTATACTACTACTACTAATAAAGAAGATTCTAGAAATAAAACCTAATGTCCTATTTAAAAACCTGTCGACTAAACTATACCTAGTCTAAAAATAAGAGAAATACTAATAATATTACTAAGGTATGAGTCCTAACTTAAAAAAATAAAATTAAAACAAAAAAACGTATAAACCGAAGCCAAGCCTAAGCTGCCTTCTTGATGCATGTTGTGCTAAATGACATGCACACGACCGTGCAACTTGAGTCTGACCAAATTCTTTTCTTTCCTGCCTGGAAAGTATAGTGAGGATATTTTTTCCAAAACTTTAGGGAAAGCCGATTTCGAACCGATGATCCAGATCAGGCTCACTTGTTTTTTATCCTGATTTCTTGTCATATAATGAGAGGAAAGGTATGAATTTGCTTGAAATTGATTTGGTATTAATTTTTTGGTTATGCAGTGTTTGGGGTAGAAAATCTACAGCAGCATGTTACAACCTGACATCTCCTGGATTAACAACTTGAACTAACATTTTGATGATGCAACTTGGCTGAAAAAAAGTTTTGCATGGTTGACATTATGAACCTATTTTTCAGGAAACGTTATCAAAAATCAAAATTATTATGGACCAAGTCAAATATTTCAAAAGCTATCCACAAAGAATGTGCAATATCCTTGAAACGGCTATCTTGATCTTCATCAACATCCAGCGGGATTCTAGGCGCAAGATGTGGGATCTCATTAATTATGTTATTTACGTTATTTTTGCTTAGTATTTGAACAAAGAGGAAACACATGTACACATACACTCACGACACAATACTCTCTGTACTCACATTTCGATTATCATATTAATAAAATTCCACCGTTTCGAGGTTTTATGCCGGCGAACAAGTTGTTCAAGGGCTTTCCTCGTTAAATCCTTTGCCTTCACATCTTGATTCCTAAGTGTTATATTCCATTGTGCCCAATCTTAATTCTTGAAGTTGAATTGCTTAAATTTAACCAAAACAATTTGTCGCCGTCTGTGGGAACTTTGGTCTTTTAATTGTTGATAAGAATCAATATGTCTACCAGAATGTCTTCTGCTATGACTTCAGTCGGAGTAGGTCCGCGAGTTGAGATGATCTCTGTCACCACTGGAGTATCAACTTCAAGCCAAAATGTTGGCTCTACAGCAGGTTTGATCCAAGTTCTAGGAGGGACATCAGTTGGAGCTTAACAAGAAATTCCATTGGATATTGTCTCCAACTTGGCAAGCATGATGGTTGAATTGAGGCGACAGATAATGCTACAGACCGATATATCCACAATGTTGATTAACAATGTTGCCAGGCTGCAACATGAAGTTTCTACTCTCCAAGCTGGTCCGTCTGGAGTGCGTCAGAATGCATCACTTAGTGCTTTTCAGGGTACAAATCCCAACATGGGATCTAACATGTTCTCTCCGTTCCAACCAAGGAGACTCGACTTTGATAGGGAAACAGGGGCATTGACTGATAATGTGGGATTCATACCAATGACTAATGCAATCACAGAAAGTGTGGTCACTAATCCTGAGATTATCCAGACCACCTCAACAGCATTTATGACCCCTATCCAAGGACCAACAGGGAGTGTTAACCAACAATTTGACTTTAATGCTTACTATGCTGATGCTAACCATGATGTAGGAAATTCGGTGATCCTGAGACAATTACAGGAATTGAGAGAAATGGTGATGAATTTACCTGGGATAACGTTGCCATACCACCAGGATTCTCCAACACGTTACAATGAGTCGCGCTTTGCCCCAGCTATTGCCAACATGGTGATACCGAAGAAATTCACTGTTCCTCACATGAAGAAATATGATGGAACAACCGATCCGTTGGAGCACATTGCCATGTACCAAGAGAAGATGGATGTGATTCACATTCCTTTACATTTTAAGGAAGCTTGTCTTTGCAGGGGCTTTGGTTCCACCTTGACGGGTGCAGCCTTGAGATTGCTCATCAACCAACCTCTAGGATCTATTGGCTCTTATGCTCAACTTATTAATATGTTTACTAACCAGTTTTCATGCGATAGGGTCTTTGAAAAACTAACCAGTGATCTATACAGGATAGTTCAACAACCTGATGAATCATTGAAAGACTACTTAAGCAGGTTCAACAAGGAAGCTGTTGACATCCACAACATGGACATGTCCACAGCAACGGAAGCCTTCAGGATGGGACTCAAGAAAGATTCTCCTTATTATGAAGAATTGGTATAATGATGCCTTGCAAGAGACGGGAAGAAGTCAGAACAAGGGCGATTAAATTCATCAGGTCGGAAGAGGACAAATTGATGCAGGAGAAAGCAAGCAAGAAGAGCACCACTCCTGAGCAGCATTCTGGTGGCAAGATTGAAACATCTCATACTAGATCAAATAAGGGCAGACCCTACTCTAAACCTGACAACTCTAGCATTAATATTGTCAATGATAATGATAATGATGATGAATCGCAATATCCAAGGATTGATGACTACTATTTTTCTGTTGACACTACAGGATTGATACACGATATGGACAACTTGGGCGAGAAAGCAAGATGGCCCAAGAAGTCTGACAAGCCATCTGTTTGGAAGGACAAATCAATGTGGTGTTCCTACCATAAAGATTTTGGGCACACTACTGAGAACTGCATTGCTCTGAGGAAAGAAATCAGCCATCTTCTATCTAAGGGACTTCTCAAAGATCTACTAGGCAGACGACGTGGGCGAGCTGACAACTAGGAGTAACAAGCTGAGAATCCACCGCCTCCTCCAGTTGCAACCAAAGTGGTCAACGTGATAAGTGGAGGGTCAAACATCTGTGGTACATCCTACTCAGCTGCTAAGTGCCATGCTTCAAACTCAAAGGATGATAGTTTGAATTTGCCAGCCAAACCTTCAGAGAGAGTTAACGGTCAGGAGATAACATTTGATGAAGATGACAAGAGTGACATCCTAGATCCTCACCATGATGCTCTAGTTGTGACATTACAAGTGGCTAACTGCTTGGTGAAGCGTATTCAGATTGAAAATGGGAGTTCTGTCAATGTAGTAACAACTAACAGCTTGGCCAGTATGGAGATTCCACTAGAACATGTTACTAGAAGTTCATCTGTTCTAGTTGGATTCAGCGGAGAAACCAAGAACACTTATGGAGAAATCAAGTTGCCGGTCTATGTTGAAGGGGTAAATTCTATGAAAAAGTTATGTGTCATAGAATGCAAATCATCTTACAACATCATTCTAGGAAGACCCTGGATTCACAACATGAAGGCGGTTCCCTCAACCTATCATCAGTGTCTCAAGTTGCCAACACGTTGGGGAATTGTCAAGGTAAAAGGGGACCAGCAAACAGCAAACGAGTGTTACAAGGTGTCCATGAAGGCGACTAGCATCCCTAGGCAAGCATAGCAATTAAAGAAGAAGGCTCGGGATGTTCTGGAAGTAGCTGAGCATGATGTTAAAGAAATTCAACTTGACCCCTCCAATACCGATGTCAAGGTTCTAGTTTGGGCAGATGTTCCTCCTGAAAATGAGGGGAATATAGTAGAATTCTTGAAGTATAGAGCCAAATGTTTCACTTGGAAGCATGAAGACATGACTGAAATTAGTAAGGACATCATCACTCACAAGTTGAACATTGATCCTAGCATAAAGCCTGTCCATCAGAAGAGAAGGAAGTTTGCACATGAGCGCAACCAGATCATAAGGGAAGATGTTAAAAGATTACTGAAGTCCAATATGATCAGAGAAGTTGATTACCCAAGATGGTTAGCTAACGTAGTAGTCGTGGAAAAGAAAAATGGCAAATGGCGTGTATGCATGGACTTTACAGATTTGAACAAGGCGTGCCCCAAAGATCCATTTCCTTTGCCCCAGATTGATTCTTTGGTAGATGCAACAGCCGGCCACGACATCCTGACCATCATGGACGCTTTTTTAGGATTTCATCAAATACAAATGGAGCCCTCGGATCAAGAAGACACCGCCTTTATCACACCAGAGGAAATTTATTGTTATATCGCGATGCCGTTCGGATTAAGAATGCATGTGCAACTTATCAAAGATTGGTAAACAAGATGTTCAAAGACCAACTAGGAGAAACTATGGAAGTCTTTATCGACGACATGGTGGTGAAGTCTAAACATATTAAAGATCACGTTGAGCATCTTAGAGAGGCGTTTGATATCTTGGAAGCATTCAATATGAAGATTAATCCCTCGAAGTGCAATTTTGGAGTTAGATCTGGAAAGTTCCTTGGATACATGGTGACCAAAAGGGGCATTGAAGCAAGTACTGAACAGATCAAGGCCATCATCAGCTTGGAGTCACCCAGAATGATAAAGGATGTACAAAGGCTTACAGGCAGAGTTGCAACTCTTAACAGGTTTATCTCCAAGTCATCTGACAGGTGCAGGCTGTTCTATGATGTACTCAGGAAAAATAAGTTGTTCCAGTGGACAGAAGAGCATGAAACAGTCTTCATTAAGCTTAAAGAGTACCTCACGTCTCAGCCATTACTGTCTAAACCAGAACAAGGTGAACCATTATTTCGATATCTTGATGTGTCCGAAAATGCAATCAATACTGTTTTGGCCAGAGAGCAAGATGGTACACAACATCCTGTTTATTATGTAAGTAAGTCTCTACTTGACGCTGAAACCAGGTACTCCCATCTTGAGAAATTAATACTTGATTTAATTACTGCTTCTACTAAATTACGCTATTATTTTGAGACTCATGCTATTACTGTCAAGACTAACTATCCTATAAGGAATGTGATGAGGAAACCTGAGATGTCAGGTAGAATGGCCAAATGGTCAGTACAACTTAGTACTTATGACATACGATATGAAGCAAGGACTGCAATCAAGTCGCAACCCTGGCAGACTTTGTTGCAGATTTCAGTCCCAACTTGCAGCCTGAGGTTGAGCTTGAAGTCCAACAACTTGAAGGTATTGACTCTACTAGGTATTGGACGCTTTACACTGATGGAGCTTCAAATACCAGGAGTACAGGTTTGGGAATTGTTTTGAAATCACCCCAAGGGGACCTAATCCCTCAAGCTATAGCTTCTGAGTTCAAGGCGACAAATAATGAGGATGAATATGAGGCCCTCATTAGGGGTTTGACCACCGCTTTAGATTTAAATGTTAAGCATATAAATGTGTATAGTGATTCCTTATTATTGGTTAACCACTTTAATGGATCTTATACAACTAAACAGGCCAGCATGACAAGTTATCTCCAATATGTTAAGGTCTTAGCAGGACAATTTGAAGATTTCACCTTCAAACAAATCCCACGTGAAGAAAATGCTGAAGCAAATGCCTTAGCCAACCTGGGTTCAAGTTGCAAAAGCATGTAAAATAACACCATCCCAATCATTCATGTCATGCATCCAGCCATAGATCAACTTGAAGTGTGCCAACTTAATGATCATCCTGATGTAATAGCCATGCCTGTTAGTAATTTCACATCTTGGACGCTGCTGTAGACACCCCATTCTGAACCAATAATTCATGATTACACTACTCTTAGTCTCTCTTTTGTGTTTTGATGAAAGCATATTAGTTTTGTCATGTTTAGTTAAGTTTCTAACTAACCTTGTTAGTTTTGGACCTAACTGACTAACGGAATAACTGAAGAGGACAGAATGGTCGAATGATTAGTTGTCTCGCGCGGAACAGATGTGTCTCGTGCGAGACAACCCCTCTACAGGATGTGCAGAATCACTTTCCTCTGCCATTTCAACCTCCTTTCTTGATAAATCTTATCCAATCCGGGTCTCCAATGATCTTTGAGTTCTGGAACCTTCCTTGGGAGGAATCCCAATCCACTTTAATCTCCTAAAACCCCTATAAATACTTGATGACTTTCAGTATTTCAGAGGACGGTTGAAACCCTGATTCAGAGGGTCGACATACAAATTACTGGTTTCTCTCCTTGAAAGATTCCTGTAAATCACTCATAAACAACTCCTATATTCGTCCATCAACCTTGTTGATTGACGAACGTCAAGTTTCAAGCCTAGAATCAAGACGAAACTATGTCCAAATCATTTCTCGACCGTGAAACACCTAGAACCACGTTCTAAACCAAATACTCCCTAAACACAAGGTAAACTCCTATATTTTACTTTCTACTTCTCAACCCCTCTAATTGCTTTTAGAGTAGTGTAACCCCATCAAAAGGGTTAGCCTAGAGTCCCTCCAATCAATGGGGGCGATCTCGAAGCATACAACCCGACATTCCTAATTAAGAAATTAATTAGGGTTTGCTTATTCTTATTTGATTATCGTTTTAATTGAGAATCCCCCTTAAGCAAGACCAATCTTCAGATTGGGTGGATGCGGTGCTCCACGACCTTCCAAATCCATCACCTAAGCCCCGAACCCAAATCTTTTCAAAAAGGTTTTTCTTATTGTTTTCCTAAATAAATGATAAGTGGCGACTCTGTTATTCATAAAAAAAATCGCATCGCTACAGTTTGGCGACTCTGCTGGGGACTATTTAAAAATTAAAGTGGCTTAGACTTACGTCAATTAAGGGGGATTTTCAAAAATCTTTTTCTTATTCAGTTTCAGGCTATTCTCGTACGAGACAACCCTTTGTCTCGCGCGAGACAAAGCTTCGATAATCGTTATGTTTTTTGGTTTTCCTTGTTCGTTTCGAGATCCAAGATAAGATTCGAACATGCAAGGGGGATCCCAGATTATAATGTTTGCAGAGTTCTTTTCATCTTAAGGCCTCCCTTAAGATGTAGGACGCGAAATTGTGGTTTATTTTATTTATGTAATTGATTATCATTTAAACTGCGTGAGATTGGTTTTTGATTAAAGTCCGGTCCATGGAGGATTCAGGAGTTGTAAATTTAAATTAATTTATTTGTTCTCTCTCTCTTTAAGTGGAACTACGACGGCCTGAGTCTTCCTAATTTGGGGGAAACGTAGGCAACCACTTGATGCGGCCATTATCTGTTTTTCTTTTAGTTTTCAAAAAAAAAAAAAAACTTTCTATTTTACTCTATCACCTAGATTGACTCTCACACACGCACACATCATGATATAACTCTCATTGAACTACATACCCTTGATAAACCCGGGACCCACACTAAGGACGGATGACGGTAATCACCTAATCGCCGGTCTCTCCAAAGTTGGATCATCCCACCTTGCGTCTTCAATCCATCTAGATTGTCAATATCGCGAGGAGCCTAGCCGTAAACTCTGCATCAACCACATATCATGTAGATTTACTTTTTAGGACACTCCGTGACTGGTCGGTTTGATATTGGAGTCATTGTAATCCCTTGTCAAGATTGTTTTGTGTAATGAACCATTGAAAAGAAATCAATAAATTGTCGCTTCAGAATTGTCCCTTCGGAAATATCCCTATGATTGTCCCTTCGGATTTGCCCCTAAAGAGAAAAATCTCTGACCAAAATTATTGCACAAAACTCGATGTTACTTAGGATAACTTCGACCCCTAGGTCCTTAGGTTGGATTTTGAATGTTAGAAACCCCCAAAACGGATTTTCCGTCTGACCAAAATTAGGATTAAAATCAGAAAAAATGTGACTTCCCGTGGTGTTGTCCCGTGCAAGACTACTTATCCCGTGCGAGACAAGTGTTCTGTCTTTTTGTGTTTTGGCCAAAACCTTCAATCCTTCATACTCCCTATTCAGTCGACTTGTTGGGACTCGATCATAGTTTAACACGGTTGCTACACATCTAGGTTCATCGCCAAAGCTCGACACAATGTCTACTTCTCCTTCTGTCACCGAAGCCGAAATCAAGGCAGCTAAGGCAGAACTCATCGAAGCCTTGCTTAAGATGGATGTACAAAGTAAGAAAATTGATGAGCAAAATGCCCAAATGGCCGCCCTCATGCAAGAGCTCCATGACATGAAAGTCAAGAAAGGAAGAAAGCAAAAGAAGAAAGATGGATCCTCCTCCGATAAAGAGGAATCCTACCCCAAAAAGAATGGGAAAACCAAGAAGTCAAGCAAGAAAAAGGAAGAATCCGATTCATCCACTTCCTCATCCTCCTCCGATGATGAGGGATATATCTCCAAAAGAACTAAGACCAAGAAGGAAGGTAGTGGGGAAACTACTAAGATTGGTAACCATATTACTATAAACTACTTTGAGAAGAAACTTGCAACCCTCGACACTTCAATGGGATCATTCAGACCATTTGATCCCCACGCTCTTCAACAATCTATCAACAAGTTCCCTCGCAAGTACAAGACACCCGATATTGCCATGTTTAATGGCAATACTTGTCCTCGAGCTCATGTTGAGACCTACACTTGGGCTATGGTTCCAATGGGTGTTGATAACACAAGCTTGGCCTAATGCTTTTCTCAAACTTTGGAGGGTGCTGCAAGGAATTGGTACATATCTCTTCCTATGACTATAAGGCTTGACTGGTCATCTGCATGTTTGGTCTTCCAAAGGCAATTTGAAGACAACTCCACTTATCGCCCTACTAGGAGGGATATTGAACAAACCAAGCAACATGCAAATGAGTCTTTTGGTGACTTTGCTAGAAGATGGAGACTCAAACTTACCAAAATTGTCGAAAGACCTACTCTCAAAGAGCAAATCCACAACTTCCTCCAATGCCTCCGTGATGAATTTCAAGAGAAGCTCGCCGGTAATTACTTTCCTAGTTTCAATGAACTTCATGAGTTCGGAATTAGGAAAACTAAAAAGAAGGAAAGTACTTTTCGCTACAACAAGCCCACCATAAGTAAGGATGCTTCAGTCAATGCTATTGCATTCAACCGCCCCAACACCGGCAAGTATTCTGTTGTTCCTCCTCCCAAAAAGAAAAAGAGGCACTATGACAAACTTGAAGGAATCACTCAAGAAGAACTCTTCAATGTGCTTGTTAAGAATAAAAAGATCGAACCAAGGGAAGGTGGTCCTCCAAAGGATATGGGTCCTAATCATGCTCATCACTTATTCTGTAAGTACCACAACTTCACCGGCCATGGTACCAACACTTGCCACCACTTGAAGGACATCATCCAAGACCTCTTTGAAAATGGAGAGTTAGAACGTCTCAATGTCATCACCAATCCTCTCCCTCATAATACATGAAGAAGATGAAGCTCCACTTACCACTTTGGGGCTGCAACTATCCTCTCCCTCTCTCCTTTGATAAAAGTAGATTAGGTTTTAAATTTCCAAGTATGAACTTGAAGAGTCGTTCTGTCTTTCTAGCACTTCTCACCTCCTCTAGTTTGTGTCATCTAAACTATCGAGTCTGTTTTAATTTCTCCATTAATCAAAGTCATTTTCTTTTCCTAAACACTTTCCCTAAAGGTTGTTCTACCTCATGAGTATCATTTAATTCATGCAAAATAATGGACCTTCCATTCCCTAAATCATCCCAAAAAATAGAAACTTCTAAACGAGTTTAAGAAGAAAGTTATCATTAGAAGGCTTAAACATTACCCCTACTGAAAGTCAAAGGTCAACAAACGAAGAAAGCCAAAGGTGTTGATGTCAACCTTCATTCCAAGAAGAGTGAGGCTACACAATTCAAAGCTTTCAGAGTAAAAAAAAAACTCTGAAGCTTTCATCACCCCCACAACGAAGGTGAAACTTCAAAGGCATGAAGGACTCTCCCACAAAGAAGAGGAGTCAAGTGATACCAACAAAAGAAATGATGATTACTCAACATTATCTTACGACAAGTGAAGAAGACTTTCAGTATCAAGAAAAATGTTTATCCTTAAGTCATACTAATGATTGGCTTTCTTCTCAAACTTATTTAGAAACTTCCAGATGATGCACGGTTCATAAAAAGGTAGAACAACATTTCTAGATCTTTGAGCCAAGTAGCGTTTCTTGTTGAGTCTAGAGGCTTCCTGTTAGCCACTCTCATACACACTCTTGAAATCCAAGCATCAAAACTGGGGTTTTCTAACCTTTCCTCCCCCAGTCAATCTCTACTTCAACTCTTCAAAATAATCAAATCCGCATTAGGAGCTTTCCTCTTTCCTGCTCACTCTTATCATTAGAGAATACACTTCTCCAAAGAGTCAATGCTTGGATCACCTTCGAAAGAATAGAGTCCGTATCTCCTCAACTAACTTGAGATCTTATTTCTCTCTCCTCAATAAGATTTTCTCTAATGAGCTCTCTTCGAGTTAACATACTATTCTAAAAAAAAAAAAGAGATGAAAAAGTGATGCCCGCTAGATTGAAAACTCGAAAGGGCAGTCTAGGCAAAAACTAGGGTGTGTCACTAAGGAAAAAAAATCAAGGACAAAGGGAAACTATTCTTCAACCTTCTTCATCGAACATCATTCGATCCTCTTCAAATCAAATCAACAAGGAGAGTCTTCTTCGATCATCTTCAAATCAAGAGATCAGCATCACAAGCCTGTTCACAAAGTCATCTACCACATTCAAGCAACTTGGGGCTTGAGACAGGAAAGAGACTTGGACATAAAGCCATTACGACAGTCGATAGATTTGTAGTTGTTTACCTCCTAGAGACACGATTCAAGGGAAAATTAAGAATGAAGATTCGCAACAGGACTAGAAGTGTTCACACAAGGTTACTCATCGAAATTCTACAACAATGAAGAAATAGTACGATACTCTCACACGAGAGAGCCTCGCTGACTAGCAACAGATTCTGCATAAACCTGATTTAGTCCCAACTTGTCAAACACAAGTCCACTCATATAGTTCACCCATCTCAAATATAAATCCATACAAATGTCCCTACATATCCATATACCATATACTCATACAAAAACTTACCACCAAATTGATAAACCGGCCATTTATACGAACAGACGTGGGCACCACCACATAAGTCCAGTTAAACAACTAAAATTTGAAAAATCTATTTGGAATCTTTATGTGCTAGCAGGTGCAGAAAGGTAAGAATCGTTCGGGTCCATCCGAGACCAGCATGCATATATCCTTGCATTACACGAGCCGATAGAAGCTCCACCTCAACCGATAACTTCAATGTTTGTGACGGCAGCAACGACAACAAAGTCCGTGACCTCGGCAACAAAAGTGACACTTGTGACCTCAGGTGGACCATCAACAAAAGTCTGCGACCTCAGCAAACTACAAAAGTCCGTGACCTCGGCAACATCAACAAATTCTGTGACCTCACCAGTTTTAAAGTCCGTGACCTCGGCAACAACGACAATGTCGATAACCTCGGGCGGCGCATCATCAAAAGCAGATATTTTCAGAATTGGGTCAAGTCCTTGATTCCTCACTACGATCTTACCTTTTCTTTCAAAAATTGCTTTTCAAAAAATGACTTTTCAAAATACCTAAAACAGCCTTTTTAGTGTTTTGGAGTCGAACTATGTTTTGGTCTGATTCTCCGATAGAGATACGTAGGCAGCAGTGTGGCACGACCATCCCATTATTCAGAAAGCTGTCTTTTCTGTCGACGATATGACTTCTTCCATAAGTCTTGTCACCGAGGGGCTCTGTAGACACCCCATTCTGAACCAATAATTCATGATTACACTACTCTTAGTCTCTTTTTTGTGTTTTGATGAAAGCATATTAGTTTCGTCATGTTTCGTTAAGTTTCTAACTAACCTTGTTAGTTTTGGACCTAACTGACGAACGGAATAACTGAAGAGGAAAGAATGGTCGAATGACTAGTTGTCCCGCAGAACGGACGTGTCTCGCGTGAAACAACTTCTCTGCAGGATGTGCACAATCACATTCCTTCTCCGTTTCAACCTATTTTCTTGATAAATCTTATCCAATCCGGGTCTCCAATGATCTTTGAGTTATGGAACCTTCCATGGGAGGAATCCCAATCCACTTTAATCTCCTAAAACCCCTATAAATACTTGATGACTTTCAGTATTTCAGAGGACGGTTTAATCCCTGATTCAGAGGGTCGACAGACAATTTATTGGTTTTTCTCCTTGAAAGTTTCCTACACTTCACTCATAAACAACTCCTAAATTCGTCCATCAACCTTGTTGATTGACGAACGTTGAGGTTCAAGTCTAGAATCAAGACGAAACTCTGGCCAAATCATTTCTCGACCGAGAAACACCTAGAACCACGTTCTAAACCAAATACTCCCTAAACACATGGTAAACTCCTATATTTTACTTTCTTCTTCTCAACCTCTCTAATGGCTTTTAGAGTAGTGTAACCCCATCAAAAGGCCTATAGTCCCTTCTGCAATCCCAAAAATCAATGTCCAACCAGTCCTGAAGATAAGGAGTACACGAGTTATTATAATAATAACAACACCAACACCAACAGTAAGAATAAATAAATCACTACAAGAAAAAAAGTCTTTTTGTGACTGCTAAAAGCCGTCATATATGTACGAAAAGCAGTCACGAAAAGGTAACGCGACTGGGAAATCAATTGCCATGGTACTCGCGTAAACCCTTATCGCAATAGCTTAAAGCGACGGGATAAGAAGTCGCCTTAGAGACTTATTTTCCGTGACTGCTTTTTTCCGTCGCGTAAAGGGTTTTTGAATTTTATTTATTTAATTAACTAAATCACAAATGTAATCACGTTAGCTAGTATAAGGCGACTGGGTATGCAATCTCGTTAGTTTGGATAAGGCGACTGAAAATGCAATCACCTTTGCTTAGAGAAGGCGACTGGAAATGTAATCACCTTTGCGTAGAGAAGGCGACTGAAAATCCAATCACCTAATCCCGGATGAAAATGCAATCTCCTTAGCTTGTGTAAGGCGACTGGAAATGCAATCACCTTTACATAGAGAAGGCGACTGAAAATCCAATCACCTTATCCCATTGTGATTGTTCTGCCATCACATTAGTTCTTAATGTTTCATTACAATAATTGAAATTACCCGGATCGCGCGCGGAACGCCGCGAGCGGCTTTCGCAAATTGGGACCTCGCTGAGAGAGAGAGGAGTTGCCACGCCGTTTTTTATTATGATCCTAAACTTTGAAAAAGGCTGGTTTGAAAAAATGAGGTCATTTTGATTGGTAGCCAAAACTAAGGACAAGGCTTTGTAAAAGGGTCATTTTGATTGGTAGCCAAAACTTGAAAAAAAGATTTGAAAACAAGGTCGTTTTGATTGGTAGCCAGAACTTGGAAAAGGCTTTTTTATTACCAAAGATTGTTAGGTTCGGAGGTCACGTTACGTTTCGGGAAGAGTATGTTGAGATCACCCGAAACGCCTCTGTAAGTACCCAAATCTGGCTCATGCCTTCCGGTTAAGTTTCCCGGCAATTCCCCGGACATTCCTAATGTTCAGGGGCAATTTGGGAACTTTTCCAAACATTCCGAGGGGCGAAGGACTTGCTAGGAATTAAAATTCCAATAGTCCTTCGCTGGAAAACACCTTCTAGAATGCCACCTTGCATGGTTCTAGAAATAAGCTGAGTCACAAAGGGATAAGACCGCACGGCTTCATTAGCTTGGGGGTTACAGCCGCACGACTTCATTACCCATCACCAGAGTGCCTATAAATAGAGGCCTCCTCTACCCATTTTTGAATACATTTTTTAGCATTGTTACTCTGCCAAAATACCTACACGAATTTCCAGAGAGCTGAGAGCAACCAAAATCACCTCCCCCCTCTTCAAAACCCTTCAAAAGTTGGTCCTTCCTTAGGCAAAATTCAAGGAGATAGAGGAACACCACCATTGGTAACCTCTCCTCCCCTTTCCCCTAAAATATACTTGTCATTACTTGATATATTGTTCCTTGCTTTATATATTGCTATCTACTTGCTTGGTACTTGATTTATTGCCATTAAAAATCACATCTTTAAGCATGTAGATCATAATATCCCCATTCCCTTTATCACATGGGATCCATGGAAGATCCAACCCAAGGATGAACAATAAGACCTCAAAAGGCTTGTTCTAGGGTGGATCTCTCACATGGTGATGCGAAAATAGCATCCTTTGCATATAAAATGTCATCTTTGCATAAAAAAATGTCATCTTTTTCCATAAAAATGTCATCTTTAGTTATGAATGTTATTCCCCCTTCCTATAGACCTTGCTTCCAAGGATTGTCCACCTAAAAGGTTCAAAAAGGACATAGGAAAGCCATAAAGGTCCTCCCTTTTCATTCCTAGTTTTAGATTGCATCATGTTCATTACATATGTTAGCATAAAAATGTCATCTTTAGTTTAAAATGCATTCCCCATGTCCCTCATGGTTGGATCTCTCTCCAAGGATTGTCTAGTGACCTTCATAAGGCACAAAAAGGCATAGGATGAGTATAAAGATCCAATCATTATACCCCTCCCTTAGTCCCCTTTGGTACTTGAAGCATCTCTTGGGGCGTAACGGTGTAAAGGTCCTATCTTTACATCATTTCCCCCACATAAAGATGCCATAGACGGATTCTCCTTTAGAAAAGGATGAACTTGAGCCCCACATCTCCGATCATCACTTGAGACGAGCATAAATGTCCCGACAAAGCTCAAATCGTCTTAAGATGTAGGATTGATGGGCAAAGGTCCGTCCTTTCTAAAGAGTCTCATCCTTGGACTATAAAAAAGGTGTCCCTATCTTGATCTCATGTGACCCAAGGTCTCATAATGACGATCATAAGTCCAAGATGAGAACGGGATCAAAGTCCCTAACAAATAAAAATCCAAGGAATCCCAAGAGATAACCAACTCATGGTTTATACGTCCGGAAGTTACCTTGGCACATTCCCTCCTTTTTCCAAAAAACACATCCCACACACGAAAACACAAAGGCAAGCATGAAAATCGGATCTTGGAAGACTTGCTTCGGCAAGGCTCCTTGGGTGAACGACGATCCGTTCATCCCAAGGGGTAACTTAACCTCCGGATCCAAATCCTTTTTTTCAAAGTTTTGAGGAAATCAAAATGGCGTGGCGACTCCGTTTTTCAATTTAAACCGGATGTTTCCAAACCGATGTGAGGCGGTGATCCCCTTACACGAGAAAGCGATTCCAAATAAAAAATAAAAAAATAGGAAAGCCGCCATCTTGGGCACCACATTCACAGCCTCGTATGACGAGTCTTTCTACTTTTCTTGAAAAGTGTATGTGTATGTGTGTGTGTTGCATTTTGAAAAGGATCTTGAATGACAAGCTTTAATCTTGGTTTGAATGACAAACGTTGATTTGTGGTAAAAGCGAGCGTTTGAATGACAAACGTCGGTTTTGAGTTGTTTTGAAAACGGGTTCGAATGACGAACTTGAATATTTAGTTTGAATGACAAACGTTGATTTTTGTAAAAGAGCTTTTGAATGTCAAACATCGGGTTTTGAGTCGGAAATGAGCGTTTGAATGTCAAACGTCGATTTTGAGTTATTTTGAAAACGGGTTCTAATGACGAACTTGAATCTTTAGTTTGAATGAAAAATGTTGATTTTAGTAAATAGAGCGTTTGAATGTCATACTTCGAGTTTTTACGTTGTTTTGAAAAGGAGTTTGAATGACGAACTTTCTGTTTTGAACCAGGCATTACAATTTTACCAATTTTATGAAAAAGGTAATAAATGAGATGCGATCAACGAGTCATTTTGTGACTCGGACATTTGTAAGTAAATACTATCAATAAACCAAACTGCTTGGACTTGTAAATGACAGTATTGAAATGTGGTATCAACGGAATCGAACGATCCGAACGGTAAAAATGCGATTGACGAGCCAAACGGCTCGGATTTGTAAAGGTGCGTAAAGTAAATAGCGATATCGACGGATCAAACGATTCGGACTTTGTAAATGACAATCACGAACCAAACGGTTCGGATGGTAAATAGCGAATCAACGGCATTACGTCTACATTTTGAGATTTTCGACAGAATCGAAAATAGCGTTTGACGCATAAATCGAGGCAAAACGGAGTTTTAGAGAGAGAGAGAGAGAGTGTTGCCTATAGCTAGGGATTGACTCTTTGGCTAGGAAGGCGTATATGGGATATGATTTAGTGTTTGGGAGGTGTTTCGAAGTGTTTGGCTCGTGTTTGGTCGGAAAACGTGGCTTTCATGCAAATCGAGGCATTTCGAGGCTTCGGGTGGGGCGTATGTCTCAATTTCGGGGGGTATTTTAGTCTTTTCACCCTTGAATTTGATTGATGGGGATGGGGGAAGATGTGCATGTGTGCCATGTGTCCTGTGAGCCACCAAGTTAGGGTTTTTCATCCCGTTAATTCCGGTTTTGATTTGTATACTAAATAACTATCCAGGAAAATGTCAGGAACGGCCTCGAAAAGTCCGAAAATTGTGTTTTCGAGGAAAGTGGTACTTTTACGTGTGATAATATGTGTTGAGTACACTTTGGATTTGGGATGCACGGGGCAGTCTTGGGAAGTCTCGTTGACTCGGGAATGGGGAGTTTAACGGGTTTCGGTTAACCCGGAAAGGGCTAGATTAACGGATCCAGGTTAACTTTTAACAGTTTTAACGATCCGGATTTGGGTACTTACGGTAGCCCCTCGCGATGTCACTTTTGAAGGAAGTGGGGTCGTTGAAAAAGATAAGGATCCAAATCGGCGGATGCTTTAATTGGAGAGACTGAGCGGCGAATGGCTGGACCTTAGCGAAAGGATTCCTACGTATCCCAAGCGGGAATCAAGCCGATCGTAGTTCATTGGTGCAAGGGCATTTCATAGGGGCCTCGACCTCTGGGGGAATGATTAGGAGGAGTTTGTCCTGGTTGAGACTGATTCGAAGGTGTCTGGGCACGAGTGCGACTATTCGAAGGCGTACGAACCTACGAGAGCGTTCGTAGGAGTTCTAGCAGGAGTGAGGCTGTTCGGAGGTGTCGATCGAGGAAACTATTTGGAGGCGTTCTAACACAGTGAGACTATTTGGAGGCATACGAACCTAAGGGAAAGCTGTTTGGAGGCGTTCTAACTTTTTGAGAGTGAGACTATTCGGAGGCGTCGGAGCACAGTGAGGGAGCCATTTGGAGCGTCTGAACCTACGGGAAAGCTGTGGAGGCGTTCTAACCTGAGTGAGACTGTTCGGAGGCGTCTGAACCTATGGGGGCGTTTGGTTCGGGGTAATTGACCCTTCCGCGGCGAAATGGAATGGTCAATTCCATTTGACCCATTCCGGCCCGTGTTTGGTTTGCATTTTCCATGGCAAGTGGAATGGCAAATTCCTTTGAATTAAGGAATTGGCCATTCCTTCCAAATATGGGAGGAATGGTCAATTCCTTCGAAATGGAAATTTTTTTGACCAAAATACCCCCAAACCCAAATGCCCCTACCCACCCCCCAGCCCCCCTTACCCACCCACCTACCCCCCCACCCCCTCAAAAATGTTTTTAAAAGACCCACCTACCCCCGACCACTTACCACCCCCAGCCCCCTCAATTTTTTAAAAGACCCTGCTACCATCCCCCCTACCACCCCACCCGCCCTTAACTTTTTTAAAAAAGACCCACACTACCCCGTCATCCCCACCCCCACCCCCCCCTCAATTTTTAAAGACCCCTGCCCTACCCCCGCCCCCCTCAAATTTTTTAAAGACCCTGCCTACCCCTATCCGTTACCCTGCCCCCCCTCAAAATTTTTTAAAAGACTGCCTACCCCCCCATCCGACCCTTGCCCTACCACCCCCACTTACCCCACTCCTTTGAAATTTTTTACTCATTTTGCATACCCCTATCTACCCACATACTGCCCACCTCTGCCCCCCTCCCAAAAAATTTTTTTTTTTTTTAAAAGAAGGGTAAATTGGACATTTTTTATGCTTTCATTTCATTTCTATAATTTGTATTTTCAACTCAAACAGATTTGCCAATGAATTTAATGACAATTTCATTCCATTACTTGACCAAGCGGAGGGTTTGACCATTTTTTCCATTCCAATTCCTTGAGAATTCAATTCCATTGACCATTCAATTCTTTCACTTTTTTCCATCGAACCAAACGGCCCCGGGAAACTGTTTGGAGGTGTTCTAACCTGAGGTGAAGGCGTTCATGCCTTTGGGGATATGGTGGGAATGACGGGAATGGTTGTGTTAAACTGGAATTTTTTTAACAACACGAAATGATTGACGTTCTAACTTCGGGGTTAGAACGGAATGTGATCTCGGGAGAGAATGACACATTGCTGGGGAAAAGCATCCATAGTTCTAACAAAGCCTGTTAGGAACTGAGGATATCGATTGACGTTCCTTTAGAAGGAGTGTCTTAGGATCCTACCGGGGATAAAATGTTCGGGCTTACGACGGCGGTCGAAGAGGGATTGTTGTACGGGCTTACAATGATTGCCGTTGAAATGAGATGGTCGGGCTTACGATGACTGCTGGGGAAGTGATTGTTCACCTGCTGGGGGAAGAGATACTCGGGCTTACTATGATGGCCGAAGAGGGATTGTTGTGCGGGCTTAAATTGATTGCCGCTGAGATGGGAAGGTCGGGCTTACGATTGACGGCCGGGATTTAACCTCTGAAGAGGGGGCGTTAGAAATGTCTAACTGGAATTTAACCTCTGGAGAGGAGGCGTTAGAAATGTCTAACTGGAATTTAACATTCGGAGAGGGGGCGTTAGAAATTTCGAAATTTAACCTGCTGGAGAAGGGACGTTAAAATGTCTAAGCTGGAGAAATTTTTAACTTTTGAGGGAAAAGTGGTCAAAATTTGGAAATATGAGGGGGTTGAATTGGCATTTGGGCCAAAGTGGCCCATCACGTAAAATAGAGTCGGACGATCCTATGTCTCAATGATTTGACCGGATTTAAAGGACGGTAGCGGCCATTGTTAGAGGAGAAAGAGAAAATTTGAGAGATTTGTCGAGAAGGAAGAGATAAAAGAGAGAAAAATTCGTCATTTTTTCTTCGATCTTTGTTAAAATCTTTGAGAGATTATTACTATGAAAGCGAGGATTGGGACGGAGGGGGATTCGGCATAGGGAAGGACCAGATAATGAGAGGAAGAGGCTTAAGAGGGCTGGCCATTTGCGAACAACCACTCTTCCCTATGGATCCCGGCAAATGAGATTTTACAAAGCTTTCCGGGATATGCCGTAAATCCCGAGGGATAGGATAGTGAGGAAGGTCGGCATCCTCATTCCTCCACGTCATTGCGGTTTATGTATCCCACAGCTCGGCGGCCTGGAGAGTGAGTAGTTTTGCAGTCACCTATGTCCCTCCGTCTGGGTCCCGTCACCGTTGTAGAGCACAACATGAGTGCCTGTTTTTGCCGAAAATCTCTCAAATCCATATACTCTTTCAATGGCTCCCTGGAACCTATGCAGTGCAGCATATGAGTCTTGACACCTATCTTTGAGTTCGAAGCTCTCCGGTTTGTCAGGCGTGTATTTAGGGAAAATTTCCTAACCGCCATGCCGTGTTTTCACGAGTTGCTGCCTTCAGTCTTTGGTCTGTACTCTTTCAGAGAGTGGCTGGCACATATCTTGCCACTTCCTTGGCAGCAAAGCGAAGCGCCAATCGTCGTTGAGCTTTCCTCAGCGAGTCGGCGATCAAGCCTCCTCGCGGCGGTCAATAAGCGCAGAAATACGCGTGGCAAGTCACAGCTCAGGGCGTTTTTCAGGATGATGTCAATCTTTATTTCTAGCCCTAGTAAGGAACGGTGTCATTCTCAGGAATCATAATTGCCCGTGGGAGCATATCATTTCGTGGTACACAGGAATTCCATCATTCATGTCAGCATGTAGACATCCGGTCGCTACATGATTTCACGTAAAAATTTGGATGAAAAGTGAAAGGATGAATGCCGAGGTGAACTCCAGGAAAGAAATGCGGGTCAGTGCCGTTCATTGCCTGAGATCCATCATTAAATTCTGAGCAAATCTGTTCACATTGGCTCGACATGGAGGTTAGAAAGCATATCAAATGATCGATTTTCTTTAAAAGGTAATTACCCGTATCATGATAACAATTTCGAGTGGGCTTAAGAGGGAGGTCGGCGTGGCGAGTCTTTAACCGTTGTGACGGCTGAGAAGCAAATTTAGTAGAACAGAAATGCTCCCAATGTACATTGAGTGTCTTAGTGGCATCATCGGAGGTTAGTGAGGACAGTGAGGTGGCGGCTCTAAATCTTTAAAAGGCATTATCTTGAGGTGACTGAGGTACTCGTGGAACCCTCAAAATCGGTAGAGCAAGAGAGGCCAAACACATTTGCGTTGTTTTGCTGCTAGTCAAAAAAAAATACATTCTGAAATACATTCCCCACATGTTTAACCAATTCATTCAATTTCTATGTGAAAATGTGAAGGGCCTGGGAGATACACCTTCCAGGAGCGTACCATTCGGAGCGCCTCGGGCTGACTCCCGGACGCCTCTGTTTGCCAGCAGCGATCCATTGACATCCCCATGGAGTCTCTGGCAGTGATTGAGTGCTAAAGTGGTCATACTCGGGAGACAAGCCTCGAGTGGCCTCGAGTGATTCTACATGCCGAGGCTGCCTGGTCCCATGACTACGGCGGTTCTCAGCCAGGTTGAACGCCTTCAGGTCTAGGCTATCTTGCTTGGCTCGATCTCACGAGAAACTCCCAATGCACAGTAACATGAAATGCCGCTACAATGAGACTCGATGAGCATTCCGGCTGAGTCATGAATCCTTTTGCGTAGACACCATTTCAGCTGCTTTTACTCTCATCTATATGAGCTTCTTGACCAGCTCAAGTGTTTACATCGGCCACAAATAGTACAAAATCCGGTGGAAATCAGTTGTTAGCAAACTCAGTTAATTTAGTTTCAGTTGCGATAACAACTCCCGTTCAGTCGAACTCAGCATGCATCAAAGTATACTAA